>JASFAT010001617.1:0-605308 GCA_031353405.1 Baronia brevicornis
GGTTTTATTCCCAATTCGAATTTACCAAGTGGAAAAAGAATGTACGCCATATTACACAATTAATATAACCTTTTCTTTAACAATGTTTGCAACCAGTATTACAGTTTCGGTAATTTTATATAACATCTGAGAATATGACTTTAAATAATTGAAAATTTACTATGTAACATTAAAGTGAGTAATAAATACATGTAACAATCATATTGTAAATAATAATATTGTGCGTCAGAAATAGCAAATTACAATAACTACACAAGTTAAACATACTGTGTTATAAATAATCGCAGGCATTCTTTACAAATTTACCTATTTGGTAAGTTATGTGAAAAATAATTGAATAATGATTCAATTATTCAATAATTAATTTACAATTTACCCTTTGATCTATCTGCATAACCAATTTTATTGTTATTTAATATAACGATAAAAATACTATACTTGGTTTATTCAAATATAATCACGAAAAAGAAAATATTTTTAAATACGTACAGAAATTTTTATAACAACTTTAAAAAAACATTTTTATATATCTTCTTTTGAATTACCTTTTTCATGTAGCTAATTTGATGTATTTAGAAAAATTTAGAATAAATACAAAGATAAACTGTAATGCAAAATTATCTATATCCTCAACTTTCTTAATTTTAAAAATAGAACGCAATATTGATTTAATGTAAGCATGGGGCTGAAAGAAGGCGCGACCACATTATGCAAATCAGCTGTCTAGATGCCCATAATCTAATTTGTCTGCCCACAAGGACTTGGAAACTCTTACAACTTCTGTTTTACAACCTTTACTGAATTATTTTAAAAGTAGCGTGTTAGATTAGTATCCCCAGTAAAATATAAGAATTTCTTATTATTGTTACTATCAATTTCAAATGGCCTGTAATTTTTAAAGCAAATGAGCACAATTATTTTTTTTAAATATAACCGAAAAGAGAAAAAGAACGTTTAGAAAATAAATTAAATACTTATTTGCAAAAAAAGTTAGCAAATTTTCCTAATACTTCATTGATATACAAAACAACATACTAACATACCCCTTCTCTGCCAAAGAAAAAAAAACAAGTAATGATATTTGCCTCATTGTGTTTATTTCAGTCATCTTTTACCAAAAAATCAAAAAGTTCCCACATTTTTAATATATATCTGTAAATGATTTGATTAATTATTGATTTTAATATAAATCTGTAACTAAATTGTATTCAGGTTTAGTTATGTGAATAATTTATAATTACGCCTGGCTAAATGAGTTTCATTTTGAATTTTTTGGAAATGGTTAACTACAATATTACTTTCCAGTAACGACTGTTAAGTCATAAATTGAGTTAATAAATTTAATAAAAGCTTATTTAAATTATTTTAAAATTACATGAAATTGAATTTGATCTAAATACTGACATCATGCGTAAATCTATTTATAAGTCGTATATGTTCTTAACATAATTAAATACTATGTTTGCCAAATAAGTCCATTTTTTATCCTAAAATATAAATAGATACTATTATGAATAAAATAACATATTATGCTATATTGTGAGTCTATTACATCTCCCTGCTTCCCTTTGTTTGTCAACACGGCATTCACATAAATTTTTTTTATGTGGCTACTGCAAAGCTGGTTATGTAATGAATATAATGTTAGGCCATGGGTTTCACTTATTAGAAATATAATATAGTCGAAACTCAAACAAAAACTTCGTTAACAAATTTAATTTCATCTAACTTTAATTTAATAAATAATGGCTAGTATTTCTATTGAGATTTCCAGAGTGATACCTGAAAAGAAAATAAAATAAATAAGCAAATTTTAAAATAAAGTTAGAATATTAAAATGTGTTTTGCAACAGGACCATTGATTCCTCAAATCCATTACTTCTGAGCAACGGTTCTAAGATCAATTGCTGGTCGAAAGTAATTTTTTTTCTTCAAAGTTATATCTACAATCAATATTGCAACTATAATCAGATAAAAAAGCAGTAAAATTTTATTTAAACACAAATTCGGCTTTGGGTCCTTCAATTTAACTATTCATTTTTTATACTTATTGTAGTAAATAGACCATAATAGACATTTTCGTCTGTCCGTGCGATATATTTTCTGGTTATATATATCATATATAATTGGTTCAACTGTCACTATTACTCACTCGCGCTGCATCCAAATATACATAAATGATGTTAATATCCATAAATATCCAAATATATATAAATGATGTTAGCACTAATTACCTTTTTGACTTAATTAACTAATTTATTATTCACTAATTTTCAGTGAATAGGCTGTCGCTTTCGGAGACAATGCTCGTGGGTTCAATTCCTATATTGGGATAAGTATTAAATATAGTAAACCCTCCTCTAACGCAGTAATCTTATAACATGATTTCATGTCCCTCGTATAACACGTTTTTTTCCTCGAATAACGCGGGGATGCTCCAAGGTTTTTGTACTGTGATATAATGATTTCATAGTTCATAATAAATTTTGTTACAATTGCACATCTTTTTCTTATAAAATAAAATTATTTTATTAAGTTTTTATCCCTAGTTTTAGGAACATTGATTATACATACAGTGATTGAACATTGATTATACAATTTACTGTGTTATAGGAGGGTTTAGTGTATATGTATGGCCAACAGCTATTTAACACGAGTCTGGTGTTTTAATATCCGTATATGTTGGTACTTTAATATGTGTTCTTCCAGAAATAAGAAGCCCTATGCTCATATATGTACTGTAAAAAAACATACATATACATATCGTCAGGCCTGTTTCCTGTAGAGGTATATATGCCCCAGGTAGGCAGTATAAATTGTATGCATTTGGAACATAAATTTCTTTTACACGGTCGTCTGAAGTGGAATGAAGTCTCACCCAAGTCAGAGCGCGAGCCAAGGATGATGCCGTAGCGATTCCTTGGAGCGGTCCCCATAGTCGTATGTGAGCTCTTCGCCGGCTGCGATATCTTGTGCTGCAAGTAGCACCAGCCTCGGTCCGTCCACCCAAACCGCTTTAGTCAGCAAGTTGCCATTGCGTGAGTGATTGACCAAACGTCCAAGCCGGCCACTCTCCGCCGTCGCGTCGATACTGGTAATCACAAAAAAATTAACTTGCTTATTATTTATTAGAAGTTCGAAGCTGCGAATATACAAGAAGGTGATACGTTCCATTTTGATGTATGGCGTCGCAGCTTGGACACTCACGCTTAAATTAGTAGCCGAGCGGAATTACCGAGATCACCAAGGCTAAAGGAGCATGTCTCCGCCATGTGTGGCAATCGAAACACCTCTATTACTGAATGGAACCTCAAATCTTTAACACTAACGTAAAGTCGGTTTTGTTATACCACCCGTATAACAGAACCGACTTTGAGACTTGGAAAAGTACAAAAGAACTAGTATGCAAACTCCAGATATTTGTCAATCGCTGCCTATCTTAAAAGTATATTGGCCGGTTAAGATGGTCTCCAACGAAGAACTGTGGAGAATCAGCAAAGAGGAGGCAGATGGATACTCTCCGGCGTCACGCCAGTCATATACCCAGACAAACCCTCGAATGGTATTCGCAGTGGAAAAAAAAGCGTGGGCACCAAAAGCAAACTTGTCGGCATATTGTGACAGTTGAAGCGCAGATGGGCCTACCCTGGAGAGAAGTGAAATTTATGTTCTCCGACAGATGGAGACGGAGAAGCGTCTCGTCTACCCTTACTCTTAGTACTCTGAAGCCTCTGAATAGAATAACATCGTGTAAAATTATTAATGTTAAAAAAACACATTTAAAAAAATGCTTGATCCAATGCAATGAAGGCTTTCAATCTTTATTGAAAATAATTGACTTAATGGGTATTAAAATGGGTCCATATGCTGAGCAACTTGCCCAAGACCGTGTATAACGAATTTATAAAGCTGCTCGTCAGAACACGAGTGACACGAGAGGTCAGAAAAGGTAAGTGAGGAAATAGAAGAGTATACCAAGATTGAAGGGATACTGTATGCTGTTGGAATTGCACATTAATTTAAGTACACGTTTAAATCTAATTTCTTTGACAAACTGATTATTTGAAATTTTAAACGCGTTTATCTCGATGTCTTATGTTTATGTCTTATGTTGATCAATAAAAAAAACTACTCGACCTATTCATCTCAAATTAAAATATGTTACTAAGTACACTGGCAGATCAGTGGGACTAAAACGAAAATTTTTCTATCAAATATTTATAATTTTTTAAAAACAAAACATTGTTAAAATCTGGATGTTTTCCGACTTGTAATTTTGGCAATAAGCCATTTTCTTATTATCTTTTTTTATTTTACTTCTTCGCGATAAATATACTCATAATAATTAAGGATCATTATTAATTTTATGATTTCAGATAAGTGAAAGAACCAAATCGATTAACAGCAAGCAGCAAGGTCAAGTTTTTTCGAAGAAGATTTCAGCGTCATTTTAAAACAATATTTTTTTAATTTCCAATTTTGTAAAATTCATAAATAATAAAACATACCTACAAAATTTAAATAAGTTTGTTCTTTCATTAAAAAAAATTGAAAAGCAGTCAAATTCTCACCCGCTAGCCCGCAAGATCTCTTTAACGACTTCGCGTTGTCGAGATATGGCCGAACCATTGTCGGCTTGGTCGAACATCTTACGAGCTAACTGGACCACAAACTCATACATGCTCTCTACCCTGCGGTTCCTCGCTATTACGTCATCACGCACATAGCGAGCCGCCCCCAAGATGGCGCGCAGAGACAGATTCTACTAGATCTGGACGCGTTTGCGCTGGGTTTCTCAGGCCAAAGACCACCAGGCCGGCGCAGCATTATAGTTTTTGTTGTCCCATATGAGACAACTCCGCGAAAAAGAAGCACCCCGGGCGCCCTCTCCTCGGCGGGATGTGCCTTACATAGGTGGCCAGGAAACTCAGCGGCTGGGTACTTCGCCCCTGCCTGTCATGTAGGGAAATTATTATTAATTTACTGACATGACCGTCGACACTAGGCGGCATACACAACAACAGGGACAAAACAAACAAAGTAAAAAGACAACAGCAACAATAAACAAACAAAATTCAACAATAACGATAAAATGAAAAAAAAAACAAAACTCACTAACAGCAACAACAATTTAGAAAAAGGAAGGTGGGATGTAAGAATAAAAAGGAAAACCCTCCTTTCCTTTTTATCTGGATCATACGGTTTTTTGGTAAGTATGTTGATTGTGAGGGTGCCTAATGACTTCGATCGCAGTCGGTCCGATGCGAAGCTAACTTACGATTAAGGGGGTGAGGGGGTTGGGAAAGGGTTCACATCAAAACTACGGAGGTTTTGATGTGAACCCTTTCCCAACCCCCAAGTCATGGTGTTCTTGAACAGAAAAGTATGCAGTCACATTGTACATTGACACGTCCACGAGGTCCACGTCAGCACAGAGATCGCTAGCAATCGGACAATTTACAATTGCAGACACCCGGTCGCGTCCGATGCCAGACAATCAATCGCTCGATTAGAAAGCACAAAGGCCTGAAAAAGCCGCTCCGCTGCCATACAAATACCACCCACTCTTTGTCGTTGACTAAGATGACTTATTCTTTGTGAAAGACAACTCACTCTTGTCGTAAATTTTAAATGTGACGAACGCGCCGTCACATTCATTTAGATATTCTTTGTTATTATTTTATAAACAATGTTTACTAAAGTGTACCAAAATTATAACTTACCAATACTGTTGGTCCCCATGCCTGAAATAATACATATAGCAGCCGGCATTTGGGTCCTGCGCGTATCGGCGCTCTCTCTCCCTCGCTTCCGCTACGCCCACCAACTCGCCTGCATATTCCACCACAAACTGCCCACGATCAAACGGTTGTGTCGCTATAACACCGCGACCTTTGCCGTCAAAATATGATACCTGCAAATAAAATATAAAAAAAATAAAAATCAATAATCGCCGAAACGTATGTAACGACTGCACTAAATTAGATAATTCATGTTTTGTTGTGTTTGTTATTATAAGTACAAGGTTTGTATAAAAGATAATTTTCAGAAATTGCAAGAAAAGACGAAAAAAACAATTTTTCTCGTTTCAGTTATTTTAAATAGCAATATAACTTATAGATGGCGTAATTAGTATGATTAGCAAAAACTATGATTAACATAATTAATGTCAGTATTGATAGATTGACATTCATTCATATTCAATTATCATTTTTTTGTGTAACAAAAGCAAAACTTTATTTCTGTGCTTCGTGTTGTTCTTTCCTCTGAGGTTTCGTGTGTTTTCGTTTTCGTCGACTAGGTTTATCGTGATAAGAAAACGGAACATTGTCTAATTTTTTTCATTAGAGATACACCACCCATGCGAAGCCGGGGCGGGCAGCTAGTAAAATATAATAAATGACTACCTACTTAGAAAGTTAGTCTTAGTCTTTATCTTTAAATCAGTACTTGTAGAAATTTATAGAATAAAAGTTTATAAGTAAACCACAGAAAAGTAACATTAAAATGTATTTAAACTTTTTATACAGTTAATGATGGTATTATTGTATGGGGTTAATATTTTTTTCCTGGCCTTTAATTTATTAGAGTTTCTACTTCTTCTATTAAAAAGTAAACTCAACAATAATGATTTATTAAAATATTCAAAAATCTATTGTACATTTCATACTCAGCCCGTTTTACAAAAAAATTAAAAGCAACTCTATCTTGTATGTATATATGAAGGAATATATTTTATATATAAAGAAAAGTATTGATTCAGCAATTTTCATTATTCGTAGAAATATTAAGATGCTTTAAAACATTGTGAGTTAATTTATAAAAGAAAAATATATAAGATCTCTGGAAGATATAAAAATATAAAATCATATTTTAATCTTGTGTTGTTTATGTCTATTTTCTGTATAATAATGATAAAAATAAATACACTTCAACAAGTTTAAAAATGTAATACCTTTGGATTGAGATTACCGAACCGCGATAATAAGAACTGTGGGTGTCTTACTTGTTCTATATTTTTCTTATAATGTGTAAATTACTTGTATGTAAACTTCTGTTCTAAAGTTTCTGTGTGTTTTTATCATTGAATTGTGCAATTCTGCTATCGCAAAAACCCTTAGTTATGTTTTGTAAAGATGTTTTAAAATAATTTTACTTCCATTACAAGGTGTAAATACATATACACTGTAATATTAAATAACATTGAGTAATATTTTTACCTCTAGTCCATCTTCTCTCTGTGCCCTAATGGCGCGTTCCAAATCGCGCATTTTCTCCGCCATCACACATTTCGAAGTTTTTCTCACGCTACGTCTTACAGGAAAATATTCTGTTAGCTTGTGATTTGAGTTACCGTTCACAGCTTTTGCGTCTTTGACAATTTTATCCACAGACAAATGTGAGGGGGGCTCCACTTTAGGGTCTTTTATTTCCTCTTTAAAATACTCGGTCAATTTATGACTGTCGTTAGCCCTGGTGGTCGCCCGAGAGGCGCGCGATCTCAACGTGTTCCCATTTGTCATGTTGGTAATGCTGCCGTTGTTAGTCTTTAGTGGCTTAGACTTCTTCAAAGGAACAACCTTCTTTAAAGGTGGATCTGGTGTTATTTCCTCATTCTCAGTTTTTATTGGTGTGGCAGTAATGATTCTATAAGATGAAAATAACAATTTAAGCTACAAACCATCTTTATTTTGTTTCAAAGTTTGAAGTTAATATTATACTTATATGCTCAAAGAAAAATTACTCCACCTTTATGACAGAAAAATTTAATATAACATATGTGTCAAGAAGGTTCTAACATGCCAAACATTGGGGTAGCAATCTTATATTGGCTGGCTGTACAAGAATGTAACACAGAATTATAAAAAATGTAAAACATTATTTGAAATGTTACATATAATTTGATTGAGCTTCTGCTCAACCAAATTATAATCAGATTAATCAATACAAATATCAACAGATATTAATTTTATGTAAAAGATAATCTGTATTTTATTTATGAGTTTGGATCATTAGGGATTATACTACGGTCTGTATCCTAATAGGTATTCAAATTTAAAAATCACATATCTCATATATTAAATCATGTCACAATTAGAGTTGACTACAAGGTGGTTAACAATAATATTTTATAAATAGTATATATAAAAATAATACCTTCGCTTACGGTAGTTACGCACAGGTCTGGTTGTCTTTTTCTCACATAGTTCAATACGATGCGGAGTCTTCACACCCTCTTGGGTTTCAGTTAACAAATTGTTGACTGAAATTAAATAAATTAAAACTAAAAAGTTTTTATATTTAAGATAACAGTTGCTGGTAATTTTTGTCTGCAGAATAAATAGATTGGCCTAATTTCTAACTACCAAGTTCTAAATTATACAAAGACTATCTAATTCTACTAGCGAAGTGGACTTTTCCCACCAACTTACATCAGTGATGTTGTGTTTTTGTTTCATTTTCGTAATCTTATATTATTATCAGTTGTATGGTTTGGTTGTGGTGGCGTATTATGCAATATAGTTCGATTAAGGCGTATAAATGAAGTGATATGAAATTAATGCGTGTATCATGACTTTTTAAGTTGACTGAAAAAAGCCATAGAAAGTTTTGGTAAAATAGCCACCATTTTATCAAGACGTAATGTGACAAACTAGTGCATTTCAAGATATTTGATATTAACTGGCATAATAGTTATAACTGATTGCCATCAAAGAATACAAGGATACTAGCGAAGTGAAATACACTCAAGTACTTTAAACTTGCGTAATTTCAACTGTTGGAAACAGTTGAGATTGGACAATCAAATATTTTTCTGTTATATTCTAAATGGTATTTTAATTTTTTCTAATAATAGTTTTTTTGTTACATATTCATATAACACTGTTATTCTATCTATATACAGTGCCAGTGAAAAGTAAGAAAGTTTTGAAACCACCTAGTTTAAGTAAGAAAAAGAAATTAACTCTCAAGTTTTTAAACCATTTGTATCAGCAGTTTAATCATAAAAATTAGACATTAATCTAAACATCAAAGACTTTAAAATATTTTTAATCCATCAATAAACTAAACAAAAAATGATAATAATAAGCTGAACAGACTTTTCAGATAAAGTGATCCACACTGGAAATTTTTGCATTTGGTCTTTCGTGAATGGTCTTGATTACTGCCAGTATCTTTATATAAAATAATTGTGCCATGAACACAATTTTTCAATAATTTGAGTTAAGAAGCAATCACACATTCTAATTTGCCTTCATTAAGTTAGATGAACGCCATGTTTCACCACTAATTTGACATGTTCTTCCTATTTTTAAATGTCTTCACTGTTAATACCATAAGTTTCTACTGAGAAAGATTGCAAGTAAATAACTTAGTAACTAATAATTAAGTAATACTTAAGAAACATGTGTTTTTGGCAGCAACAATGATCATAAATGTTGGTTGGTGCGAAACACAAGCAAAATAATGAATGATAAGCAGGTCATAGACATATAATAACCTAGCTCTCATTCGACACTTTTGAAATAGTTCACATTTATTGCACCTATTCATAGTCATATAGAAAAGTACATTTCGATACCTCCAAAGAATACAATGCCAAGGAAAATAGAGATATTTGCTATAAAATTAAAACTATTATAATGAAATTTACATGTATTGTTGTTAGTAAAAATGGCATACTTTTATTATATATTTATTTGTTCATTTTCAATATAAACTTAGTGGTGTATTCAACAGAATAATCATATTTGATTGCATATATGTCACACGATTTTCAAAAGTATACTTGGCATTATGTAAAACTTTTTAGATCTTAATATTTTTTTATGAAATTTTGGGAACATAATATTAAGACATGACTGTGTGGTTTTCCCTTAAAAACAGAAAATACCTAAAATTAAGTTGGTGTAGTATTCCTTACAGGTGTTGATTTATCTTTAGACTTACACAAATAATAATCTAATATAAACCAAGAAATTCATGCAAACAATGGTACTTTAGTTCTACAGTGTCATAAGTAACAAGTTTCCTGGCATTAAGCTAGTTTAATATAAAATTCAATTAGAATTGTGTTTGTCATATTCAAAATGTGCATTATGTGCATTTTTAACAAGTGATCATTAATACACTTAACTCTTATTTCTTGTAGTGTATTTTTTAATCCATTAACTTTTGGTATCCTTAAATAATTAAATCAAGGTATTCTAATATCTATTGGCAGGGTCATCACCATTATCAATGGTCTTACAATGGTACTAAAATAATTAAATATATGCCTGTGTTAAAGAAGCTACATTCTTCAAAATATAGTGTGAAATAAACTGATTATAGATATTTTTTGACCATTTAAACTATGTATTCAATTATAAGGCAGATTCCGTAAACTAAGCTAAAATTAACTTATAATTTTTTATTCAAACCTTAAAAGCCTACAAATTATTGATATTAAATTTCATTAGTACGTAATATAATATATAAATAATATTTCATTAGTATGTAACATAATAATTTATAAAAAATTGATTTGAGATAACACTTTGATCAATTATTTAAGAATTTGACTTCTGACCTAAGGGTTCTGTGTTCAGTCCAAAATTAAATTTATTTTAAACATTTTAGAATATAGTATGTTCAGACTTCAGATAATTGATTAATATATGGTGGTGTGATAGACTTTGGCAATTTAACTCTATTTTCTTCTTTAACGCTATAATATAAAGCTACATTTGAAATAAATTAATTTCATTGGTTACAATATTGAACAAACATTTTGATGAATATGCTACTATGATTTTCATGAATATGCTACCTTGAATAAATCACTCCAGGATTTTGCACTATCATTGATAATGCTAGTCTATCACTAATAATGTTAGTTCTAATAATATTGTCATAAATAAGGCTTTGATATCAAAAGTTAATTACATCATATGAGCATTCATAAAAGAAGTGACACAAAACATTTAATACATAAATCATGTTATATTAAAACTCTAGTATGCATAAAATTTAAAATACATAAATATAGTATCTAAAATTTCTAAAAAGTAAAACTGAACACAAATTAGAGAGGAATATTTGCCGCCATAACCCGTGCATTATTTAAAAAATACCACTGTAACAAGTATTAGTATTGTTTAGTCCCATTTACAACATTTTTATTTCTTACGTTTAATATATTTACTATAATACATATAATAACAGATAAATACGAAGATAACTTTATGGAACAAAGAAAAGTTCAAAGAATTAAAACGACGGTATGATCACGTATGGACTGTTTTTATGTAAATAATACTAACCTCGAACCATTTCCTCCTGAACTTGATTATCACTGACATGAATCTATCTAACACCATCGGTTTACAATTTAACTAACCTAACATAAACAAAGCTAAGTAACTGGACTCGCGTTACAATTGTTTTGTAACAGACCTTGTCATATCGCTATTATGTTAGTCATATAATATAAATGTTCAATCAAGTTTTTTGTAAGAAACAATAATGTAAATTGGTTCTATTTCCTCATTACTGACATCTCAATATGTACATTGCAACAAAATTATCGAATTTTTTTTTAATTTTTTCTACCTTCTTTTCATTATCTCACAAAGTTCTATATAAATAAGAAACATTGCTTTTGTAAACGTCAAACTTATCTAAGAAAATGGACGCTCTGTGGTTGGTTTATGGAGTCTTTTTTCATAGATTATATATATTTAAATCGATTACATATTAGAAGACATATTCAATATAAACCGATATTATTATTATTATTATATATTCACGCCTATCCCCCGCAGGGGTTGGCAGAGACCACAGAGCTCCATCCGCTACCATTCATCGCAGCGAAACGGCTCTTCATTAGTCGCTTTTCGCCCTCGTGAGAACAGGACGTGACGGGTGGCGAACCACGTCACCGTCATTCTTCGACAAATTAGATATAGTAAATTCATCTTAGTGAATCCCACGAGCCGCAAGGAAGGATGGAGGTCAGCCCCAGCAGAGCCCTGCATGCTGAGGTAAGGCACCATAGTACCCGGGGGAGCCCGATCCTGGGACAGTCGGCACGCTTTCGACTAGGCTCGCCCCCAGCCACGCATCCATTGGCACGGCAGACCGTGGATTGGCGGAGAGGAAGGGAAAGGATAGAGAAGAAAGGAAAGGGCAGGAAAGGAAATGCGGATTGGGGGGGTTATCTGACTCGAAATAAATATTTATAAATCCATATATATATATATATTTATTTCGATGCGGGAATCGAAGCCGCGACCATTGATTCCGTGGGCGGAGGGCCGCGCCACTGAACCAATCGTAAAAATTGGATTTGAGTTATAAAATCAAACTTATATACGGACCTAGATTTTATATATTGAGTGAGTACAATCAAATACAATTAGGTACTTTTCCCGCCAACTTACATCAGTGACGTTGTGTTTTTATTTCATTGTCATAATCTTATATTATTATCAATTATTATATTGTTTAGTTATGGTGGTCTATTATACAATATAGTTCGATTAAGGTACAATATTAAATAAATAAATGTTGATTGATTGATGAGTGATATTAAATAAATGTGTATCCTGACTTTTTAAGTTGACTGAAAAAGTCCATAGTAGGTTTTGGTACAATATTTTATCAAGACAACGTGACAAGCTGACTACATTATAGTTAAATTTCAAAAGATGTGATATTATTGTATTTTACTTGACACTAGCATAATAGTTTTAAGTATATAATTACCATCAAAGAAAAGAAAATATAATAAAGTTTTTTCTTTTTTATATGTAGTCAGCTAATAACTTTTATGATTAACAGTTGTATAATAGTTTTAAATAAAAACCACATGGCAGGCAATGAATGTAAACAAAGAAAATGTAGTAAAGACTTGCTTTGTGGGATATTATAAGTAATTTGGAGTCGAGTAAAATAATAATGTTGTAGATACACAAATTTTGCAAGTTTACTTATGATTTTATATCACAAAAATATAAGTAGTAATTATAAGTCTTTACTAGTGATTAGTCTGTGTTATATATATATATATATATATATATATATATATATATATATATATATATATATATACTCAATTTGTAGGCCTGACGTGAGTCCTTCGGATAAAGTGTAGCGGTCTCAGGGCCAACTACACCAATCCGCACACAAAGACAAATTGGAAAAAATAATTATCCAGGCTTACATTATTAAAAAAAACATTCATATATCAATTTTCACTTGAATAGTGCACAGTAATAAATTTGGTCACATTTTATAAAAGTTGTGTTATATAATATTTTATTGCACCCTTATCAATTACACGGCTACTTATGTAAAATATAAAAGAATAATTATGGAACATCATAAATCATATATGTAAATTTGTAATCCTCATCTCAATAGTTAATCTTTTACATTACGACGTATAGTTTTCATAATTTATTATGTATTTATCTATAATCTATATATTTATAACTTTAAAATTTTAATTATAAAGTCCCTTAGAATTTAAATCTATTGTATTTGTTTCCATTCTATTGTTTTTTAAACTTTCTTAGAAGGACTCGGGAAAAGAAAACCACAAGTAACGGACTTAAGCGACGATGATGTAACTTCAAGGCGTCAAAGCTACTTCTCAGCCTTGAAACTCCATGAATCGATGGAAACACATCATAACATCGGGCGGGTAAAAGATAGAAGCAATGCCACGTGCATCGGCGTCAAGTAAATTCGAAACATAAACTTGGATCGCTTTCAGAGAGTTAAAATGAGTCGGTCAGTAAAAAACGACTTGATACATGAGAATATTTCATGTAGGACTCGAATTGGAGTATCTGCTTCTTAACACCTCCAAATACAGATTCTTCAGGAGAAGCCTGTTAGTATATAACGACGCTAATTAGAGATTAGAAGGCCACGTTGTTCGTTGTAATTTGATCTCTTGAATCATCAAAAACGTGAATATGCTGCCCATGTTGATTTAATTTCCCTTGACACATGGGAGATAATTGTATGTCACAACCAATAGCAGAATTACCAGCCAGCTAAGTAGGCCTAGAGTGGTAATCAGTGTTTTATTACATACATATCGTCACGCCTGTCTCCCGTAGGGGTTGGTAGAGACCACAGATCTTCATCGGCTACGATCTCAGCATACTTTCTTTGCTTCTTTCTCATTTATTACTCTCCTTATGTAAGCTCGCCGGTAAAGGGTAAAAACTTCAGAAATTTGGTCAAGGTATTTTTTTCGTAGTCTTCCCCGACCAACCCTTCCATCCACTTTATCATTATAATTTTTTTTTGCTAGTCGTCTTTCATCCATCTTCTCTATGTGTCCAAACCATCTAAGCATCCCTTTCTCAATTTTTGTCACGACACCTTTTACGCCACATTGACCTCTTATATCTTCTTTTTCTTATTCTATCACTCAAAGTTACTCCACACATACCTCTAATTGCTTTAATTTCCACCGTATTCAGTCTGTTTTCATGACTCTTCTGAAAATTCAACTTTCACTGCATCAGAGTCGGTCACTCTCTGATAAACCACCAGTCGTGCAGGGCTCCATTAACCTGATTACCAGATTTCACTCGCCTTTCAATGTCACCTTCACATTTTCCATCTCTTGTAAACAATGACTCTAAAATTCAGTATCATGCAATATTAATTATTGACCTTTTCCCACCGAGCTATATTAATGACGTTGAGTTTTTATTTCATTTTTATCTAATGTTATTTCATTTTAAATTTTGGTGCTATATTTCTCAATATGATTCGATTAAAGCGTAGAAGGGAAGCGAAATTAATAAATGCGTGTAATGTAATTTTTAACTTGACTTCAAAAACGTAAGTTGTGGTAGAATTGCAATCATTTTATCAAGATAAGCTAAGCTGACTTTACGTTTCAAAACAATTATTATTTTACTTCACACTGGCATAATAGTTATAGCTAATTGCTAAGATAAAAAAAGGAATAGTTTTTTTTACACTTTATTAATTCTTTATTCAAAATATTGGTTGTTCTTGTCATTGGGTCCGGAACGAAAATTGTCTGTCGTAAATATGAAAATATATTTTTTTATTATGATAAAACGTGTTTGAACTAAATTTATAACATGAAATAGCTTTAAACATTTAAATTGTTTTCTCTTATCATTTTCTTACATTTTTAGGAAAAGCTTCGGTAAACGTCAAAAAGTATAGTAGATATACGGGAAAAATTTAATGACAAAACTATAAAATTTACCACATTTGCTAATGTAGAATATAATTATACACTAGTTTTTGTAATAAAGAACTAATTAAAAATAATATTACATTAAATTTACCTCATAATCAAAAACGAAATAATTTTTTTATGCAGCCTATTTATGTCCCAACTTGAGCCACGGGTTTCAACAATTTAGGAGCTTTTCCCATGATATTTAGCGAGAATTAAATCCATGAAGACAGTTAGTTATGAATATTTAGGAAGTACTGTTCCAACTAATTTAAAATATACTTTACATATAAAATACTAACAATACAAGCAAAATAATAACAAAAATATCACGAAATGTAAGTTGTTCTATAGAACATTCTTGCATTTTATAGATGGGCAATGATACAGAAGAATGGGCAAATCTTTTCAACTTATTGATTGAATTAGTGTTTGAAGTAAACATTTAACAAAATACATGAAACCTAAGTTTTTTCCTAAAGATACAATGAACTTCATACATGTTAGATGGAATCAAGAAAGTAATTATTAAAATGAAAATAAAACATTTAAATATTGACAATACATTCTTTTAAACTTCAATCAATTACTAAAGTATAAACCTACACTTTGATGATTATAGTAATGACAAAAAGTATGTATTCAATCCATAAGTAAAAGCTATCCAATAGCAATAACCCATGAATTAAATAATTTTATCATAATTTCTAAAATCTTCATATGAAAGTAACATTTATTCCTTGCAAAACTAATTTATAATGTTAACAATGCTATCCTACAAATATGTCGTTTCTTATGTTGAATAAATCTTCAGTTTTTAGGAATCACTTCAAATAATTACGGAAGAGCATTAGAGAATTTGCTGGCCCCCTTTCCTGCTCTAGCAAAAAGAGCATATCTCGATGGTTGATCCTCTTGATGCGGGTGCGCAAAGCAAGCTGACTGCGGCCAGTGAAACCACTTGCATTATGGCTACCACCATTAGATAAAGTATCCCCAGCTGCTCCCGGATCATCCAAACGGGGTTTCTTCCGAGGCCCAATGGCCTGCAATGCTGTTAAGTTTGCTTCTCGCTGTCTAACCTCCTCCAATTCTGCACGTTGCATTTCCTTAGCTTTGGCTTTCAACTTAGCCTGTTCTGGATCCTCATTCTTTGATCTGGACTTGGCAGCTCGCAACAACATTTCCCTTTCAGAGTCTTCTCGTCGCTTCTTGACAACTCGGTCTCTCTCCTCAAGAAACTTCAGCTGACCTTTTACATCTTGAGTCACTTCATATCGTGGGTCAGTTCTTGATAAACAGGT
This sequence comes from Baronia brevicornis, assembly GCA_031353405.1. Classification (NCBI taxonomy): domain Eukaryota; kingdom Metazoa; phylum Arthropoda; class Insecta; order Lepidoptera; family Papilionidae; genus Baronia; species Baronia brevicornis. The sequence goes on from JASFAT010001617.1 coordinate 16,528, forward strand.
CAATTCTGTGTTGTGCAGTAACAGCTAACTTTTCCACAAGGTTCTTAAGCCTCTCATGTACAGCATGGGAAACCAAAGCTGCCACTTCAGTAGAGGGTTCATCTAGCCCATGTTTGCTGGCTGCAGCTTTTAAACGGGCCTGCATCAAACTCATAGGAATTAAGTATTCATCTTTGCAAGACCTGATTTGTGCACCAATTAATTCAGTGGAGCCAAGAATCCTCTGTGTTTCTTCAGCTAAGTTTACTCCTCCCATTGCAGCAACATCATTAATATCATCATATCCGGCCATTTTATCGTCCACATAAGGATGTGAGGAATATTGCATTGGTACTTTTTTCTCTTTATCTTTAAGAAGTGATTTACCAGGAGTAAGAACAGTAGAGAGTGCAGCCGTAGATCCTGAAGGGCGAGCAAAACTAGCCTTACTGTTCACTGTCATTGTCTTTCCTACTTTACTAACATTGATCTTGGTATGTACAGGTATGTTTTGAAGAACAGCTATAGTGTTACCTGGTTTTGATGTTGGTTTTTGTAGTTGGACATTAGAGGCTGTTATAACTTGTTGGGTAGGGGCTTGCATTGTAGAGAAAGCCACATGTGGTGATGGGGGATTGATGCCTTCGATTACCAACTCCTTAATGACTAATGACTGCCTTAATAATGGTAAACTTTTTTTAAGGAATCCTATCAAACATGGCTGAGGACTTGCATTTAAAAGTCGCTCAAGCCTATCACAAAATTCTTCTGGTTCGACTTGGGCATCAATAAGCTCCTGTATCAAATTTCGTACATTCTTTTCAACTGATTTAGGTTCCTTGCTGGAGAGATCAAGTAGATTTGCCAGAAAATTGCGACATTTTTCCTTTGTGTTGTCCGATGGTTTTTGTGTTGTATTTATTGGTGGTTGAGAAGTTGGGGTGGTAGAAGCTACACAAACCACCGGGGCTGTAACCACTGGGCCAGCTACAGGTCCTTGGGGAAGCTGGCTTTGCAGATGAGCTGGGCCTGCTACACTTGTCGAAACAGTAGACACTCCTGGATGTGCAGGCACAGTTGAGAGCCGAAGATTCTGTGGCTGCGGCGCAGTAAGGGTGCTTGCAGCAGGTGCTGGCCCGACCCTAAGCAACTGGTATTGACCATTCTCAGTCTTTAACAATAAATGACCCTGTTGCCCTTGCTGAAGGCTTTGCAGTGTTTGCAATGTTATACCAGGTGCAGCTGCACGGGTTCCAACAACTTGTGGTGTTCCAATTACAACCCTTGGAGAAACAGTTGCTACAGATTTCTGAGCAGCTACATTTGGGGCTCCAGCTCTCATATTAAGTATCTGAACATTAGGGAGAATAGTAGGTTGGGCAGAACCTAAATTTTGTGTTGTTACCACGACATTCTGTCCAGGTTTGTTTATTGTCATCACATTTGGTATAGATCCAGGCAGACTGGAATTCACTGTCATAGGCACTGTTACCATTCCAGATTGCATTCCAACTTGCCCTGTTGTATTACCCTGTTTGATTACCATTTGAGGTTGCATATTAATTCTTTTGGTTCCTGTGTGCTATAAATTGAGGCCTATTTCAGGTGATAACAATTAAAACACAATCACTGCTCAAGATATGGTTGCAATTTATATTCATCTAAGTTACTATAAATTGATCACTTGAGCTTGATACAGATTGAGTCAAATTAGAAAAGATAAACGTAGCTTTTTTGGAAAAACTATAGCAAGATACGCACTCTTACGTTTCGTCACAAACTAAACTATATAGAATATATAGTACAGATAAAATAAAAATTGACTTGCATTAGAAGCAACCACAGATCTCTCTATCTTGATTAAATCCAGTATGGCAAAATGTATGATATCAGCTGTTAATACTGTTTTTAGGATCAGATTACAATGCGATTTTCTGATGATGATTTTCCTTTTAGTGATGAAGATATTTAATAAAAAAATATATGCATCTGTGTTATAATATTTGGGTCTAATTTAGCACGTGTCAATTTAGTCAGGTTGAATTCTTTTAATTTATTATTTCATTTGTAAAAATATTCCACAATTAATTGATATTAGATGACAGAAACGTTTGTAACATTATGAAACTAGCCGAAACTAAATAAAATATTATGTACGATTTCAACTGAATACTAAATACCTACCTAAAAATAAACTGAATCAACAACAAAATAAGTGAATCGATAACATACTTTTGATTACAAATTAAATGAACAATGCAAATTTCTAGTGTGGATGAGCTACTTAGATTGGACACCGAAATCGCTATTTCATAATTCCGCCATACGCCATCGCCAGGTTAATTGGTGATCCATTTACTTATTGTAAGTGTTATAGGCAGAGACTGTAAAGGATAGTGACTAACAAACAATCGACGAACTTTTGATTAAATCCGATCTACGCGGCCACCGAAACCCACAAAACATAAAACATAAACTAAACGAATATTTTCTAAAAATATATTATCTTATAATCACACTACTACACCTATAAACAGAATATTATGCACATTAGTGGGTGTATATGTATATACGTGCATATTTAATAAATCAACTATGGGAACATATTATATTATACTATTAACAACATTTTTACGCATATTCTTTGTATAATAAGTAAAAAAATATATACATTAAAAACAGAGCATGTTTTATACAAATACATAATAAATGCGCACATCCACACCACTTCTACAGTACACATAGTACAGGTGCACATAGAACGGCGGGCGATGGGCGGCAGTGGACACAAAACATTTACACTACCCACAATAATTACACAATTTGAGCACATGCACCCACCATACATACACCCACACCCTTGATTTAAGTATGTGTATGCCGTGCAATAAGGTAAAAAAATTATATAATAAATATATAAAATTATATAATATATAATAATAAATAAAATTATATAACAATAAATAAAATTAAATAATAATAAATAAAACATTAAATAATAATAAATAAAATTATATATAATAATTTAAAAAAAAACCAAGTATCGGTTAAAAAACGAATGAATGGATGTATTGAATAAATCGATAGTTTTTATTAGGAATAATCTTATACTCAATATGTATTTGTTACACATGTCATGTCATGTGTAATCTGTAAACGCACTTAAAAACTTGACGTGTGGTTTACTTCGTAGGCACGGTAGTTTGCTCTAATACTTTTACGAATCATTTATGTTTCATTCATTTTTAAACGAATTGAGTGTTAAAAACAAGTGAAGTTTTCCTCCTTCTTATTAAAGGTATTGGATTCAGTTATTGAGTAAGCAAGTATTATAACCTCTAAAGTTTCCATGAATTTAAGCCTAGCGTTTGCATCATAAGTTACTGAATTATTGGCTATAAAAGTTATACGTCATTTTTGTTACAGCTACATTAAAAAAAAAGACAGTTATGAGTCGATTTTTTGCAACTGGGACGGACTCTGAGTCCGAGAGTTCAAGCGAGGAGGAGCAGGTAGTTCGTGCACCAGCGCCTGTTTACACCGTACGTAAATCTAAATATTTTGTATGGTGTTCTTTATTGTGTTTTTGGACCAGATAGTCTCTTTAGAAGTTCCACCAGCAACAGCCTTGATATCTTTTGTCAATAATCTTAAAGTCCTGATGGAACTGTTCCTCTTGTTCTTCTCTGTAACAACTCAGGTTGGTAGGAATATTTTCTAAATGATTGAAAAAAAAGGTAATTTAAATCAAGTGGTTTAGTTCATCCTGAGAAAAACCTTGAAGTGTAGCACTGTATCCTTTAAATTCACTTTCAATATTTCTTTTACTCTGACTTAACTGTAACAACATCATCATAGCAATTATCTGATAAGAGTGTTATTGCACACTCTGGTAGCAACAATTGCTACCAGAATTGTTTACTGTGCAGCATTGGTGACTTAGCAGATTATACATTTGGGCAAACCCAATAGACCTTTTTGTATCTTTTCATTTCCTTTACATTCACAATACAGAAGTAGCAACCATCTTGGTCTGTCTATTTTATCAGCATTCTAAACGGATGCTCTTTCTGTCCTCCTTGCTCCAATAAAAGTGGGTCCACATAAGTTTTACAAACTTTGTGAGAGGCCCACCATTTGTCTTGTTATCCTGGTTATTTTCTTTATATTGGTTATATATTGGTTCTATGTATTGGTTATATTTGTTCTACAAAATCATTTATATTCATTTGGTGTTTTCCTTGACATAATTTACCACATATCTAGCAAAAGTGGTCGTAGTTATTAACACAAGACTTGCATGTAGAACTCATACTTTTTGTAAAATTTAATGAAATATAACTTATGCCGCAGAATAAAACTTTCCCTTGTTGTTTCATTCATCATTATATTTAATCCTTCATTTATTTTGGCAGTTTAGTGATGATGAAGAGGAAACAAAGCGCGTTGTTCGGTCTATGAAGGAAAAACGTTACGAGGAATTAGAAGGCATAATACACTCATTACGCAATCACCGAAAAATCAAGGACTTTTCTTCAGCTCTTGCTTCTTTTGAAGAGTTACAAAGAGCTTATACACGTGCAGCACCAGTAGTACAGAAAGAAGAAAATGGAATTGCCCCTCGATTCTTTATAAGGGCGTTGACTGAGTTAGATGATTGGGTATCTGGTGCGTGGGCAGATCGTGATGGGAGAAAGGCGTTATCAAAAGGAAATAGCAAGGCTCTAACATCATTGCGTCAAAAACTTCGGAAGTATGCAAAGGATTTTGATGCTGAAATAACTAAGTTCCGTGAGAATCCGGATTTGCCTGATGATGATGACGAACGTAAAGGTGAGTGAAATATTTTGAAACAATTACATGAATGTTATAATTGATCGCTCTGATCCAGCTAACTATAGGCCTAATTCCATTACCTCTTTTGTTCTCCAAAATAATGGAATCTATTATTAACTTCCAGCTCTTACGGTATCTTGAAGAGCATCACCTGATTAGTGACATATAATCACATACCCATGATATGTTACAAATTAGTAGCATGCCTTGTTATGCAGACAACACCATGGGTGATGCCTTATACCCTGGCTGTGCAAACATTTCTCGGGCACATGAGTGTCGGAACAAACTTGTGTCTGAAGTACAAACTTCATTAGACCAGGTCTCGGATTGGGGTCAGCTAAACCTAATCCAATTCAACCCTAAAAAGACACAAGTTTGCACATTTACCTCCAAAAAGATTCCCTTTATCGTATCTGCTCACTTTGACACTCCCCTTAATCTTAAGCCATGTATCGGAATCCTTGATATCGACATATCACATGACGTCCAGTTTCGCGGCCGTCTGGAAGAAAAGCTGGGTGTGCTCAATGATGCGAGACAGTATTTCACATCTGCCCATTGCCTCTAACTTTACAAGGCACACATGGAATACTGTTCTCACATCTGAGTCGGGGCTCTCCAGTATCAACTTCTTCCAGTTGACCGCATACAAAGTCTTGCGATCCGAATCGTCGATGACCTAGACCTCACCGATCTTCTTGATTCGCTAGCGCTGCAGAGAGATATCTCATCTCTCAGCATTTTTTTACCGCTTTTACTATGGGGAGTGCTTCGAGGAATTGTTTGGAATAATTCCTGCCGCTGAATTCTATAACCGAACAACTCGCCGTAAATAAAAATATTTAATATTGATTCCTAGAAAAATCTTATTTAGACTGTTTATGAACTTTTTTTTTTTAATATTCTAATTTATTTTTATTAGATACTTCTTCGTCTGATGAATCAGAAGATGAAGATAAGGTTAAAGAGAAGGGTAGAATACGTCGTTCTCCTGAACCTCCACGTCGGCCGCCACCCCAAGATGATGAATCATCAGATTCTATGGATTGGGGTTTGAGTTCTTCTGATTCTAGTTCTAGTTCTGATGATGAAGCTCGGGGGGCAACTACAATTCGAGAGCGCTTCTTGAAGAGAACTACCGAGAGGGATGAAGATGAAGAAAGAGATAGGCGTCGAGCTAGGCGAGAGAGACGTGAAAGAGGTGTAGGAAAGATCAGCAAGAGAGATCAAGCTGACGATGGGGGTGAATGGGAGACTGTAAGAAAAGGTGCCGCTACTTCTGATAAGCCAAAGATGTTTGCCAAGGTATGTTTTTACTTTTTTTATAATTAGTAATATAATATTGTCCTAAAATATATATTTTTTGTTATTGAATGGGGACATATTTTCATATTTTCCGCAAAGTTTACGTTATTTCTCTTCCAAAAATTATTATTCCAAATGAGTCTAACTCAACCATCCAGGAATTTGGATGGATTTGGATTACGGCAATTTTCTTCATATTTTTTTTCCTTTGAAAAGGAATTTTTCTACCTTTTCATAATTTCAGCTCAGATAAAGCACAGCCACACTGCCCAACGTTATAAAAGACATGAGGGCTAGCATGGATAATTCATTTATTGCATGAAGTTCTAAATAAATTGGATAAGTTTCTACACAATTGTTTTTTATTTTAATATTATATTTTGTTATCATTTGATTTGCAGCTAAAATGTTTTTTTATCTATCAGAGGTCTCTCAGATTTCTTTGATTGCTCTTCTCTTGAAATCTTTGTATTCATGATAATTCAAAGAGATACTCCACTGCACAGAAGCATGATGTGAGCAGCCGTTTCCTCCTCTTCCATGCAGGCCCTGTATAGTGGGGTATCTGTAACACCTAGCACAAATAGATGTTTGTTAAATGGACCATGTCCTGTTATTACTATTGCCCTAAAGTATGTTTCTTTCCATAGTCGCCTTGTACAATACCTACAGGAAGAAAGCAAATGACCCTTTTATATCCCAGTAACCTGGCGTTATAGTTATGGGACATGTTATAGATAGAGATTACACATGTGATGAATGAAATAAAATATATGAATATATTATATGAATACTAAATAATTTTTGATTCCAAGTATTATTTTATTTAATGTCGTTTCTTGCAGGACAGTGACATTGATGCTGCGTTAGTAGTGAAGAAACTAGGGGAGATAAGTGCTGCTCGAGGGCGCAAGCGTACGGACCGTCGTGCCCAATTAGAGTTGCTTCATGAATTGCGTACTGTCGCTCAACAACATAACTTAGGAGATGCTTTGCAACTCAAACTACGTGGAGCTACCGTTGCTGCACTTTTTGATTACAATCCTAAAGTATCTGATGCTATGAAGCCGGAGTATTGGTCGCGACTTGTGGAAAATGTTGACCATATGGTGACCCTTCTGCTAGCCCATGAAGACATGGTACTTAGTGAGTCGATTACAGAGGAAAATGAGCAGTTGGTTACTCCTCCATATCGTGTACGAGGCTGCTTGTTAACGGCTTTAGAACGTCTCGATGATGAATTCACGAAGTTGCTAAAAGAGTGTGATCCTCACTCGAATGAATATGTGGAAAGGTTGAAGGATGAAGTTCGGGTGTCAGCGCTTATCGATCGTGTGTGCCAAGTAGTTGAGAGGGATGGATCGCCACAGGAAATCTGTCGTGCTTATCTTCGTAAAATAGACCATCTGTACTACAAGTTTGACCCGCGAGCAGTGAGAAAGGATCTACCACCAGGCGAGGAGACAACTATCAAAAAAATGGAGCGCCTTTGCAAATACATCTACGCTCACGATGAGAGCGATCGTCTTAGAACTCGAGCGATTCTATCCCATATCTATCATCATGCATTGCATGACAATTGGTTCCAAGCTCGCGATCTCCTACTTATGTCACACCTTCAAGAGACTGTTCAGCATTCCGATCCTAGTACTCAGATATTGTATAATCGTACAATGGCCAACTTGGGACTTTGCGCATTCCGTCGAGGAAATGTTAAAGAAGCTCATGGGTGTTTGGCTGAATTGATGATGACTGGAAAGCCTAAAGAATTACTTGCCCAGGGCTTACTTCCTCAGCGTCAACACGAGCGTTCTAAAGAACAAGAGAAGATTGAGAAACAGCGCCAGATGCCGTTCCATATGCATATCAATTTGGAATTGCTGGAATGCGTGTATCTGGTATCGGCCATGTTGATTGAGATCCCATATATGGCAGCTCATGAATTTGATGCGAGGCGGCGAATGATAAGTAAAACATTCTACCAAAATTTGCGTGCGAGTGAACGTCAAGCGTTAGTGGGACCTCCGGAGTCAATGAGGGAACACGCAGTCGCAGCAGCTAGGGCGATGCGAAGAGGTGACTGGCGCGCTTGTCTTAACTTTATTGTTAATGAGAAAATGAATGCTAAAGTAAGTAACATTTACTGAATATTCTCCAAAATTTCTTTGTACAACATGTAATTACCTTAGTAATAAAATTCTAAGGAAAAGTTAAATCTTAATATCGAATACTATCTTCTTCAACTACTGCCTATTTCCTTCACTGGGTTCTAAAACTAATTAGGCAAATACTTGGGGTTCGTAGTCGACTGCAGCATGGATGAACAGTGAAAGAGTGAAAATTTAATTTAATTGCATCATCTTATGAGATCTTACTGTGAGGATATAGTGGTATTAAAACAATTTTCGTGTTTTGATGAAAGTCATCAAAAGAAAAGTTTAAAGAAATAAATAAGACTATTCATTTACATTTATTAATATCTAAATTATGTGTATAAAAATTGTCACAGTTTTGTTTAATTTTGTAACATTCATAGTTAGCATTAGAAATAAAGCAAAAATAACCAGTTATTCTAGCAGACCTCATGAAATACTTAACAGTTTTATGGAAAGTTTTTACACTTTTACAATTAAGTACTGGCCGATGTTCAAGTTTTTTTTTAAAATAAATACAAAGGTGTCGTTAAAAAAGGTTATAAAGTAAAGTTTATCAACTGCATTCTATTTAGATGATTAATTGGTCTGGTACTGAATAATAATAAATTAAATACTATTTTGTAAAAGAGTGCAATAAAAGGATGAGAAAGTCGGCATTGCCACGTTTTCGTGCCTCCCATAATGCTTTGTTTACTAAGCGGTGGTTTCTTTTAGTATTATTATATACTGTATATATATAATAATACTAAAAGAAATAAAATATATCTATTTAAAAAAATAAAGACATGAATTTTTACTTTATACTAGTTGCCCGCCCCGGTTTACGGGTGGTGTACCTAATGAAAAAAATGAGACAATCATCCGTTTTCTTATTAATAAACCTCGTCGACGAAAACACACGACACCCCAGAGGCTCTTATTAATAAGTCGACGAAAACATACCATACCCCAGAGGCAAGAACAGCAACAATACAAAAGAAACAGTAATTGAATATAAATCAATGTCAATCTATCAATACTGACATTTATTTTGTTAATCATAGCTCCTTATGTTATTCATAGAACCTATACATATACAGCAATATACCATTGCTATTTAAAAAGACGTTACAGAGATAGAGAAGCTGTTTTTTTTACGTCTTTCCGTACAATTTTTAGAAAAAAATCTAATTTGGTGCAATCGTTCTGAAGTTATGTGCGTACATACACTTCGGCGATTCAATTTTATTTATATAGATATTGTATTGAATTCAGGTATGGGATCTGATGGTAGGCGCTGACAACGTGCGATCGATGCTTGGCCGTCTGATTCGCGAAGAATCTTTGCGCACGTATTTGTTCACGTACGCGCATGTGTATGCGTCGCTGTCTTTGCGCTCGCTCGCGGATATGTTCGAATTGCCACGGCAACGTGTGCACTCACTCGTCTCAAAGATGATCATCAACGAGGAACTACTCGCTTCGCTGGACGATCCAAGCGAGTGTGCCATTCTGCATCGCTCCGAGCCTACGCGGATGCAAGCGCTGGCTTTGCAACTTGCAGATAAGGTAATGATATTAAATTTTGCTTGTTTGCCGATTCTGCGTATTTTACTTATTTTGTATTAATTTTACTACATACTCTCTTTACTAAAGGTTAGGCAGACATTTTATTACAACCAAATACAGTCGATTCTCTATAATTCGAAGTTGAAGGAACCTTTCTAATACTTCGAGTTATTAAGAGTTCGAAATGTTGAGAGGTTTGTAATACCAAGAGGAAAATAAACTCGTTCCAATTACTGAAAGTAGTATTTATTGAAATGTTAAAATGTAGTATTTATTGATTTAAGTATTATTTACAACGTCACAGGAACACGTTTAGCTATTATAAATCTGATTTATAATAACTAAACAGACTAATACAGATACTATTATAATAACTAAACTGCAAATTGCATAGACATGATCGTTTATTTACAAGTTTCAACATGTCCATATTTCGATTTGTCGAGTGTTTGCGGGAAAGACTTCGAATAACAGAGTTTACCAAAACCATTGAATTTATTTGATTTAACGAAAGTCTTGCTACGGACCCAACAATTATTTCGAGTTATAGTGTTTTAAATTGTCAAGAGTCAAATGTATTCGGTTGGTTACAAGCTAATTTATCGGTTTATTAAATTGATAAAGAGGCTTAATATTGATATGTGTACTGATAATAATGATATATTTTGTTTCATCTAAAGGTGGGTAACGTGGTTGACTCGAACGAACGGATCTTCGAAAAGCAAGGTTCGTTCTTCCAACGCGGTGGGGCGGGAAGGGGCGAGGGCCGCCAACGGGAGAGACCTCGTGACGGCTGGGGACGCAGGCAACGCAACCGTCGTCGCGACGACGAGCGAGCCCATGACGACTAAAATTAAAAGACGCCAATTAATGTGTCGCACATCCCTTTTATGCCCATAAATAATTTGTCTATTCCACTCAACTTGCGACGGTTGTAATATTTTTCTATTTTTTTTATGAATATTAGCAATGTTTTTAACACGTTGAGCTCCACGCCGATTCTTAAGTGAGTCCCCGCCAGTCCCGCCAGTGGGCTACCTAAAAGTATTTTAGCGTCATTCTTAGTTTTCGCATCACAAAAATATTTTAAATTATGTTATGATAAAATTGCAACAAGATATGGTAGAGCAATAGTCAGAAAAATGCAAGTTGTCACATTTTGCTATACCTGTAAAAGAGAACCGTATTTATGTTTACCGTAGTTTTAATAAAATCCATTAAACCTGTAATAAATCAAAATTGAGTATATTTTAAATGAATTTTTAGTAATTCCTTAAAACAATGTAAATTTTTTTCGTTTTATATCATGTACGCTATCAGCCATCCGTGACGTGGCCTACACAAAGTCCAGTGTCAGCCAACGATAGCTCGCGTCGCGCTCAACATGTTAATATAACTAAAAGCTAATATTGGTTTAGCTAGGAATGATTTACATCAAATAGCACAATAGTAGATACTTTACGTTACGACCTAATAACTATTCAACTTTAATAAGAAAATTAATCATTGTATTATCAACAGCGTGCGGTTGCCTATTGCTGGACACAAAACTCGCCACCTAACCTGATTTCTATTCTGAACTGCATCTGTATGGTACAGAGGTACGAGTGTGCATGCATAAACATAAGACTGCATACGTTACCATGCGATAATACATACGTATGCATGCTTAACCTGAGATTGATATACGGTGTAAATATTACATGAACATTGAGCCATATCGAGATATATAATGTGTCTTGAGTTTCGATCACGTTTTGAATCAGTTTTGCAACTAAGCCACCCGAATGACTTGTTACTAAATACCATATACGATTCGGAAAAAAATGCTTATTGTCAAAAAAATTTATATTAGATAAGTTTTTATGATAATTAGCGATTTTGGTATCGAAAGTAAGCTCTGGTAACTACAACCATCGCAAAATTCTTTACTTTCAGTTCATCTTATTGTATACATCTTTATTTCTTTTTTACTTATGTATTGTTTTAAATATAAGAAAAATATATTTAGCTACATCGTTTAGCTTTATACCAATTAAATGTAAAGTTTTATACTGTTTATCTTTATCAACAAGTTTAGGCATTTATTTTCTGAAATTAATACAATAGCACTTAAAGTTGACAATCCGTAGGAGGATATAATTTTCTTATTCAAAATGATTATGCCCTAATATATAACAATAAATAAACTGTAAAATGTATGTAGTATTTATTTTAAACCCTTTTAGTCCGTTTCTTTTGCACTCATTGTTTTCCGACTCACCCGTCTACTAAGTGCAATTTTTCTAATTTGTTTGTGTTAGTATGAACTATGCTCTCGCAGGATTAGTCTTTACAATTAAAAATAATATTTGAATAGAACCTTACAGAATGAGAGCGAATTAAAAGTCTAGCTAAATGCTACTAATCTAGTCATGCAATTCAAGTAGCATGATCAGACCGGTAACATAAACACCACTTGAAAAGTGCCGACTCGTAAGGCGATGCTGCGCAATGCTTCTGAAGAGCTGCATCTTTGTTATTGTCTAATAATGATATTAAAACTAGTAATGCTGCTCTTTTTTAAGAGAACGTAAAGTCATCTCAGAAATCCAAGTCTATATTCTTTTTAAGAAGTAGCTTATCTTAGCTCAACGGGATCAGCCTGAGGCCTGTTATCTGCGCCTTGCTAAAAGGGTACAGCAGCATCATCATCGACGCTGCTTTTTTTTTGTTGAGAGAGCTTAGATGTGAACATGAATAGAAGAACAGATAATATAACTATAGTCAGTAAAATTTAATATTACATTTCATGACCCATAGTAACATGAAAATACATAAATCTATTAATAATATATACTAATTAGATAATCTTAAATAACTAATAATTTAAAGAGAGATCATCTCTGGGCAAGACATATAGAAATAAAAAAGGAAAAGTAAAAAAATGGATAAAATTACTTAGTAGGAACCCAATGTTCTTTACAGGGCAGTGGCATCACTTACTGGCCACTTATATTATTTTATTTTATTATTTGTATATATGTATAAATATGTATATGTATAATATATATGTTATGTATGTATGTACTTATTTATGTGTATATATATATATATATATATATATATATATATATATATATATATATATATATATGTGTGTATTCCAAATTTGAATAATGACCGAATCGGAAGTCTGAGCACGGGCCTGCATATAAAAATATATTGAGACCTACTCCATCCAACTTCACCTGTAAATTGTTACAAATAAAATAAAATAAATAAATCTTCAGGTGTTACAGTGTTTGAGATTAATTATAAAATCGAACGATATTAATCATGAAACGAAGTAAAAGACAGTAATAAACTACTATGTAATTAGGGATTTCCTTATTTTTATTATAATTTCTTTTAAAATAAACCGTATGCTATGGATATGAGGTTTGTAGTTGTATAAAAAAAGCTATCGGTATACGTAAGTCTAAGTACATCGATTGACTGACTAACGTTAAAAAGATTCATTATTTTATTACCTTTTAGTGAGGAAGTTCAGGAAGTATTGCTGGTCGCCCTGATCATGGTCTCTCCCTCACTTCCTCTAATTATTATCGCTCTGATTCAGGCATAGAGACCTTAATTACCGTATCATATATTCCCGTTTAAATTTTTACTATGATTGCTATTTGGTTATTAGTAATCGAAATTTTAGTTCTTTGTTAATTTTTGTCATTGTAAATATCAGTCTATTAAATTTCTAGTTCAAACAGTTAAATATCATTTAATATATTCTTCAGAAATAATTTTGAAATATAATTTTTATTAACATCAAATGAAATATGATATCTATGTGTTGAAATATATCTGTGATTTTGCTAACACTGGAGTATTATGGGTGATTCATGATAATTGTCGAGAGAAATTTTTGAATTTGTTAGTTGAAAATGGAAACCGAGATCAGTTTTTAATGTCTGCCACGTTTCTTGGATTTCATTATTTTGAAATTTTATCTTTTTAATGGCAATTTAATAATTTTTGTTATTCGCAACACTGACTGTAATGGCGGTTATCGAATTTCCAGTGACCGAAATATCTCCGTCATAGAATTTATATTGAGTCATAATTTGTCATTTACGAATTATGTTACTAATTCAGACAACGCTTAACTGATTTTAAGTAATAAAATAGTTAAATATAACCTTATCTTATTATAGATTATTGTGAAGTTTTCTTACAATGGCTGCAACTAGGAGACTTCAAAAGGTACGACTTTAAATGAAATTCAATGATAATTTAAACACGTATTGAATAATGATGTTAACATTATTCTTTTTTTAAAAATGCCATTAATGGCTTGACTCTGTATCATCACATATATTTACTAATTATTTTTATTGTATTTTTTAAAGGGTGCTATTCTTCTATTTGTGACACGCAAACTTAATCTTTGTTATTTTTTACATTCCAGGAATTGAATGATATAAGACAATCGGGATTGAAATCTTTCAGGGATATTCAAGTTGATGAATCTAATATCCTTACATGGCAAGGTTTGATTGTTCCTGTAAGTATTAGTTTTTTTATTATTTTTTCTTTTAAATAATTTAAGCCTACAATTTTTTTTAAACTGTTTATCTTAACTACAAAATAATAATTTTGTTATCCATGTTTTCAGGATAATCCACCCTACAATAAAGGTGCATTTCGGATTGAAATCAATTTCCCAGCTGAGTATCCATTTAAGCCACCTAAAATAAGTTTCAAAACAAAGATATATCACCCTAATATTGATGAGAAGGGCCAAGTGTGTTTGCCTATTATAAGTGCTGAAAATTGGAAACCAGCTACAAAGACTGATCAAGGTAATTTATTATTTTTATTAGTATAAATATAGATTCTTAACTTATTAAAGTATTTATGTATTATTTACTTGTAATATGTACTTTAAACTATAAAAAACAAAACACCAAAATGTTTTACCATAATTTACTTTGCTGCATAGCCTTTGCTGACAATTGCTGCTATATATTTTTTTATTCATTATTTATTTACATAATATTTATTCATCAAGGGCATAAAGGTATTTTTTTAGTACTATATTACTTAATATATTTTTAATTTTTTCAGTTATTCAAGCTCTAGTCGCTCTTGTTAATGATCCAGAACCAGAACATCCTTTGCGGGCTGAACTGGCTGAAGAATTTCTTAAAGATAGGAAAAAATTTACAAAGAATGCAGAAGAATTTACTAAGAAACATAGTGAAAAGAGGCCTTCTGATTAAACTGCCTAGTATATACTCTTGAATATACAGCAGCAAAGTAACATTGCTTTCCTGACTAAAGTAATAGTATTGAACTGTACTTTAAAAGTATTGACTATTGAAATCTGTTTGTTACCTTAATAACATGCATAGTTTTGTGTGTTGAGTAACTGGTTAAGAATTCAATGTATTATCTCATGTCAGTATATTATGCTTCATTGCTGTGGATTCAAAAGATCTAAAACCAACAGTTATTATTTATATTCAATCACATCGCTTGCAAAACATGCACTAAAAACTTGATAAAGATAACTAAAAGGATGCATTTTTAAATTGAGCACTTTCAATAATTTGTGTTCTTTTCTATTTAAACTTGTTATTTTGAATATATATTTTTTACTGTCAAGATTAGATTTTTTTTATATTGGTATATTTTAAAACCAAATTCATTATACCAATGTATATCCTAATGCCCCAAAAATGCTTAATACCTTTTTTGCAATTATAAATTTAAATTCGATATCCATTCAGTAATGTGAAAATTGAGGTTAAGGGTATGTCTAAATGCTGAAAGGGAAGGCTTGGTTTGCTCTGTGAAATATTGTAAAGTATTTATGTAAATAGCTCTTACAACTGAATATTGTTATAATTCAGGGAATAAAATAACTTGAACAAATATCAATTTAGTTTGTCTATATTTTATATATATGCACAAGCATACAAAATATTTTACAATAGAATAAACAAACTCCTTTAATAGTAGTGATTATAGTCTAATAACAAATTATTTTTTCTGATATGTGTATTGTTTTTTCTTAAGCTGTGTTCTATAGAAACAACTTCAGAAATAAAAACAATGAACATATGTTTTTACATTGTTTTTTGTATTTATTTATATACAGTTACAAAGATGTGAAGTATGTAACACATTTTTTTATGAACTTATTATATTCCAATAACAACTAATCTCCAAAAGCATATACATCGAAATCATTAGCATGTTTGGTGGTGGGATCTTTTAACATTTGCTGCATATCACCTTTTTTTGTAATTTTGTCCTCTATACTATAGTTTCCAACTACTAATGTGTTATCTGTTTTCTTTCTATATATTATACTTCTGCTGGTTAATTTCTTTGAACTATTGTCTAAGTCTTCTCTATTTCTTTTTAGTCTTAATGATTCCGTATTGTGTTTCACCACAAATGTTTTTAGGTTATCTGCAAAGAAAATGTTAAGATTTATATCCATTATGAGAAAAGTTAGTGTTATAAAGTAAAATTAAATATAAAAATAATATATAACTACCCTAAAATGTTTAACACCCCCTAATTGAAATCAATATTTTATTGAAATTACTGTAACTGTTATCTGGAAAGCTAATTATGTAAGAGAATCCATCACATGGACATTCATTTCCAGTGTGCCTACTTTAAAAAGACAATGTTTTGTGTAATTTGTTCGTTTTTTATAACATGATATGAAGGAGGCAAACATTTAAGCAGATGACCTGATAGTAAGTTCACAAATCACCACCCAAGGAGAACTGCAACACCAAATGTACTGCAGATGAAGACAATGCATCTGCAATACACTTGGTCTACACTTGGTGTTGTTTATCTTAGGCCTTAAATTAAGTTAGGTGTTTGGATCCCTGCATTTACGTAAGGTCGATATTCTGTGAAGGGTGTGCTATTTCTCCGGTCGAACCGGCCCATTAATGCATTTTTTTACAGATTTCTTAAAGCAATAAGTTTGTTTTACTTACTTTTTATTTTATCAATACATTCATCAACATATGCTTTCGTATTTAAGTCTTTTGTAAGAGTCGTTTGGATCGGTAATAAGTAGTCAGGTCCATATTTATCCCATTCATCATGTTCTGGAATATTTTCGTCTAACTCCACTCCTATGACAAGCGCGGTTAGATTTGCCCATAGTCGCGCGGTATTTGTATGCTTATAGCCGCCTGGAAAAAGTACATTTCGTTCAGTTCATGTTAGTATCGTCAATAAGTTATATTGTTTAAGATTATTAATGGAGTCAGGCGTTACCTTGCGGAAATCCATCACTATATGGACAGTCAAAAGTTTTACTTAGCTAAGATCCGCGACAAGCAAAACAATAACAGAAAATTAATAATGTGTGTTTTTCCGTTGGGTTTAGTGGATTTATTTGGAACTTAAACCAAAAACTTACTGGTGGTGATGGTATATACGTGTCGTTGTATGTGTGTCGTGTACGTTTTTGTTAACAATTCCAACTATGTTAATAATGCTTGTGTTAGGAAATAGTTTATGTTCATAGACCAATGGAAGATACAATCTCAGGGCCTCGGATTGTTAACTTGTTCCTTACCAACTATTCGTGAAGTCGTGGTTCTCATTTAAAATCAAATTGCGTAAAGGATCGATTAAACGCATACACAACGCTAGTAGTTGGACCAAGGCACAATCAAAGCCATCTACTCCTCCGCGTATAAAGGCTTTACGATTTAATGTAGTAATACAAAGGGGAGGAATAGGCGCTGTTACACAGCAACATCAACTAAGCTAAAAAAATTTATACATAATAAATATTTTAACACACCGCCTCCTAGAATTAAAGTAGGTTTTTTTGTGTCCAATACTTTATGAAGACATGTTTTGTAGCCACGTTCTGTTAGTCCGGCTCCGCCGTGTGGATCGTTGCTCAGAGCGTCCGCACCACACTGCACCACTATAGCATCGGGTATAAACGCTGCATATACAGGTGTGAATACTCTGTAAAATAACTTCTGCTATAGTGAAAAATTAAGTGTTTGTTTTATACTGTGTGCTGAAAACCAATTTATGTATTTGTCAAATTTTATTTGAGTTACTTTTAATTAGTCAGGATTTTAAGATTTAGAAATAATATTTTCATTAGATTAAATTAAATATTATGATAAAGTTTAGGTGTACATAAAAAAAGTGAGCCATGAAACTAATAGTGGAGTTATTGCATCATGAATAGGCCGGCTGGACTGGAGGAGTAACCTCCCAGAATATCGGCGTTAAGTAGACCGTTTGGCCTGGCTTGTAACCGATACAGCCCGTGAAGCTTTAAACTGAAATTTCGAAGGACTTAATATTTTGCTATTGGCTGACAATTTTCAACAGTTTTACATCATTCTTGCTCAAGAATTTCAGAAAGCTCTCGAGCAGAAATAGATCCCAAAGATCGCAACACTCTTAAATACTGTGAATAACAAGATTGTATACCATCTAAAACAATCTAATGTCTTTTCCGTTATTTTAAAAATAAATCACACTAGGTTTAAATTGAAAAGGGGGCGCCTCTCGGTAACGAATAGCTTGCCAGTTTCGTTTTTTGTCAGCCTGTACCCCGGTTCGCTGGACAATCCAGTTGGAAGCTTTTGTCTTATCTATTTGACGCCATTTCCCACAGAAATAATGATGAAAATTACTTACCTTTCTGTCTTGTCTATTCTATGTGATATTGGCGAAATCATCCGTGCTATTTTGGCACTATTGAAAGCCATTAATTCGAATGAATGAATGAATACTTACCTTTCAAATATGTATTCCAGTGTATCATCATTGTAATATCCATGTAATGGAATGTTGCATTTGTATCCTTTGCCAGTGCAAGTACCAATATCATCAATGTCCCCTGACCCTGGATAAAAGCCCGCTTCGTATTTATGAAATGAAAGTGTAAATACCGATTTACTTAAATTGTATGCATCTTGAACACCATTACCTGTAGGACACAAAGTATTTGATATATATGACAGTCAAAATTTAATTGAAAAATAATATGTATTTTTAGATCTGCATCTGAATTCCATCTGGTAATATCAAAAGTGAGAGGTATGTGGTATATAAGATTGGAAAAGAAAAAAATAACTAGAAGACGAAAGTAGTCAACATACTTATAGGTCTCCCAATTGCAAATTAAAGTATCATTAGGCATATCTATTCTATTAGAAATAACAATTATATCAGTAGCCAAGTACTACAGTCCATATTGCCACTCAAAGACACTGCATACTTGCTTAAGAGAAAGATGAAAAATGATTAAGATGAGTAAGGATCCCTCCTTACTCTCCTTAATCATCTTTTTTCATCTTTACCCACTATGACTCTTGGTGCACATCAAATGTACAGTAGCAAAGCTACCACACTTTTATCTTTTGTGAGTATACTGCATACTTCTATAGAGGACCATTCACAAATTCCTCACATAACAATAGTAAAAAAAAAATCACCATAAAAAGTAAATCATAGAACATAATTTCCATCCCTAATACTAACTGTACAAATAATGAAAAAAAATGCTCTTCCACTACTACTGATTCACATTTAGTATTAAATAAAAATTTTAAATTATTACCATGATGAACATCCAGATCTATGTAAAGTATTTTATGGAATTTTAGTTTTAATTTTTCAATAGCCAATACTATGTCATTAACATAACAAAAACCACCTGCGCTAAACCTAAAACCAAAATTATTTTTATACATATAGTATTTGGTTAAGGTTCATCAATAAAACATTCATAGTAACTTGAGCATTATGAATATAAAAAATATGGTAAATGTGTAAAGTGGATACATGAAGATGATAATAGAGAAAGGTGGCACACCATAGGTAAGGCCTATATCCACCAATAGACTCCCGTAAGCTATTTATGTTGAAAACACATTTATGATATGACAGTATTGAGTGTCCCAAGTTCTCTAAATTTTATAAGCATGCTGTGGTTGTGTACAATATATAATGAAAGAAAAGGCTTATTGTTAATAAATATTTCGGAAACCATATCCACTTTTGAAGTCCAAGCAAATACTAAAGTCTCATCTCCTTCCAGCTCATTATCTAAGCACTAATAGGTAAATGTCCTACCTCTGTGCATGATGCCATCCACCACACCAGTTTATGGCAACATCTGATAAACCAAGAAGAAGACATTTCGCTGCAGTAATTGATCCACCTGCTATAGTTGCCACTATATTGTACAAATTTGATACTGGTGGACAATCATATCCTGTGGGTTACATAATATTGATTAAGAACAATTTAGCAACTGAAAAACTGAACTGAACTGAACTTTTTTGTACATTGAAAAGGTAAATAACAAGTAATTGCATCACTAAACAAATTTTATTTCATATTTGGTGCATGCCTTTAGGAATCTTTCTCATTGGACCCCTAGGACCATCACTTACTGTAGGAATTGCACTAGTAATACGATTCTGTTCGGTTCAATTTTGCAGGAACATGGTATGTTCTGAAAAAGCCAGTTGATTTGTATTTGTGTTGCAGATTAAAATTTATAAATAAAAATTGATACTTAGAAACAACATTATTTTCAAGTTTTTCATTATCTACAGAGTTTATTTTTGAAAAATTGGCCTTAAATTATCATTTTCAATTTAAGTCTTATGTTACTTGTGTCTTACACAAGATATGTACAAGTTTCCCAATATCAAGCAATAAGAAATGAGATAAGTTTTTAATGAATTTTAAAAATTATACAGTTTTAATTATGGTGAAATTTATAAAATATCTATTAATTTATTTCTATTTATAATAATAAATAAAATTAACCATGAATAAAGGAGTAAGTAATGATGTATTTACCTAACCCATACTCTTCATCCTGGGAGTCTGTCATATATTCATCATCAATTTCAGTAAGTGTCTTTAAGTGGTTGAGATACAATTCCGAGTGAAATTCTTTTAATCCTTGATCTGTTGCTGGGCATGAGCGCACGATTTTCATATGCTTTAATAAATCGTATGCAGCTAGAAGTCCGTGAACCAATGAAGCCTTAAAATTAAAAAAAAATATATATAAGCAATTTATTACACCGATTCTCTTAGGTGTTTATGAGAAAATTTTTATTTTTAAATAAATATAATTTTTACAATAAAATTAACTTTCTTAAACTCTTTATAAAATTTTTTACTTAACTACCCGATTAGTAACTGCTGGTATATGGTTTGTTTTTTGAATTAAACATTCATCCCAAATATAACAAGGCTTTTTAAGAGACATTTGGAATATTCTCTCAATTATTTTACTCAACACTTTGTAGTTTTATTTTCAATAAAATCTCTAAGTACAAAAGTTAAAACTTTTGTTAAAATAATATAACGGTAATCATTGCCTTTTCTTCTTATTAGATGTTAAAAAGTTGTAACTATTATGCCACTGTCAAATAAAATATAATAACATCAAGTATCTTAAAACGTCAGTTTGTCACGTTACGTGTCTTAATGAAATGGTGATTATTCCATCCCTTAATTCTATCAAAAACTTCTATAGACTCTCACTACGAGACTCTTCCCGTCAACTTACATCAGTTGTATCATTTATTTACGTTGTATTTTTATTTCATTTTTATCATCTTATATTATTATCAGTTATATTGTTTAATTTTGCTCGTGTATTATTATACAATATAGTTCGATTATGGCGTATAAGTGAAGTGATATGAAATAAATGCATGTATCGACTTTTTAAGTTGACTGAAAAAGCCCATAGATTTTGGTAGGTTTGGCACCATTTTATGAAGACTTAGCATGATAGGTTGATTAATTTTATTTGAAGATATTTGATATTAATATATTTTACTTGAGTTGTAACTCAAATTAAAGAAAAGAAGAAGAAGAAGACTTTTACTATCTTCGATACAATTAGAAAAACAGGATCATCTTCTTTTTTTTGATGGAAATTAGCTATAATTATTGTGCCAGTGTCAAGTAAAAGAACATTAAGTATCTTGAAATGTAAATTTAGTTTTTCTTGATAAGTATTGATAACATAGTTGCCGTTTTACCAAAACTTGCATGGTCTTTTGCAGTAAGTTAAAAAGCACGATACACACATTTATTTGATTTTACATTACTTCGTCACCTTAATCAAATGATGTAAACTCAACATTACTGATATAACTTGGCAGGAAAAGTCAAAACAGGTTTCAAAAACGTTGCCAATTAATAGTGTTGTAGTTAATAGTTATTAGAACAACCGAAGTTGGTAATTACTTTCACTACGCTGAAAAACTTTTGTTCAAAAAATGTCTATGCGGCGGTAGTCACTTACTATCATATGATCCGTTGGCTCGTATGTAGCAACGTACGTAGCGTCACCTTTTCTTGCTTGAAATACATCTGCTTTGGGCTCCATCACCTCCTTCCGATGAAGTTCCATTTCGTGTTGCAGGATTATTTTGCTCCTGTAGCTTTGTCGTCTCTTCCGTCGAGGACCGAGAATGCAGTGTTTCCACAGAGGCATTTATACACGTTGTAGCACCTTTAAAGTCGTCTGAAATGTGCCCTTCAGGTTTCTTGACTTTTTAGCCATGTCCTGTCCTGTCTGTTTAAGGCCGTAGCCGTTTTTTCAATCCAGACATTTCCAGACATAAGTCCCAAAGTGATTCGGCTTTCGTTTGCCATATGTTTTAAGTCGCCCACCCCTTGTTGCGCCCAGCCAGCAACTCGGCCCCCAGTTATAGAGGGCCATTGGAAATATTTGTGGTAATACCAGCGTCCGAATCAAACGCGGGCTGACAATTATTATCAATACTTAAATCTTTTCCCCCAGCCTCCAAATCTGAATGGTACCACGAAAGTGGGTCAATGACAGTTAATCTAGGAAGCGCCCCCTGTACCCAGCCCAGGGTGCACCATCCCAACATACTGCCTTTCCCCCCGGACCCCAGAGGAGCAAGATAGGGCCAGCAACAGTCAGGCACGCGAGGAGGTTACCAACTTAGCACCCTTATTAAGGCTTACATTATCTTGTATTTAATGTTATCTTAATGCAAATTCTACGTTTATACTCTATATTTTTTATATGTTATATTTGCAAGATGCGAAATGTTAGGACAATGTACTTTTTATTTTGGTCACTTTACTAATATTCTACTCATATGCAAAAAAATAAATGTAATAACAGTACGTGCTTAATTTATTGTGTAACTCGCTAACCCAATACATGACTTAACACTATACACTGTCTTTGGCAACAGCAGAATAATTTTATTTTACGGATAGTCACCATAAACAAAGAAATTATCTGTTCATAGCACAATAGAGCAGAGTAGAGTCAAAGACTAAGTATGTAATGTCTTTTAATATTAAAAAAAATATATTTGATAATATTTTTGTCCTACAATAATGGAGATTCAAGGTTTAATATTACCATTAGCGAAGAATATATGTAGAACCTGTCTTGTGGAGTCTGATTCTACACTGTTTATGAATATACAAGACTTAGTAGAACATGATATGAATAAGATTAAACTAATAGATATCTTGATTTTTGTTAATTGCTTGGAGGTAAGTTTCTTACTAACAAGTCATTTATTTATAACGAAGAAATAATCATGTAAAGCTTTATATTTATTACAGAATAATGATGAAGAAAATTGGCCTCAAGGAATGTGTTCTTCTTGTGTTTCGACAGCTTTACTGGCATACAACTTTAAGCTGAGTTGTTTGAAAGCGAATATTACACTTTCACAAATATTTTCTATACAAAACAGATCTGACATTGATCCAATTGATATTAATGTTGTGTACCAGGATCATGAATATGATGTGCCACTGTTTAATAATCACTCAGTATTAGATTTCCAGTCCAATATAACTAATAATAAAGAGTTAACTCCATTGCCATCAGTAACTGAAATAACATCAACAGAGCATCCACCAAGAAAAGAGGGAGAAAAAAAATTTGAATGTAATTTGTGTTCTAAATCATTTACTAGAGTATATGGATTGCGTTATCATATGGCTAAACATAGAGACATACATAGATTTCTTTGCTCAAAATGTGGAAAAAGCTTTTACACAGCTAATGGATTGAGACAGCATATGCTATCTCATAAAGAAATACCACAGTTTAAATGTGGCTTTTGTAATAAGATGTACAAATCTAGACAGTCATTAAAAGAACATTTTCGTGTTGCACATTCAAATAACCGTCAATTATTTGATTGTGTCACATGTGGAAAGAAATTTACAGCAAAATCTAGCTTGGTTATGCACATCAAAAGTCATAGTAGAGAAAAACAGTATGTATGTCCACACTGTCCTAAGACATACACAAGAGCATCCTACTTAAGAGCACATAGTTTAGTACATTTAGGTCAAGAGAAACCAAAACCCTTTGAATGTCATTATAAAGACTGTAGTAGACGATTTTCAACAAAATATTCTCTGTCCATACACATTGCTCATACACACATATTAGAAAGACCCCATCAGTGTAGCATTTGTCATAAAAGTTTTGCTACACCATCTGGCTTAAAAATCCATAAAGAATCACATTTAAATAGAGAAGTATCTTGTGAAACATGTGGCAAAATTGTGGCAAATAAACGGTTATTGCAGAAACATATTAGGGTACATGAGGTGGATAAAGATTTTATTTTAGAAACAGTGGTGGATAACATTTTTAATGAATAAGTACATCTAGTTATCAACTTATCTATCCATATATTTACTTCTATAATGTACTGTATGTGGTTTGTGATATGGTTTCAACTTTCAAAACATATACCTCTACATCAGGGTTGTATAAAGCACAAAAATTCATATTTCTAAAAAATAAAGTAATATCCGAAATATCAGTAGTAACTAAAATGCAAGATACTCAACTCTTCTGCATTTTTAGTTCGCGTTACACAATGTTACAACGCAAAGATCTATAAATTGTCAGAAGTTTCCACTAAAGACAGTCATTTTTTTTCAGAAATACTAATAACAGTTTAAAAATGTTTAATGCAAGTTTTAAGCTATGCCTTGCCCAATGTTTACATAGGCATCTGTTAACTATCGTAATAGTTCGTCAATTGTGTGTATTTTGCCATATATTATTCTGTTAGTCATCAGTCCATTAGTCCAGTGATAAGATTGTTGTTTTACAGTAGGCGATTTAAGTAGATATGTAATGTTCATGTAAACACTATATATATCACATCATTACTTGTTTTATTGGTTCTAACAACTGTATATTTGTAAAAACATTGAAATTATTATTTATGACTAAATAAATAGCTTGAACGTTATAACGAATAACTGTACGACTTTTTCATAAATACAGACTATTATTTCGGTTTATAAAACTAACCTTGTTTATTAACATGGCTGTGAAAACCTATAAAAATCGCACAATCACGTAGAACAACGGCAGCCAACCGGGCGAACGGGGCTATTAGTCTAGTCGATCGTGGCAAGGCAAAAATTGTAATTTATCTAAACTAAGAATTATCTTAATTGTTTGAATTAAGATTGGATATTAAGTTTTACTAGTTTATGTATAATTTTAATTGGTAGATCGCAGAGTTTAGTTAGTATATAGTCGATTTTGGGTCTAATCAAGTTTACTACTCCTGGTGTAGAATACGGCAGCCATGGCCAAGAAAGAAGTGTAGGAGCCGCTAAAATACGCTATCGGAAACAGATTTCATAGTGAGCAACTTAGTAACATTCTTTCACACGTAATAGTAACTTAAACATGATTTTAAGCAAGCCTTCTAGAGCACTACTTGCGCTAACCGTAATGTATATTTTCAATCGCATAATAAAAAAATTAATTCCCTTTATTGTACAATATTGTAAAATATATATTAATGAAGACCTAAAAAACGATAATTTCAAAATACCTATTAACACTCGCGGAACAGACAATTTAAAGTAACTATTTGTTAATCGATGAGTCATGGCCGTATATTTTGTGTGGCAACTATCTATAAAACGCACCCTTGAGCGTTTATTTAAAATTGTATATTCAGAATTTTACTTAGCTAAGTAAAATCCTAACTATCCACACAATAATGGATTTCCGCAAAGTAACGCCTGACTCAATTAATCATCTCGTTTATTATAAACGCTAGGGGGTACAAAAAATTATAACAATAATGTATATTAGACATTAGATTTGTATGAATAGATTATGTATAATAGACAAATTATATGCACAAAAAGCATAAGCAAAATTGTAATAAAATGTAATTTAAAAACAGTTCATATTCAAATTTTGCATATGAAATGGTTTTAAAGGTAAAAATATCCTAAAAACAAAAAATAGCCATGATCTCAAAAGGGAAAACTCGTAAAATATTTATGAAACCGAAAAAGATTATCTAGCTATTGATGCAAATGAAGATTATCTAGTAAATGATTATTCGTCTTATAAAGCATTTAAAATGCAATAATTAATTACAAAACGAATACTACTATTCATTTAATAATACAAGAGTTTTTAGCCATTCCAACTGTGCTTAAAATTATAGTTTACACAAATTTTGCATTGGTAGGTAGTGACTGTAGCATGTAATGATTACTTAATTCATTTTAATCTTCTATTAGTGCCAGCTTAGGAGCCTACTCACAGTTACTTTTAATATTATTTATGTGATTAAGTAATTTAAGTTTATTCTTAAGTAGCATTAGCTTCTTATATGGAACATTTAACTACCTATCTGATTATAAACAATTATTACCTTTTTATGATATGACCTATGAATACTTTCCATAAGTTTCAGGTGTATAGGTTTGTGTACGGACGTTTTGTATTTTATTAGCACTCACAATACAAGGTGGGTCTATAAGTATAAAGCAGAATATAAAATCATAATTTTTTTTCTACAGTAAAATAATACCAAGCAATTTTCCATTTATTAAAAACCTCAAAAGCAACTGTATTGATTCAACAATTATAGACATTAGTGTATAAAGATATTGGTTGGCAATCATATAAATAAATATTTTTTCAATCCTAGGCCCCATTAGGGTTCACTACATTATATTCAGTATTATTACCAACAATTGTGTTTAAAGTGAAAATTTGCTACAGCATCACTCTAATCGAGAAATAAATTTGCTATAAATGTCAATGGAAGTTTGAACTAAGCCCATTACCCATTGAAATGTAGTAGTTTATCAGGTAATTAACATAGTAGGAATATTCTAGAGCCAATTTGCTTGTTTCATTAGCATTCAGATAAGGTTTTATTTATAAAGTTTTGTGCAATGCGCTACATATTGTAATGTACTGAAGTTGGTAATTTAAACAATATTGTGATTATTTATGTAACTTTATTATAATCTAATATACATATAAAACAATTTGCTATGTATATATATATATATATATATATATATATATATATATATATATTTTAAAAAATTAAATTTTGAACAAACCTTTTTCATGTTTGCTTATTATGTATTTTATGGAACTTTAACTACTAAAGAGAACTTACTAAACTTTAACTACTGCATTGTTATAATTGTGATGCAACTATTTCTAGTGACAATAAAAATGATCACAATTATTTACATATCTATATGAACTATTTATAAAAATGTAAGACTAAATTTTATACCCATATACACAAAAGAATCTCTAAACACTAAGTGGGGGACTTCAGTTGGTATAGATCATTTAAAATAAATACAAATAAGCATTTGAGGATATTGTTTTACAAAAAGATATCTTTTTAGTATTTTATACACTTGTTCCTTTATCTCATTTTCCTAAAATCTTATTCATCTGCTTGTTCTGCTTTCCAATTTTTATGTCTGCATCCTCTACTTTATCTTGTATAGTATCTATAAGTTTATTCTGTATATCAATTTCATCACCAAGGGCATTGCCGAGACCTTTTAACCGAGTAATGTGATGAACCATTTCATCTAAGTTGGCATCCAACATGGCATTTATACGTTGGCTATCTGAAATTGGTTCACTGTTACTCTGTTCTTGGTTCAAACCTCTAATACGCGCTGATGGATGGCTATTAAAGCGGTCTTCAGGGGTTATTTGTGGCAGACTATCTAATGTGTCCTCTAATTTAGAACTGGGTCCAGCTTTTGCAACACAGATCTCAGGAGATGCTTGACTACGTGGAGGTGTTTGATCTGATTTACCAGAAATATAGTTTTTTATTCCATAAAAAACGGATTTAATCCCATTTAAATGTTTTTGACTGTAATGTAGGTTTGTATTTATTTCGTCTAGTCTTCTATTTGTATTCTGAAGCTGTTCGCGTTGCCTTACAAGCTCTTCAGCAGTGGCAATACCGATTTGTTCCGAATCGCGTAGTAGTCCGATACTTCTAGACGATGAATCGAGCGTTCGTTGCTCAATTTCTCTTTGTCTTAGTAACATTTCTTGCCGTTGTTTCTCTAGGTCAGCTAGATGCCCGCCATAAGAAGTGTTTGCAGGTTTTGGCTGTTGTGAAGGTATTCGAGATCTATAACTATTGACGAAAGTATCGTCGTCAACATCGTCCTCTTCAAATAAATTTGTAGAATTTATGTATCTATGATTAGACATTTTTACACGTCATGTACTGTAAATGAAAAAATTAACAAATACAATAATTGCTGCAAACAAAGAAATTTATATAAAACACACAAAGTTCTTTTTAACGCACCTTTGCTATTGTAATGGGAAAAATTAAAATGCTAAACTTGGGTAGATAGGAAAATACGAGCAAGCGAAGAGGAAGTTATGTATTACAAAAGAAAAAGTCTAACAGTTCCACTTCCACCCCTTTTTTAACAATTCTGTCGTACAAGATTAATTAATTACATTCATACCATAAGTGTTACCATTGTATAAATCTTAATGTTGCCATTAATTCAAATGAATGTAAATATCCAGATAATGGTGCTAGAAATGCTGAGCAGCCTAAATGAATTTTGATGCGTTAACGATTAAGATTTCGATTATCGTCGATGATAATACTCTCAAAGTATGTTTATTTCGGGCATTTCGTGATAAGGATAGATAACTTTGGTAAATAAGCCGATAGATGGATTTAGTTGGGCAGCATATAGAAAGTTCCATCAAGTTTTATCGTTAACCCTATATCAGAGCCTGAAAACGAAAGTTTACTATCAAAGCAAAGTGAATGAAGCGACGATTTGCGCAGAGTAGCAGAGGCTGGCAGAAACTGAATGGGTTAAACCGTAAATTGGATTACCTGGTGCGTCTTAGAGGAAGGTCCAGCGGTGGACCGCTGCAGACAATTGATGGTAACGATTATGACCACGATACAGATATAAGATATTCATTAATATTTTGTCATTACCTGTATTATCGTATTCCGTATGAAATGGTAAATGTATTTTATAAGTTGAAAACAAACATCAACAAGATTAAATAGTATTGCAGCCAACTATCGATATTATTGTTGTTTAACAACTTTAAATAAAGACTTATTGATTTACAAATATTACTATGAGGAATTTTTTATTCTATAGATAAAATGAGATCAATTAATAAAAATTGGTTAATGTTATTACAATATTCAATGAATGTTAGTAGAATTAAAAAAACGTATCGATTTAATGAATCTATACAAGACCGGACATCTCTAACTTAATTTTTAGGTTATTAATTGGTTGTATTCATTGGTAAATCTTGTAAATTGATAATCGTGCAGGTTTTTTGGGTTGTTGATTTTTATTATATTAATTAATATACAAAATGATGGCTGGGAAAGGTATAATCTGTTATAATTATGTGAAAGAGTTTTAAAATATATAAGGCATTTTTTGGGTAAATTATAGTGTATTTTGAATATTTGTGAGTAAATGTGAAGCATTTATTTAAAAACAGGACGAATTAACTAGTGGGTCACATGTAATTTGCGTTAAATATTGGAAAATGTATTAAAATATCTGCTTATTCAAATGATCATAATAAAAACATCCAAGCAAGTAATACACATCATAATAAATTTTTATAGTTTTTTATTGTAGATTTCAACGTCTTTAGTATGGTAACAGATAGTGCAATCTCACTTGAAACATATTGCGCATCCTTAAAAGAATTTCTGAATTTGTTTTATAGAAGATTTTCTTCTCCTACTCTACTTTCTTGGCGGGTTCTGGCTTTAAGTTTTATAAAAACACTAACAAGGTATGATCAAAGTAGGCCACTGAAATGCAGATTAATTTAACAATGACATAAACAATTGCAGTAAAATTATGCATTTTTGCATTCACCTATGGCTAAAATATTTTTTTCCAAAAAAAAAATGCCTTGTATGTTTCTTGAGGTAATTGTAATTTAAACTTCAACTTAATTATGTATTACTTTTTCTCTGGTAATCTTTTTACTTAAGTCTAAATAATTCCAGTTATGGCTGAAACAGATGAACAGAGCAGAATAAGGTTTCAAGTGGAATTAGAATTTGTGCAATGTTTAGCAAATCCAAATTACATACATTGTAAGTAGGTATTCTTATCAATTGAAGAACATTATATTTGAAAATTTTCATAAAAAAACTTTATATACTTTGTATATAATTTAAAACTTGATTTCCATATATGTTCATATTAATTTTTAGATATGATGTTTTTATTGTATGAAGTAAATGTGACCCTATATCATATACCCTGTATGAGTAAAGTAAATTAACATTGAGAAAAATCTTGATGGTACACAAACTGAATTTGCCTAGTAGTGAAGTAACTTTGGAAGTCGATGGTTGTGCCTTTGATTCCCGATTAAGTATATGTATGGCTTACAGGTACAAGTGTAGGTCCCACTTATTTGTCTTGGACAAGCATGGAATTATTAATCCCAATAGAAATTTCAATTTCTCCAGAAATGAGTCTCTATGCCTAGTTGTGGGATATATAATGGTAGTAAAATATTTTAAATCCACAAAACTTATTTGTCAGTCAATTCAAACATTCCTTTGTAAACTTAGTAGGAAAATAATTAATTTTTTTCCATAAGTGCACTTGGAATTCATTTAATATCCATATACCATAAGTAATCTAGTAAAGATTTCTTCATGCTCCGCCTCCTTGTAAAGTACAATCCTTGCTAGCT
Organism: Baronia brevicornis; assembly: GCA_031353405.1. Lineage (NCBI taxonomy): Eukaryota > Metazoa > Arthropoda > Insecta > Lepidoptera > Papilionidae > Baronia > Baronia brevicornis. The sequence continues at coordinate 47,449 of JASFAT010001617.1, forward strand.
TAGTTGACTTGACATGAATGTTTTTTAGGATGTATAATAACAAATGAAAACAGTATGAAAATTACTCTTATTAATTAAAATAAATTATTGTTTCATTAGTTTTAGCACAGCGTGGCTACCTCAAGGAACAGACATTTGTGAATTACCTAAGATATCTTCAATATTGGAGAGAACCTGAGTATGCTCGTTACCTAAAATACCCAATGTGTCTTCATTTTTTAGAACTATTACAGCATGAAGCCTTTAGAAGAGAATGTGTTTCAGCACAGGTTTGTTTAAAAATATGCATTATAGGTTCAAAGCTTTACATTCAATGTTCCAAAGTTAAAGGACTATTAATTTTATAATGCAATATCGAAAATATAGATACAGACTTACAATATTTATGTTTTTGTGTTAAATTTATGATCTTTTGTGTTGAAGATATGATAAGTACTGTGATCGTCCACTAGGTAACCAATGAGAAATTATTTATATGTACATACATATATATCATCATCAAATTTTTTGATGTCACACATCTTATCGTGGGCTATGGGAGTGATATCGTAAACCGAGAAATCGTCTTCTTTCAGGCTACGCTCCCCTCTATTCGACTATACAGAGTCACATGTGACTGTGAGCATACAGTAGAGACCAAACTGTCTTCAATACATTTTTTATAATTATAGGTATTATTATATTGTCTTGGCTTTGCTTTATGTGTTAATTATGAGAGGTAAATTTACCAGGTATGCAAATTCATGGATGATCAAGCTATATTGTTATGGCAACACTACACAAGGAGACGTACACGTACACTTCAACCCCCAGACGCGGCTGCACCCCCCGCGCCCCCTGCACCGCCGCAGCAAGGTGCACCGCGTCAGCAGCCATAGTTCTTTTTTAGACCCTACCTATTTACTTTATAAAGACTGAGATAATGAATATAAGTTGTACATTTGTGACTTATGCGTTCATGTTTGAATATTTAAAGTAGTTAAATTGCATTCAATTTGATATTGTAATTTAAGTTTGTAAGATCAGGATTAACGATAATGTTCATTTAACTGTAATTATTCTTGATTCGGCGAAAAGGAAAGTTGGTCGTAGAAAAACTTCGTGGTTAAGCAACTGGTCGGCGCTGCTTGAATGTATGAAATCTAATTTTTTTTTATTTTGTGGTAAGCAATCACTGTCCATCATTCATGATCATTTGAGTTACAAGGGAATCTGCAAACACTATCTATTATAGGGGAAGGATGTGAATAATGGGAGGGGAAGAAGGAAATAAGGGAAGTAGATAATAATTGTGTTTTCGGATTTCGTACATCCCGTTCGAAACGCCGTAACCTAGTTGACGCCGATGTTCTGTAGTGGTTTGATACTTCCCCTGTCGAGCCGTTTAATTTGTGCCACCATGGTTCTACAATTCTTGATCGTAATGTTAAAAAGAGAAAGAAGCAAAATGTGTTATATTTTGAATTTTATGTAAATATAATTTAATGATTGATTCTTAACTTGTAAATATTATTTTTATAAAATGAAAACATATTGATTAAAAACAAAGAGTATTACCTATTAAATAGTTTTTGCACACAATGCACAATATGCGGGCAATATTATCATTTTAATTAATTAATAGATACTGTATTGATACATTCATAAATGTATCACTAATGAATTAAAACCTTTTATGTTATATTAATTATTTTTGACATTCGTAATATCAAATTTAAAATGAAAAAAAAAATTGATATAAAACAAAATGCATTAGTTTGTCTGACGTCTTTTAAATAGACATGTGGGTGACGTTCCGGCATAAAAATTGAAATTATATATTGAGATATAAAATGTAAAGTGAAAAGTGTGATAAAGTATAATATGAATAAGATATGAATGTACAATGAAACGCAAGAATAAATTAATATCGTTTTGAAGAATTTTATTTGAAGATAAAAACCCCCTAAAGATCCCGGTTGTCGCCGTAAGCAGTACGGCAGGCATGCTACAATACTCTATTCAGTTTTTATTTTGGTTCGAACCAGTCGATTTGAATGAAGTTCTTCAACGGTTGAATATGAAAAATTCAGATTATTTTTTTTTATTTCTTCGACTTATATATATATAAGACATTATAAAGCAGCAATAGCTCAATTGGTAAGGGTTGCGCTTTATCTAAGGCCTACATTCAAATTAACTGTATGACTACTATTGATGTAAACCATATTTTTCTCATATTAGCCTATTAATAAGAAATCTAGTAGATAAAACATTGCTCTTCTTCTAAAATATATTTCATTGTCAAACGTCAGCCTGTTAACCCATTGACTGCCAGCTACGAGATATCTCGTATTAAGCGTGTGTATCAAAACTGCCAGCTACGAGATACCTCGTAGTGGCAACCAGCACAGGAATTTTATTTAGTGGCGCCAGCTACAAGTTATCTCGTAGTGTTTTTTTTTTCAATAAAAATTACTGTAAATGCTATTACAATATTATATCAGTAACTTAATATAATTATATTTTGTAAACTTTCATGTATTCTTTAAAATAAAAACTAAACCTTGGCACCCCTCTAAATATGTCTGGCAGTCAATGCGTTAACAAACAAGTTTCTAAACGTATAACCAATGTATTGTAATGAGGTATTTCAAATTCATAAAGTGTATTTCAAAATCTGTACCATATGCGTAAGCTTTTCGGATTTTACAATTGTTCATTATTTATGAAATGGCTGCGCCGGTTGTCTTCGTCTCGCTCTACACAAAGCTCGTAGAGTTAAGAAGTATAGAAGTTCCACCACGCTCATTATGCTGAACCCCATACACAATCCCAGTAGACCTCCTGTGTTTGCTGTGGAATTTAATTCACGATTATCATATACCACTAAATTACGGTCTCTTAAAAGTGGCTTTACATTTAGAAAAAAGTAAAGACTATTATGTTACTTTATAATCAAACATGTTACAACATGTAATAGGTAAGTCAGATTTCAGCAGTATTGATATTTTCAGTTTGTTTTTATTCTTGTGTAAATAAGGCTTGATTATTAATTGTATAATAGGTTATGTATATGTGGGGACAATCACAAGTATATATATGGGACTCGTGTTTCTCAAGTTGCGGTGCACTGCGTCTCCGAGGGTCGGGCGGTGGCAGAAAATCAGTTCTCTGCTCAATGTGTGGAGGTTTTGACTGAGCCATCGCCCATTTCCATCTGTATGTACTTGATTATGTTATAATTTGAAGTGTATTCATGTGTGTTGTTGCAGAGGGCAATAAATTATTCTATGTATCTATCGATATATTAACGAGTCCCCGCCCATAGCCATGGCTCTTTTAGCGACTTTGCTAGTCAGTGTAGGTAGTAGACGAGTTTAACTGAGAAAAGTTCGAAATAAATGTCAAACAAAAATATAGGCATAAGAAGCATCAAATCAACGTATTTATTGCCTTAATTTGCCTTCAAATGTTGCTACAAACCAAGGAAAAAATTTAAGCTCTAGCCGAAACTTGTGTTCGGAGTTCAACTCATCAATAAGAATAAAGTTAGTCCAAATTTAGTAAACGTTATATGTTTAGTCATAAAACTCTACTGGTGTTTGCTTACAATAGTTTTTGTTTTGCTAGAGACTAAATATATAATACAAATTTTACTTACAAAGAAATTCGGTAAGGCCAAATATCTCTCCTTTTGTGAATCTCATAAACGTATTGTCTTCAAAGTAAAAGTGTACCAATAGCATATTCATCCTGTAATAAACAGTGAATATAAACGTACATGAAGAGCTTATAATACTTATTTATTCTTTCGTTTTTTTAAATGAAATGTTGATATATATTTATGACGGTAAGTATATAAAATAATGAGTTCCGCCTTCCGTTTCGTAGATTTCAATTTGTTAATCTATTGATTTGAATATTTGTTACAAATATTAAAAAGTATTTAAAATCTTTGGCTACCTGACACGAAAAGCCATTTTTAATTTCCTCGAAACAGTTGCCAAAACGGTATGTATATCTAAATAGGCGGACAAGAATCATTATCATTAATGTTGCGCATATATTTATTCCAAGATAACACCTAGCCCGATTGTCGGCTACACTCGTCCAGTGTTTAGTGTTTGCTACCCGCGATTAAGAAGGTCGTCGTCTTCACTCCAGTACCTTGTTACTTACACCAACGGTTCCCAGTTTGACAAAGTTTATTATCACTATATATAGTTTGCTAACTCGAAGAGTGACTTTAATCCGGCAGATTTCTTAATATATATATATGTATGTGTGTAAGTATACTATCTAACAAAATTGAATGATTTGTCAATATTATAACATATTCAATTATACTTCCTGCAACTTCCTAACCATTTCTGCGTAATAAGTTTTATACATATGTATATGATTATTAAACGACGACCAAATGGCTCAGTGGTGGGGCCCCCCGAACACGGTGTCAATGGTCGTGGGTTCGATATCCGCATCGGAATAAATATATGTATAACCTTTATTTATTCCGAGCCTGGTGACCCTGCCAATCCGATGGACTAATGATTCAATGGATAAGCGTGGTAGGTTAACGTCCGTTCCTTCAGGGTGCTCGAGCTCAGCAGTGGACACTGTCGCTGTGAGTACACTATCGCTCAAAAGTATTTGGCCATCCAGTAAAATACATTTTGTGAAGTTTGAATGACTATTTAATTAACAATATTTTAGGCATTATATTACATTAAATTTAAATAAAAGTGCAGGTGACCAAATACTTTTGGATTAAAATACATAAATACTTTTACAGTATTCATGTATTGTATATGGGGTGTGAAAAAAAATATATTAAACAGCTAAGATTATAAAATAGTTGTGTATTACGTAAAATAATCAGGTGTCCTGTTGCTAAGGATAGTTGAGTACTGGCTGATGAGAGCTTTGTTAAGCGGCGCTGTGCTCAGTCGCTCGAAATATGATATCTCTGTACATGCTGGTAGGCACTCTTCGCAAGCTATTTGGCTGTCTGTGATCATATAGACAAGTATCGTTATAGTTTGTAACATTTAAAACAAATAGCAGGTTTTAACGCTGTAAAATTGTGGTAATTTATTATTTTTATCGAAGAGGTATGAAAACGAACAAGCTGGTCACCTGATGGTAAGCAATCACCGCCGCCCATGGACGCTTGCATTGCCTTCCTTACGTTAAGGATGTGGAAATAGAAATCAAGAACGATATAAAGGAAATGCGGGCACTGAAAAGTGCTACTACTAAATGCCGTTATTCTGTGGCACTTTTCCGGTTGTACTGGCCCGTTCCTGTATGGCTTTACCATTAGTAAATTCTTTCATCTTTTCGAAGAAGTAGGACTCATAATTATATTAGGCCAGTCAGGTTTAAGGAAGGATGTTGGATAAATTTATTCCCCAATGCATCTCATTCTTATCATCCATCAACACATGGGTGATGACCCATCCAGGAATCTTGCCAACACACAAGACGTAACTCCATACATCAAACAAATTTATCAACGGCACCCGAAAACTAAAGCAGAAAAGTGGATACTGCTCGAATAAAAGTTGTTGAAAGGGGGAGGGGGGTGTCAGCCAAGAAAAAATAATTCAGCTGACACCCCTACTTCTGTGGCAAAGCCCAAAACGCTCGGGCAGCTTTGAGGGGCCGCCGCAGGCTGGCCCCGAAACATTTTCTATAAAATATTATTTCCTAAAATAAAATTAATTAAAATCTTAGTTATTTAAATTACTGGAATAAGAAATTTAAAACATTGAAAGGATTTATTTTTTGTAATGTAAAAAATGTACAATTAGTAAACAAATAAAGCTTTTATTGTTGTCTACTATTAATTAATATTGAATAATTCGCTTAATTTCATTTAATTATAAATGTTGATGATGTATACCGAGACAATCGACAGCTTTTCCTTCGACAAAGGCCACCTATATAGATTTCAATGCCGCTCTATTTTTTGCTAATCCTCTCCATCTTTTGCCTGCAACTGCAACAACAAAAAAAACACTAGAAAGACGGTCTGGATAGACCGTCTTTTTTGTGTTTTTTTTTGTCGCCTTTTGCTCTCCCCTCTGTGGCCACAGACCCTCTCTGTTGAGGGTTGAGTTGGTTAAGATTTTTTTTCTTGGCTATAGAAGTGCCTTGACATCCCTAACGATCTTTGTTTGAGCTCTTTCTACTTGTCTGCTTTCGTTTTCATGTGCCTGCTGAGAAAGAATGAGATAAAAAAAATTTCGGCCAATATCCCCCTACAGAGGATAGGAATCCCTTCTATCCTCTGTAACGGCCGAGATTTTTCGTCTCATTCTTTTGAGATTTTTTTGCTACAGGGCTAAGCCCGAAACGCTAGTTTATTTTTATATAAACCAATATCATCTTTACATAATCTGCCAACAGATAGCGCCAAAATACATATAAAATTAGTTTCTTTAGTGCATAAAATAATTAAAGAATGATATTAATTCTAATACGCCGAGACATGCGTAGTAAAGAGTTTGACGATGATTTAGCAACATAGGATTTATCGTATAGGGATGATAGTTCAGTTAGCTATTGTAGAAAACCTTCGATGTCAAAGGATATATCGTTGTAGGCCGTCAAACTGTCTGTGAAATCCTGACAGATTCAGAGCTTCTGGAAATTTATGGACATCCGCCAACCGTCCAGTCCGTACCGTTCGTTGGTAGAGATTCAGTAGTGTCTGAGGTCTATGCATCGATGCCCGACGAGACAACGTGAAGTAAACATCGTCCAAGGTGTATAGTGACAAGATATCATCCTCCCACTTTAATAGTTTAGACATCAAGTGAAGGAATAACGTTGAAGGCAGATCCCACAGTCATATGGGGTTAATAATTGCCCAGGATAGAGAAGGGTTATTGACTTACCCTTTCGCGTGCTCGCTCTCATTTCTGAATAACATTTTGCGTCCGCTTTGCCACATACTCGAGTCGTTTTATTTTCTGTGAAGGATTTGGTTAACTTTATATCCCTTATTGATATTAAATGGCTTATAGTTGTATATTTATATTATATATTTGTAAAACATTTGGATGTGATATTACTTACTTGGCATGTAATACAAGACACAATTGCATTTGTGTAGCATAGATCGCGCTTCACATTCCATTTCACAATTTCTTAACGTGTAAGTTCTGTGAAAAATTATGACTTTTTAAAACAAAAATATAAAGAAATCTTTACCGAGATTTCTTAATTTATAATATATTGTAAAAACAACCAAATTACCCACGCACGATGATAGTTATTGTTATAATTTAATTACAGTATAGGAACAGTTATTGTTAAAATTCTTTGAAACATCCCTAATTATGATACAGAATTGTAATTATTTTAAAAAGAATTATCATCAAATTTTCGTACAATACTCTGTGGTTTGTTGCGTAGACAATGCTGTAAAATACATTTGAAAATCTGTACTGTAGATTTCTTCGATAAAAATAATTGCAGTTTTAAAAATTTGAAATTAACGATTAAATTCGGTTTGGTAGTTTCAAATATCGCTAAATAGAAAACAGAGAAATTCGGAGAAGAAATGTGGGTATTTTCGTCTTTCACATGCAGCTTTTTACAGCTTTAAAAAGCGTAGATAGTAATTACTCACCTGTAGAATACTAACTCCTTTTCACTAGAAAACAAACAAAGCCTCTTACTGATGTCGACGTCTTTTAGTGTGGGCTGTGAGTCTAAAATTCTCGGCTGAATAGCGACCCGCGCTTCTATCCCAGGACCATAAATTTCACCAACTTTTGCTATGTTTGGTGTCTCCGTTGGATTGTGAAGAAGGATCTAAAAAGCTTTCTTTTTAATATTTTTTGGCTAATAAAAGTAGAATGAGAATAACTTCATGAGTATTTTCATGTCTAAAACCTCTCGAAGCCTTCTTCCTCTTTAATTTGAACACATTGTAAAGTTTGTTTTACGAGTATGTATCTTTTTCTTTTATATACAAGTACATTTTTATTTACAATTGAATTGCGAATCATATCTACCAGAGAAACTCCGAACATAGCTCTCTCCATAACTCTCTGCGCGACTCTGAACTTGTGAAGCAAACGGACTGTCAGTGTCCACGTTTCGGCACCGTAGGTAGGACACACTGGTCGAAGACTTTTGTCTTTAGGCTCTGAGGCAACGACGTGACGAAGTCTTCTAAATGCTGCCTAGCCTAGCTGAATTCTTCTATCATCTTCTTTCTCGAAGTTGTACCAAAGTTACCGGCAAAGTCTCTCGAATTAGCAAACTAAAGTGAAAATGGGCTGGGCACGTTTGTAGGGAATCCGACAATCGCTGGAGCAAACGAGTGCTGGAGTGGAAATCGTGTCTTGGCAAACGTAGTGTGGGACGCCCCCCGTCTAGATGGTGCGACAATCTGCGCAGGGGGATGGCAGAAATTGAATGCGTGAAGCTGAAGATCGGGCTAGGTAGCGCTTCTTGGGGGCGGCCTATGTCCAGCAGTGGACTGCCGCAGGCTGTTGTTGTTGATGATGATATTTTGACTTATAATCAAATATAATGATAAATCGCATTATGTTAAAAACTTTGTCAGACGACACACACTATTACATTCATTTAGGATATTTTAATTTTGAATCTCTGAGATAAGTATTTTCAGGTAATAAAAATGAAAACTATAAGCTATGATATACTGAACTTATTAAAAATAAATAAATTTAACATTTTGAATAAAATACTTATGTACTTTCACTGCAAATGTATTAGTAAAAGTTTATTGATCTACTTTTATTTAAAATAGGAAGACGAAGAGCCAGCGTTTCGTCTGATGTCAAGTGATGAACGCGGTGTATACACATCTACAACATTAGAGACAATGCAAAGTGTTGCCAGCCCTTTAAAATTTGTGGACTTGTTTTTTCAACGTAAAATTTTGGTTAACTTTTTGAGTACATATTAAAATGTCTGTAGTTATATATAATAGTATGGGCATTAGGGTTAATTTGGCGATAAGTACACCAGTACTCCGTCTATAAAAGCCATTTTTATGCTGCATTTACAGCGGGGTAGAGAGCAGTGATTTTTGACCGTAAATTAATCGAATCGGGGCTGTACTAAGAAGTCTGGTTAATCTGTCCTTGGAGCGACGGGCTCTATATATATTTGAATTGAATATATAAAAAGTGTTAAGCTCTGATTAATAATAAATTAACTATTCATGTGAAAATGTATCAAACCTTGAATCCCGTGCTCTTTGTGGAAGCACAATAGTATTCAGCGATGTTGGCGTCCAAAGTGAGGGTTAGTCCATGATTAGTCCCTATTCCTAGTTTGCATGTAAAATTTAAATTTTCAACATATTTTTATTTTGCATTAAAGTTTCATAACTATTTGCAATGTTATCTTAGTGTTATGGTTTTAGCATTAACCTTTTGGTTTCCATGGAAATCCATCAGGAGGTGCGTTAGCCGGATATCCCCCTTCAGGTGTCCAATCCACGGATGGTAACGGGAATGTTAAGTTCATATCATTCAAATCTCTTCTGTAATAATAAGACCAAATTTATTAAGGAACCGTATTTTATATTTAATATTTTAATTATTGTAGTTTATTTTGTTTTTGTTATGTATTTATTATAATAAACACATAACAGAAACAAAATAAATTACAATACTACACATCGATAAAATAGACAAATAAAGTTTTCCTTGAAGTGTTGATTATTCAGTCCCTCCCTTTCTTGCTATTACGTACCTATTACTTGGAAGTCTAAATTAGAGTCGATAACTTCACATGCCGTTTCATAAAATTTATTTCTTCATATCATATAGTCATGTAACTCCTGAATATATCCGAGTATATATCGACGCAAAAAAATGAAAATGTACTAAAATGCAAAAAGAAAAATTAACAAACAAAAAACCTTTAAGATTTCCGAAAAAATTGTTTGTGATTATTCAAAAACAGTCAGTTTTAACGCTGTACAAATTTTTCTATTGGCCGTAGAGCTGTAAGATAAAACATTTGACGCAGTATATTTTTACGATTCTGAAATACACAGCGTTTTCGCTTTTTTGCGTCGATATGTGTTTGAGCGCGCGCGTATGTGTGTTTTTACATACATACATACATATGTATGTATGTAAATCATAAAATAATGTAAATCATAAAAGTCACACATACATATGTGTTCACACATATGTATGTGTGACTTTTATGATTAAGCCTTGTACGTTATTGTTATTTCTCATTAGCTCACGGATTCCTAAACAATTTCTCGCGATGCACGACGTTGAATGTGCAGCAGAGGCCTTCGTCTGTGAGTTGGGCGTTGAACAAGTCCTGGCAACTCATGACTCTTGAGTTCCAGAGGCACATTGCTAGCATTTCATTACAGGGTTGGGTTACCTGTAAAATATTTGGATCAAGATTTAATATCAGAAAGATAAAACTATTTTAGTAATAATCACAAACTAGCATAGAGTAATCATCTACAAAATTGGTACTTCAGAAATATTTCTCTTTTTTATTGTTGTCTAAAATTCTTCGATAATTTTGATACTTTTTGTGGGATATGATTTGTATTTTTTATATATATTCATGCCTATCCCCCGCAGGAGTTGGTAGAGACCACAGAGCCCCATCCGCTACCATTCGTCGCAGCGAAACGGCTTTCCATTCGTCGCTTCTCCCCTCGTGAGAATCAGGACGTGACGGGTGGCGAACATCGTCGCTGTCATTTTCAACGAATTAGGTATATTAAATTCGTCTTAGTGAATCCTACGAGCCGCAAGGGCTAGTTTTTACTAACGTTTATTAGGAAGGAACGCGTGTGGTCCCAATCGGCACTCTCCGCCATCTCATCTTCAAATATGATTGCATCAGCTTGTGAAGAACACAAACTCTCCAACAATTTTTTGTCAACGGAGTTACTGTAATTAAAAAGATACTAATTACCATAACCTATTTCTTAAATAAATGCTTTATTAAAACTTCTTCTTTTTCTTAGTATGCCTCTCCAAGTAGTGAAAGTTGGCAGTTAGCTCCGAAAACTTTTCTCGGTCTCTGGAGAGGCTAAAAAGTTGGGCAGCACTCGTGTGTTTATAGAGGGGCATAAGTCGGACTTATTGGTACGAGGTATTCTATACCATATTATAATAAATAAAAAATATATATGAATTATTAAGTTTACTGTTGTATAACTAATGGTAAATGTATATATTTACCCAGAATTTGCATATCTTTCCGCAACACTTTTCTTCGCTTGATTTACATTACAAATGGTTATCGCTGGGAACGGCAGATCGTTAAGGTTGAGGTTCTGAGGATTGATGCTCACGATCATGGGTGATAAGCTCCACTTGTTATACACGTTTAGGATGAAGAACGCAGCGCATATCAGAGAGGAACAAAATGCCGCAAGCCAGAAGAATCTAAAATATTTAATTTGGGTAATTACGCTATTATCATTATGTTATATATATATATATATATATATATATATATATATATATATATATATATATATATATATATATATATATATATATATGCAAAAATAATTGATTATGATAATGTTAATTTTTGTTATCCTTATTAGGTTTTTACCTCTCAAACCATGTCAGCTTTTTGTCTCCGACATAATGGAGGCCATGGAGTGTTGAAGTTTGCAAATAATCTGAGAGGTCCTTGTGGAATGACTCATTTGTTATTGAAGGGCGAGCAACTTTTTCCTGAAATATTAAAAACTTAGAAATAAGATTTGTCGACGATCCAGAAATGATTTTGATTTCTTTGATTAAATATTTTTTTTGGAAAATTAATTTATATATAGTTTTTGTGTGTGTGATATATATATATATATATATATATATATATATATATATATATATATATATATATATATATATAAAACGTGTGTGAATGTATGTATTTTAATGTATATAATGATTAAAATTTTTCACAGACGTGAATAGATGAGAACGGCACGGGAAGAGATGAAAGGTTTAGGAAAGGCTTACGCCGCAGAGGCGACAAATAGACAAGAGAGAAATTTATAATTATAATTATACATTTATAAGTGCATATAATTTTCAACAAATCATTATTTTATCTAGTTTAATTGATTACATAAAGTTTTACTGTAGTAAAATAATAAAAGGCTGTTTTATTTAATGTTAAAAATAATATAATATAATATTTTTTGCACCAATACAGTATTTTTAGAAGATAAACCATGTATCTTTTTTAAGGATATTGCGCGAAAGATTGTGAGATCTGGCATACTTAAAAGTTGATATGGAATGCAGAGAGATAAAATACTTTTTGTAATGAATTACGACCATGGGCGATCACTAGTTTAAAATAAACAAATATATAAAAGTGACGGCAAATACTAACTTGAGATTTGATGTTAACGTTTCCAAATTTCATGTCCCATTCATGCCACGGCGATATTTCGGCGTTCCTTGTCCAGTAGTTTTGCTTAAATTAAAAATTAATATTATTTGCAAAAAATCTTTCTGTTTGTTTGAGAATAATAAGTATAGTTGAACCTCTTGAAGCCATTGCATTCGTATTTCCTGCTTTTGAGGAAGAAGCAGGATGATAGGATGAGAAGAAGTTACGGACGGAGTGGAGTGGAGACCAGGGACAGGGAGAAGTTGTGCCTTTGACTCTTACGCTTAAAGGCAGTAGTAGTAGAACCATATTATTACGAAAAGTTGTGAGTTTATAATAAAATGTATGTGAATTGCTGTGTGAACTAGGTATCCTTTTGTAATGGTAGAACCATGGTGGCACAAATGGGCTGGTTCGACCGGGAAAGCATCAAACCCTCACAGAATATTAGCTTTAAGTGGTACCATACTGTTACCGCGTTTTCTGTGTGTGCTGGTATTCGAAGGCTGATTCTTTTCACCTGCCTTTTTTCCCATTTCATCTCCCATTACTTCTATTCATACTTCCCCTTGATTATTCACATTCTTACCCTAAGATAGGCAATGCATATGTAATTGCCTTAGGAGAGCCAATATCAATGGGCGGCGCTGGTTGCTTACCGTCATGTACCTACTTGCTCTTTAATATATAAATATTTAATAAAAAAAATACCTCTTTGCATCTTTCACTGCTATTTTTAAACACTTAAATTTGCACTAAAAACTTAAATTTGCATAATTTCTCAATTTTTGTAATGTTATTAATAATTTTAGGCATTTATGCACTACCTTGCTAAAAACAGCTCGTGAAGTTTTCCGAGGTCGAATTCCAAAGTCCTTTGTTGAGTACATTGCACTTACAAATGATGATTTTTCAATTTGGTCAGTAGTTCAACTGATCTCTGAAAATAAATTGTATTACAACAAAAAGTATTGTACAAGAGTAGCTAGTTTACAATAAAAACTGAAGTTTATAAATTAGCCTACTATAACCTAATTCTGTTTGGTCAATGTTTACTTGTGATCGGTTGATTGCGCTGATCGAATGATAAATCGAAAAGGCAACGCCTCTAATGTTCGTACTAAATTATATATTTTTCACTTATTCGCTTTAATACGACTAATAGGTAGTCTTATAATACAATAAATAATTAATTTCTATGTGGTAAATACTCTTCATTTTTGAAGGATCGAAACACATAAAATTATTATTCCCCTTAATATAAATTGTAACTTAACATTGAAAAGGGACATTTATGTTTGTAGTTGTACATTTTATGGCATTAATATGTGTAATGCATGCATTATATGTAGTATATACATCAACTAATAAATCAAAATGTTTTGGTTAAAGTTAAAAATAATTCATGTAATTTTTTTAAATATTAGTCTTTTAAGATCTATTATATGCGCCTGTTCTCTCCACTCCCTGTCTAAAACCTGAAATCAATAACTAATTTACAAAATTATAACGACATATATTATTTACGAGGATAATATATGTAGTTTGTTTTTCAAAAAACGTACACAAATCGATTAAGAGTGTGTAGTTGAGTAAGATTTCTTTTATTTTTGAAAGGGATTTATCCTGCTATGTCGAAGCGCCATGAGGGACACAAAGTCTGTTTGTAGAAACTAAACGTTTTATATGTTGTACCTGTTTCTTTAATTTCGTTTACTGCCCCTACAGTATATCATTTTTTCTTATACAAAAGAAAAATAATCTTTACTCTTTATTAAATATAGCAGAACAATTACTTAATTTATGTTACACTCGTATACCTACGTAGTAAGCAGCAATAAGTACTTAGGTAAAAATTTATTGATGTAAATTATTTTCTAGCATAATCGTTATATGCTTAGTTGGAATGGTTAACAGGAATTCTAGTATTATTAAAAACATTGCTAGTCTACCTTATAAAAAGACGAACCCGCTTATACATAAGACGTAGAGAAGGCAAAGACTTACAACGGGTTGTAACGCCCAAGGAAGGAAGTAAGGAAGTAAGTATTCATAAGACTATCAATACTTATATTTAAGACTCACCAATACGCAGCCTTGATTGAACGGTTCACAGCTTAGTTTATGCGTGAAGAACATTATTGTATATTTTGTCATTGAACACGATAGCTTTATTAAATACTAACGAGCGACAATTTAACAGCGAGGTATCTGTTATTATATAGTTATTAAATGTTTACCTTACAACGAACACTTAGCGGCATGTTATCGTTGTATAAATTGATTGAATTAATTTTGTCATATTCCAGTTGTTGAGGACGTGATAATTTTTTACCTATAGGTAAAAAAGGTACCTAGAGTAATAATTAATTTTTTTAGTCGATATTGAACTTCTAACCTAAGCTTTGTGTGTGATATGAAAGTCATAAGAATTAAATATGCGCTTGCGTTATTTTTTTTTGTGGTAGGAAAGCAAACGTGTGGAACTTACAGTATATGGCTGAATTATAAGTATTATATAATAATTTAGTCGTATAAGTTCAAACGCATGATATTCGTAACAAAAGTGAAGTCATCTTTTGTTTTTCAATGGAATACATTTTACTTTTTCGAGAGAAACAGACGGCACATACTGGAACAGGATGAATCAACTATTGAGTAATGAAACCATATTGCGATTCTGCAAAGTACAGAGGTTACGTTGGGCGGGTTACATGGTGCGAATGGACGTCACCAAAGCATGACCAAATAGTCTACATAGTAGAAAAAGTCACGCAAGAGACCAAAAGAGAAATGGAACGGCTGCATAGAAGAGTACATGGTGGAAATGGGAAGACCTAGTATATGAAGCCATGCTGGGTTGTAGTATTAATAGATGAAGAAGAAGTAAGATTATTTTGGTACGTTTTTATTTTATGAGATATGCAGGCAAACGAGTGAACGTGTCGCCTAATGAAATGTAATCAACACCGCCCATCGATGTCCGTATTATTTTTGTTTATATTTTATCTTTTAATACAGTGTATAGTCTATATATTATACTGAAGTAACGAAAGCGCGAAGTTTTACGACGAGTCGAGAGAATCGCAAGCTTTTGAAAACCATCAAGCATAGAAAAGTTGCTTATCTAAGATACCTGTTTAGGCTTCCTAGATATAAGCTCCTGGAACTCACAATGATAAGAAAAGTTGCCTAAAAAACGGAAAGTTGGTCATAAAAAAGTTGTGGTTGAGGAACATTTGAGCGTGCACCAAGACAGCGAGTCTTGCTCAACTTTTTAGCCTCACTAGTTCGAGAGGCACCCCAAGAAGAAGATTGTATATAAGATGTAATATTATTTGAACTTATATAGATGTGACGTGGTATAGCTAAAACATAAATATATGATATTGAGTATATATTATCCAAATATAATAAAAACTATGTTATTTGTTTGTATAAAGAAGATTACGGAGAGGATCGGAAAGAATACATAGTTGTCTCATCATTGTTGTAAGACGATGGAAATCAACTCGTGGAATACTTGTGTAAATGTATTATAATATATTTTATAATAAAAAGTATTTTTAAATAATCTCTTTCGCTAACGACGGAAACATAATAACAATAGTAATTAGCTGTATTGTTTTGTTCGGCTGTTTTCGTTTGTCGGTAAATGTGGTTATTCGAAGGAAACAAAATTAAAAGTAAACTTTGTTGTCATTTGTGTCGTCATAACATTCAATGGTAGTATTTGATTGCATTCATATTATAATAAATTGTAGCTACCCCGTATTAAAACTCAATTGTACCTTACATTTATTGCGAAAACCTTTTTTATGTATAGCCCTACAAACATATATCACATTTTTTTCTAAAGTAGATACCAGCCTTGAAATGTTATAAATAAAAGGCATTTTGGTTAGTTTACTTAGTAGGTGTACCACTTACCATGTTCTGACTAGTGTTTTTGCACTCTCTTGTAAAGTTTGACGCCCTTTTTAGATTTTGATATGGGGCAGATTGCATAGCTATTTTCGGCAATTCTGCATATCACGACAGAAAATGTGAATATGTAATTTTCGTAGTAGAACAAGCGACGTACGTGTAAATTTCCTGATATGACCACCACCGCTTATAGACGACCGCAATGAAAGGAGTCATCATAATTTCAATGTCGGCCAATATGATATGTGAAAATTTTGACCGTGAAATCAGGTGACAAATACAAACAAACTGATTAATAATTTACCGTGTTATATAATTCGTTTATTATGCATACATAGAATTAATATTATGTACAAAATGTTCGATAAAAATTTATAAAAGTAACAAAAAGCCGTAGGAAAGGAATAGGCTGACGCACTTGCACTTTGAGAGTTCCTAAACGAAGAGGAGATCAAGAAAGGAAATGGACACCTCGACGTAATTCTAGTGCGTCACCGGCTTTTTTGTCGAGCGAGGAACGGGCTAGAGTTGCGTCCAGTGAGCCCAGGAAGAGGGGAGGAGCGATTTCACCAGTGTTGTTGGGGATTGTGAGCGGGGGCGGCGTGACCGATCTGCGCGTGGGCGGCGAGGTGGGCAGCGCGAGCCGCGGCTACCTCAGGTGTGTCGAGGATTCCGTTGCCGTCTTGTGCCAGTCTGATCTGGGCAGGGGGGCCTTGCCATTGGGAAGCACCGTTCCACTGCTGGTGGGCAGGGGCGTTCCACTGCTGAGCAGCGGGGGCGTCCCATTGCTGACCATGAGCGGGAGCGTTCCATTGGTTGGTGGGAGTGGCAGGTTTGGCTGCAGAGAGAGCGGC
This sequence comes from Baronia brevicornis, assembly GCA_031353405.1. Taxonomy (NCBI): domain Eukaryota; kingdom Metazoa; phylum Arthropoda; class Insecta; order Lepidoptera; family Papilionidae; genus Baronia; species Baronia brevicornis. The sequence goes on from JASFAT010001617.1 coordinate 64,602, forward strand.
AAGGTGAGCGGCACGCGCTTGCGCTACCTCAGGGGTCTCGGCGACGGGAGCGGGAGCGTGTCCAGCAGCGTTCCATGCGGGGGCGGCGGGGGCGGCGTTCCACTGGTGAGCGGGGGCAGCGTTCCACGACTGGGCAGCAGGGGCACCGTTCCATGATTGGCCGGCGTTGGCACCGTTCCATCTGGACTGGTCAGCGTTTTGCCAGTACTCCTCGTTGTTCCACCGGGGGTCGTAGGAGCCATCGTCCTGGGGGTTGGGGTTGTTATGTTGGGCTTGTTGCAGAGCGGCGATGTGTGCAGCGCGCGCCTGTGCTACCTCGGGTGTGTCCAGGATGTTGCGACCATCCTGGGACAGGGCGATGTTGGCGGGGGGACCAGCCCAACCGGAAGCATGTGCTCCGCACGCCAACGCCAAGCAAGCTACGACAATCTGTAAGTAAAAAAGAAAATGTTACAAAAGCGCTCGTTTGCTATATTAAACTGACCTAAATGCATCGCTTTCTGAGCCAGGGATCGTAGCTTCGATCTCGCATTTGTTTAAATATTTTATGATCACCAGGAATTTATTAGCTTAGCAGCTTAGCAGGACATCTAGATTGATGGTGGCTCTAGTCTAGGGAATTGCACCCGCAAACATTGGCTGAGTCGTTTAGGTCGTCGTCGTATAATATATTGTTATAAGTGTAGAAAATATTATGGTATAGAATACAGAATTACAAGCAACAGGTAAGGTAGAAGGTGAGGGCACGTCGAACACAGTGGGTACAACTGTATTACCGTCAAGGTAAATGCAACTATTCGGTTAATTTATTGGAACGACCTTGCGTTTGATTGGAAGCATTTTGTTTGTATATATATCCAATGTTACAGAGTAATTGTATATTATTGGTTATTGTAAGTTCTGGTTGTTATTATTATAAATAATATATTTAAATACATGTAGTATAGACAATTATGAGGTCCATTTGACTCGAAATGAGGTAATTATGAATAACGACGGATCCACTAATTTAGTTTTTTATTTAGGCCGTGATATTATGGATAGTTGCATTCTAAAAAATGTAAACGTATTTCTTCCCAGAGATTAATGATACTTTTCGATAATATGTCAGCTCCATCATAATAAATAACACTACATTATTTTATATATGTCTCAAAATATCACACAGTAATGCAGCAGCTTGAAGGTCAGGTTATATTGTGCCTACATATTTTTTATATTTTTGATTATTTTTTTTAAAAGAAGACTAGCAATGTTTTTATATCATTAAATTTTTGTTCACCATTCAAAATAAGCTTATTCTTTGAGCTAGGCTATGATGAACCATCAATAGCTCAATGGAGGATACAAACTCAAGACGTCAAATCATAAGCCTGAGTTTTACCAGCTACGCTATTATTCCTTATTTATTAATTCCTTGTTCGTTAATAAAATAATAAAGTTATAAAACAGCAAACTGAATAGAAATGAGCAAGTTTATTAGTTAATTGTCGACATGAATTTTTAAAATTACATCTATCAATCAATTGCCTTGTTTCATTATGTCAAACATTGTAACTAACATTCATTACATGGTACAGTCTACATGGAATGCATTTTATATCGTTGCCAATAAATATAATTAATTGTTATAAGTTCAAACGTCTTTTGAGAATTTTTTATGGAATAGAAGTAGTAATTCATGCCGTCCATAGACATCTGTATAATGGCGTTGCGGAAATGTGTAGTTTAATATTTAATTTTCCAATAATTATCGAAATGTAGACAAGTAAATAATAAACGGCGTGATAATTTATTTATCTACATTTTTTAAAATTCCCAATGTCGGTTGGGTTGATTAAAAACAATTTTATAAATGTTTTGTACTAACATTATATTTAATGGCGCCATGATAAATAGAAACGTTTTATTATAAAAATTAAGGTCTTGAATATCAAAATAATAGAGCAATGGTATTGATAAAAGTTATACTGTATGAATGTTTAAATGTGGAATTAGCTTAAGTTCAGAATCACGTAACGATGTCAGGGCTTGCGGTCTGGTTGACTGAGCTAGTTCACCGAGCCCTGCAGGTCAATTTTAACATAATCAGGTCGCGTTAAATATACATTTGCAATCCATCTATTTTATCAGGGAGAAGTTCTCGATAAAAGCAGGGTTTTATTTTGTTTCTATTTCAGCGAACCTTTAATGGGATGAAGACAATTACTATATGCTATGTAAAAACAATGATTGTTTGTTTTTTAAGAAAGCAATGGATAAATTCTTTGATTTTTATTTCTGTACTAAGTTTTACACATAAAACCAAGAAAAAGCCCATTCAAGATACCAAATGACCGATTAACGAAATAGATGCAAACATGAAACAAAAATGATTAAAGCTTCCGTGCGTTTTGAGTTTTACCATGAGTATAACCCAAAATTTATTTTTTAGTAGGCTAGTCTACACTATCTGGAGTTTGGCGTAAAATTCATACTGTTATAACAGACTATTATTTTGATTCTAAATAAAAAAATATTTAGTGTCATTGATAATGCGATTGTATTATAATACGGGGTTAAACGCAACGTCGATGATTGCGCGTGATATTGCAAGACTTTTGATAAAAATCAAGCATGCGGTCACAATGCTATGAGAAAACATTTGCCCTTGAATTATGCCCGTTTATGTCTTGCATGGCGAAATTAATGCACCGTGCACGACGAATTAACAAATTGTTACATTTATGTTAGCAAAAATATATTGCTATAACTACGTTAAAATATTTCATGCAAGTATATTTCAAGTGGCGTAATGTGCGAGAAAAACTAAGTAAACCGTGTTCGTGTTAGATTCGAGACTGAAAAGGAAATAAGTTCTTGAATCGGTTGTGCGTGTACTTTCATTACTAATCATTAACACTGTAAGTAAATCAAGTAATAAGTGAATGGCACTATGGTTCGAAGGCCACTTGAAGGTCGAGAAGCAGGAAGCCAATCTTCCGGACCTGCCCACTGTCACATTCGTCGACTGGTTACCCTCGCTCGCTTGTCAAATTGACATTTACTTTTCTACTTTTTTTTATTCATACAAAGATCGCGAACAATATCTGTTCTACGGCACCCATATTATTTTGAAGTTGATATAAATCTTTGAACGGATTTTAATTGCACCATTTTTTGCCTTTGTAAAATCGTTTGTATTGACTTGTTATAGAATTAATTTTAAACTTACCAACTTTATCGTTGTTTATACGATTTATGTTGGTTAAGGCAAATCATGATCTTTTGTCTTGGGCTGAACCACTTTCGTTACTAGTCTTTCATGGACTTGAAAATGGACTTACAATGAAGATTATAGGAATAATTACGTAATATATCAATTTATTTTCGAAAGGACAATTTGAATTGTCTGATTTAACGCAGTCTTAAGCTGATCAAGGATAATCGTTGTACGTATAATTAAATATAATCAGGGTATTGATTTTGTAGTGCGGGGAGGTGCGTGGGTATGGCCTTCTAAGTCGGTGTGCAAAGGAATGCAGACAAAAACCCTTATAGTGAGAGGCGAAACTAGAAACACTGGACATTATCTGGTGGGCGTGTCCTCCGTTTTATAAACATATATACAGTGATAAAGGGTATCAGCTTATCAACGTAATACACAATCAAAACTAAGAAGTAACATATACACTTATTAATAAAATGTATATATATATACATATGTGTTATAAAATGTTTAGGGTTTTAATACGACGACGGTCTTCAAAATAAGCAAAACGTTACATTAAATGAAGACCGGTATAGTGGTGAAGTTGACATAGCGATCATGATACGTGCTAGCTTACTATGGAGTTGGGTATCTATATTTGGAGCTTGTGCGTAGGTGTTAAGCCTTGCACGCGGGTCAGACAGAACTTAATCGGTTCTTACTGTGTCAGTCGCTTTAAGAGTGATCATTGCTGTCACACAAAATGTTTAAATCGACATTTGTCTTAACAATATCTCAGTTAAATAATATATAACATCTAACCAGATTATATAGAAGAAGAACAGATACATAAGAAAAATAATGTTCATATCATTGCAATTCTGTAAATAATATTGTATTAATTAACTCAATTAAAAACATTTCGAAAAATTAATTTTATAAAATGGATTTTTGTTGTTATTGATATATGTATATGTTTGATCTGTAGCTTCATATGTAGTATTGATGTCCAGATTTGCGATCAAATGACTACGCTAAATAATTAAATGAACTATATTAACCTTAATTGATATATATCTGTCAAGTGTCTGTCTGTAATTTCGAAATACATAATTGTATTGTCCTAGGCTCTTGAACTACTCACTATAAACCCTCCATTATTTTTCTGTATCAATTTTTTTGTCTTTTGTCTGTTACCCTATGAAAAAAATTAAATTTTTATAAATATGGATAAATTTTAGTATAGGGGATAAATTAAATACGTATTTTACAAAATAAGCAAGTAAAACAAATGAGTATAAACAAATAATTCTTAAAACTCTTAATTGATACAAATAGATACAAAAGGCGACGAAACATACACGTATAAAAGTGTATTCTTGTACTTAATATCTATTCGTGTACTTTTCGATTTTCAATTTTTTATTGTATAATTAAAGTAAAAGCGTTTCATATATTCATTTCCGTGCAAAGTTTTTGTCTAAGATACGGCATTACTGGACAAGACCTTTGAATATTTGGTATATCATTTAAAACGGTCGATTTTTTTTTAATTTCTATTATTACTTTAAAGATATTGTTTACGATATATAGAAGTACACGGCTACATATTTTATAGAATGATTTGACTGCTGAAGTTTTATTTTTCAGACTCACATCTCTGTTCTGATAATTATACTTAGTTTTTTGGAAGGAATGCAACAATATTATTATAAGAGCTGAATGTGGTAACAATCGCAATGACATTGACCTGCGTGTCGCATGTGCCTATAAGCATACTGCGCCAATGACTTAATGCCTGTCGGTATAACTTTAGTAGTGCACTACTATCATAATTACCAGCATTTATTATTATCTGAAAGATTATATTCTTTTTCTTATTCGTGATAAGCACGTCACTAGTAAAGAATAATATAAGTAATATTGGGAAATTGTATGGATAATATTTCACTGAGGAATGACAATTTTGTATAATTGTTATTATTCTAAATTAAACAAAGCGGTAAATAATACAAGTCTATAAATTTATGATTTTTTAAACACCATTTATGATTCTGTTTTATTATATAAAATGAAGCAAATGTTAAGTTGTAAACAAAATTATATTCTAGAAACTTTAAAAAATTACTTTTTATGCAACAAAATAATTGGTTGCTTTCTCATAGCGCATATATATTTGTCTCATTGCTGAGCACGGGCTTTCCGATTTTCTGGAGGAATGGAAATTTAAACTGACGTATTATATAAGAAACAAAGTAAATTGACACAGGAATGAATTATATATTTTATATATAGTTAAAAATTGCCATCACAAAATCATATAGTTGTCAAGAGTATTGGCGGGAAATCTGATATCCCGCCGAAGAACCCTGTGTCTCATTTTATTATGAATAAAGTTATCCTGAGCCGAACGTGACGTGTCATTATTCGTTAGAATGGAAGCACTACAATATTTACATTATTGAAAGACACGTTATTAGAGCTTTATAAACTTAATAGTAATTTGATTGACATATGATTTTATAAAGCTTATGCTTATGTTTTTTGTAAATAGTTAAGTAGAAAACTCTTTGTTTAGTTGTTAACAAAGGAAATATAATAGATACTAATATTTTTTACCCATTTATATAAATATAGAAGAAAGTGTTAAATAAACTTTTGACATATAAAGTACTCACCATGGATTTCATTATTGTGAAGAGGTTTAGCACAAAGGTGAAAGAGAAGAAAGAAAAGTTTTAATGAGTCGGTTTTGTTTGAGTAATAGCGCTACTGAAAGACTAGTATCTTTCAGGACTCGCTATTTTGAAGTGCAACTTGCGTCTGTGCAAAATGAGGGCGGGAGAGTGCTTTTATACTAGGCGCGTGCGCAGAGGGGGTTGCGGCGAGCCGTAGTTCTCGCGTGAAAGTATTGGGACATGCCATTGATAATAGGCGAATATCATAGTACACATTTCATTGACGCTGGTTGTTTTTGGGCTCATTTTAGTGTGTGTTCTAGCGATGAGTGTTAGTATGCTTATTAATATTAAAATTACCTTGATTGTTTTATAAGTTTTAAAGTGGCTAACATACTATACCGCTTGGAGCTACTTGACTTGTGTTGACAATGGTACTTAAAACCTTTTATATTATTTATTAAATATGTTTAAATGAATCAAGTTATATAATAATATCTGCAATTAGACTTAATTATTAATACTTAATGTTTAATATTTAACCTGTGTTTTTTTATTGTAAATTAATAAAGCTATAAAAATATTTAATTAAAGTTTTACGTCTATTATTTTACTGATTTGTTTTTATAATAATGAATTAAATATTTTTTGGTAAATATATATCTAACTGTTAAGCATTTCAAACATTAAGGATTTTATGACTAATTACTTAAAATTAGTAAAAAAAAATAGTTCCAACTCTGTCGATAATTTTTATTAATAGAATGTAAACTCACATTAAGTAATTGAATAATATAGTTTGTGGCATTTTCAATGTCGTTATAAAAGTGGATTCTTTAGACAATTCCTTAAAGGAATAATAAGACGTTTACAGGAAATGTTTTTTTTACATAAAATGTGTATCGTTTCTATTCGTAATTACATCTAGATTTGCAATAAGATAAGTTATATTAGTATTTGTTGTAATGATATAGAAGTGCTTCATATCTTTTCGTTGTGGGAAATAGAACTGCACAAATTAAAGCCTCTCCCAAATGTCGTATTGTTGTACGGTAATAACAAAGGCAATACGCGGAAATTGCGTGTATATTAATTGCTATTTTTTTACAGAATGATGTAATAAAATTTAATATTAGATGCATTATTTTTTAAATTCAATATAAATATAGTAATAGATGCAGAATGTATAGTATAAATTGAGCAAAAAAGTTTTTCCTAATGTAAATCACTAGTCGGCACTGATTTTCAGTACGGGGAAACGGTATATTGCCATAGTATAGTAGTACCTCCTCTATCACATATTAATAGATTTGTATTATTATTAGTTTGTCTTTATGATGGGTACTTCTCGTGGAACACATATTAACTCACAACGTTTTTCTGTTGGAACTCACAACATGTGGATTAGTGGGACATCCAGACTAGAAATAAATACTTGTAGGTCCTATATATGTTTATACCGATCTGGGCATTGAATCCGTGACCATTGACTCCGAAAGTGTAACTTCGTCACTGAGCCTATTAAGTCGTGTTGTTTTTTAATTTCATTGAATAAAAGCTACATACGAAAAGCAGTAATAGCTCAGTTGATGAGGATTGCGCTTACGATCTTAGGTCGTAGATTATCTTCTTCCATTGAATATTTGATAGGGACCATATTATTATTCATATTAATTATTAGCTAAGTTGGAATGGTTAACAAGAATACTAGTAATATAGAAATTTATTCAAATTTTATTAATTTTTCATAAATTCATCTCACGTAATTTTTATCAACAATCTATTGTTCATTATTATAACATTTGTGACAAACCTCTGTGGTTTTCTGAATATTATTTTATGTAAATTAAGTGTATTGTATTCTTATTATAAAAACATAAATAAAATAAAAGCCGCATAAAAACTCAATTTTATTGATAAATATAATAAACTTTCTGTTTTTCATTCCATGCACATTAAGCAGTATTCATTTTTAATATAATAATATCTATAATGTTTTTATTGTCATATCTCATGCTAGAATACCGACTAAAGATTCATGCACATGGTAGAAATGACACTTTTGCCTGTAATTGAACCTTGTAGATATTACATATTTTTTACAGTATATTATATTATTATTACAATATATTATATAATATTTTACATTGCTGGATACGGGCCTCTCCTTTTCTAAAGGAACGGACAATAACTTGCCATGCTTGTTCAATGTGGAAAACAAAATCAGAACAAATAATATTGTGTTTTCTCGAAAGAAGTGACAAAGTCAAAAATATTAGTCTAATTGTTGACTTTTCATCTTATACATATATAATCCACGGTCTGCCGTGCCAAAGGATGCGTGGCTAAGGGCGAGCTTAGTCGCAAGCGTGCCGATATATATATAAAATATGTATGAATATGTATTGTAAGATGTCATTGTTGGAATTACGGAGCTTCGTGTCTTTTGTAGCAAAGTGGGTAGTGGGCTACATTACTTACTACTTATTTACTTATGTATGAAATGTTAAAGTGTGATTATTTGAAAAAAAAAGGATTAGCAATTTTTAGATAAGACTGTTATATTTGTTAACTATTTATTTATTTTTTGTAATGAAGACTTGAAATATTTTTGTAATATGACTATTCCAACTAAGTTAATAATAATCATAATGGGAAATGGTACACACCAAGACTCCAATGAAAGATGCGAATTCACTTTTTCAGATCGTAAGACTCGTGATTACCAACTGCTACTTGCATTTTGATTTCTACTTAGCTAATAGAATAATTATTTATTGGAATACACAAATTCTTTATTACAGCAAGTCTATTGAGAAATTGTATTCAAAAGATTTCTTTATAATTCTAATTTTAAAATAAATTATTATATATTGTCGAATTTTTTCCTCATTTATTTTATTTTATTTATTTATTTGATACAGAAAACAGGATTACAAAAAATAACAGGTTAACGATAATGTCTGCAAAAGTATACAACTGTGTCGCAGACATCAACGCCCTCCTCCACAGGGGAGATTCCAAATATAATATCTAGTATTTATTCCATGTTATAATTTTACTTAGGTCTAATTTGTTGTGTGTGTGTGTGGTGTGTGATGTGTGAGTGAGAGTGTATACTTGTGGGAAAGAAATATGATTATAATAATAGTCCAATTGTAGAATCGATCCCACGATTGTAGACTGTAAGTACAATTCTTATTAAGTAGTTAAATGTAGTGAAATTCTGGGCATCGGCTTTACAATGGGTAAAGATTTGGCGAATAGTTCGTCATATTATTAGACTGCCTATGGTGAAGTGTATGTTAATGTTCTTCAAAATTTGATTTTATCATGAAGAATTTTTATCCAGTGTTTTCTGTTAAGATTCATACACACATTGCTGGTAGATCTATTTTTCTTCTCATTTATGATATGTGCATATTTCTAAATTATCACAGATAACATGCAAATTTGCACTAGATAAATAAATACTTGTCGTACGTGATTTTATCTTTATAAAAAATAATTAAGTTGTAGCATGATTTTTTCTTAAACCAATACGTAACAAAAATTCTTTCAGTTTTTGTCATAACAAATATAATAACTTTAATTATTGTCATTGATTTAAGATTTAAATATAATGTGCAGTTGTCAAAATTTTGAATTTTGATTTCCATGTAGGTACATATTTCGATGCGGGGAATCGAACCCTATAAATATTATTCTTCAATAAATAGAAACGGTACCTTCACCACTGATCCAATTAGGTAGACATTATTTTACCTATTTGATTTGATTTTCTTTTGTGGTGTTTTCTTATAGTATGTAATGACTGTTTACTCTAAATATTATTTAATCGACAAATAAAACACCTGTTTTTTTGAGACTGACACTATGGTATGGCTTTAAAAAACATTAAATTAAAGTATTTCCTGAAGTCCTGAGACATGATGTAACTGAATGATTTTTTTTTGTAAAGGTGAGACTGGTATAATCATTGTCTACTTATCATAAAGTTAAAAATGAACTTATTTTTTTTTTGCCTACACATTTTATTCACTTTAGTGGCCATAGTGTTATCGTTAACAATTGTTTTCGATGTTTTGTTCGATATTTCCTCGACTATATCAATTTTCCTTACCCCTCTTGGTATACATTATGATTTTAATGAACTTTTAAAGGCCTATAATTGTAATGTTTTGTTCATTTTATGTTGTGTTACGCACGATTGTTCATTTATTGTCAATCATAATGACTTTAAATACCCTATTATAAAATCTTGATATTAAAATTTTGTATTTAACGTTTTAAGTTAAGTATTGTATTAATAATAATAAATAATAAGTATTAATAAAAAAATAATAAATAATAAAAAAATGATAACACTTAGTTTGCTCGTTTCTTTTTTAACTCTGTACTCCTTTAATTTAGTTGCTGAAAATTCTAATTGTACATAATATACAATATTTTATACATTCAGTATCAGTCCACGGCAGTCTGGTGCTGGCCATAGACCTCACCCAAGGCGCGCCACCTAGCACGATCTTCGACTACGCATCCAGTCTCTGCCAGTCGCCTTGTGCAGATCGTCGCTCCATCTAGCACTAGTCCCACACTGCGTTTGCCGAGGTGCGGTTTCCACTCCAGCGCTCGTCTACTCCAACGATTGTCGGTTCTCCGACAAACGTTTCCAGCCCATTGGTACTTCAGTCTGCTAACTTGAAGAGATATGTCGGTGACTCTGGTTCTCCGGCGAATTTTTTCATTTCGAATTAAATTATATAAGCATAGCCCTCTCCATAGTAGTCTGAGCGACTTTGAGGTTGTGAAGGAAACGGACCGTCAGTGTCTATGTCCATTTTATGTTTTACGTTACATAATTTTTAAATTATAACTGCAATATTATTTTTGTTTATTTTAGTTGTAAGAAACATAAAAAATATAATATAATAATAAAACTAATTCCTCATATAATCTTTGAATACACGGCATGGTAGAAAGAGAGTAAGGTTTATTTCCTCGCTGAGTAGCTAAGCGTATTGTCTGCCCAGGGATAGAATTAGCCACCTAGTTAGTAACGGTGACAATTATAAAAAATAATAAATTACGTTCAATACTCAAAGCCTTAGATTTGAATATCCCAAGTTGTGGGTGCTACACGCATTTGAGAAGAGTACAAACATCCTGAACAAGAATAAATACGTATAGTCTACACATATGTGTAGTCCTATGAAACTTCCGAAGTTGTTGATAGAATTCAACGAATTTTTTGAAACCGTTTGCTGTGTTACGCAAACGGATTCAAAAATTTACGTTAATCGTCATATTGTTAGTCTTTTAAGCATTTCTTCTGTGGGTCGAGACGAGACACGTCACCTCGACATGATCGACATCGAAATAGAAAATAGAAGTACAGTCCACCAAAGTAATGATTTACCGTAAGATAAGACGGCTCGTCTAGATAGAAGTGTGATGGAAACTATCGAACTAATAAAAATATTTATAATAGTTATTTTTATCTAATAATATGCATATTTAGCTTAAAGTCGAGGAATAATTTTGAGAAAAAGTATACTATGGGTTTTCATAGTTAAAAATATTGTAAATGTGTATTGTAATAGTTTTTATAGAAAATATGAAAAAAAAAAAGAATTTGGTGAGTGAATTTAATAAGTACAAAAAATAAAAAAAAAATTCTTATGGGATAGGAGGGCAAACGAGCAAGCGTGAAATAAATAAATGACATGACATGTCTCGATTAGGAATTATGCTTTTTGTGAATAGCCTTTATTTGCAATAAATTTCATCCCACCTTGAGTGTAATGTCCGTATGGTACATTTTTCCCGAAAGTCCCTCCATTTATCATCAGTCTGCGAAACCAGCTACCTTAGCGGCATTTTCGAAACAATACGACGTTAAAACTTCTAAAAAATTAACTTAAGCCTTCCTCAAAGGTCGTCAACACTTCTACAAAATCTATAGGTTTGCATATGTATGTACATGGTTGCTATTCATTGTTTCTGCAGGCGACATGTTTGCTCGCTTGTCTTCCTGTCCCATACAGATAATAGAGCGTCTTATGCTGCGTACGCAAGCGCATATTTTAATTTTAAAATTCATTATTTTTAATAGAAGATTATTGTTTAATAATTGAATTGTAAGACGAATGGAGAAGTATCACTAATGTGAACTATAGCTTCATTTTTCACATTTGTCACAGGTCAGTTTGTTTACAATCAAGTTTGTAACCCCGGTTTCGTAATGAATGAAGAAGGACGGCGAAAGAAACTCTGTAGGTATTCTCCTTTATGTCATTGTTATAAAACAAGACATTGTTCATTTATTAAACAAGATATATTTAGTGTTTTTCCTGTATTTTGGGGTAATATTGTTAAATTATGGTCTACCATATATTGCAAATACAACGCCAACGCATGTACAGACAACAATAATGTATTCCCATGTTAAATATTTTACCAATGTTTTACCAGAATGACCATAAACGATGAGCCAATATATCTTGGAAAAAGAAATTTAATTTCAAAATAAATGTTAAGGTGGGAGTTACACTCGCGACGGTGTCTTTTCAATTTCCGGCCACCTTAAGGTAAATAATCGCCGCCGCCCATGGACATATATGTACAATACTAAGGGCACTGTTGGTTAATTTAGGGTAGGGATGTGAATAATGGGTGGGTAGGATGAAGTTTTGGATGAGAAAGAAGGAAGTAAAATTCTTCCTTTTTCCTCTGCCATTATTTCAGTAAAAAGCGCGATAATACATAAAAATGTTGAAGTCTAATTTGTATGACGTTGTGGTACTTTTCTATTTAAGTCTTCCCATTCATATCGTAGTATGAATCTGCTATTATTAATTTGTTTTTAAAAATATTATTATGTTATATTAGTACATAAATAAAATAAAAACGCAACGTCATTATAACGTAAAACATTTAGAACTAACCAGCGTTTAAAATTGTTTTAGAATTTCAATATTTACTGCCAATGAAAACTGAATTAGCTCAAGATTTTACTTTAAGATAAAAGTCAGTTGTCACTGACGTTTCGAATATCGCAGCGTGTAAAATATTTCTTATATTTTAACATTATTTACTTTGACAACATTGTCGGACAATTCGTGGAATCAATTTTTGTTCGCATACTTCAAATTGTAATATTGAATGCGACATGTCCTTACATGTAAGAGGGAGCTTGCGATTTTATTTCTAGGTCATATCTGTCATTCCATGTTTCAGTTTGAAGGTCTGGTTGTAGTATTTAAAGAAAGCTGTCGTTGCAGGTTTCAATAAGTCGATTACTATGTTTCACATTTGCGTAATATAAATCGAAAGTAGTTTTAACATGGAATACGAAAAAGGTTTTTGTAGAATATTTTCTTCATAACTAGTTGGTGCACATGTTTTTGGCACACGTGTGGTTCTACTTGTTATGCAGTTCTTGCTTGGAGTTATATAGTAATAAAAAAAATATATAGTGATTTTATAATGATTAGTTTCATTATTGTGTGTGATTCAATGCTTAAAGCATATTGATCCAAAGGCTTTTTCTAAAATATCAAAGAAGCTGCTCATCGCTTTGAACAAATAGTTCATCCCGCAGACGAGGTGTCTTCGTTGCAAAATTATTGTCGTCATCATTTTTCTTTACAGCTTGTGACTTTTTTCTGTTCGTTTTCTGTTCGTAAGTCTTATCAACAAATTTGTAAAGAGCCTAGATAAAAGTCGTCCTTCAGGAAAACGCTAACGTTTTAATAAAAGGCCGGCAACGCTTCCGCGACTCCTGCGGTGTCGCGGTTTTCCATGGGCGGCGTTGATTGCTTTCCATCAGGCGACACGCTTGCTCGTTTGCCCTCCTATCCCATAAAAAAATATATATTTTAGAAAGTAAAAATCTCTGCAATATGAATGTCTCTGGAAAAGAGACTATACATTATAGATGAACCAGTTTTAGAACTTGAATAAAATAAAATTGTTAAATACTGTGAGGGAATAATTCCAAAATTAATAATTGCTTCGAAATTAATGATTTGAAAATAATCATAGAAATAAAATAATGTACTAAAAATCACATTGTATATCGCAAGTTCACTGCTGGACAAACATAGACTAGATTTGTACATATGTGTAGCCTAAGATCTGGGAGGCGCCTTGCGCAGATCTTCGACTAGAATATAATAACATTTAAAATTTAAAACTTTTAATTAACTTTGGGTAACTGCCAATTTAAATGAAATATGAAATTTTAATTTTTATACGGTTAATGATCAATTGAATTAAAATTAATTACAATAAAAATAAATATAAATCACATCGGTTCAAAATTGCATTGTAATTGTTGTGAATTAATTGTGAGTGTCCGATAAGGCATCCATTGTCGTAAGCACAGCGGGGTGGCGGTGGTAATGAAGGATTTTATCGCTTGTTAATTTATGTTCTTTGGAGGAGCTGCCCTACCCCAAGTACAACAAATGGTTGTACGATGAATAGCCCAGAGTAGAGTATATTTATTTGTATGGTACAGTAGTTGAGTTCGATGTCGTAACAACTATCATAAAGTCTCAGAAATATGTAGTTATTTTTAAATTCATAAAAGTGTGATTATATATTAGCCATACAGTAGTATTTAGTATAAGTACTTTTTAATATATATGTAGCCAAACGCTTTACATTCATAGTTCCATCTTAGGATACCCTTTGTAGTAGGTAGCATTATAAATAGGCGTGGTCTTAACCATCCAGGCGTCCCGGGCGAGGCACTCATTTGTCGCTGTTTATTATATAATAACATGTATAGAGGAAAAAAATTGAATTGGGTACTGGGTATCACGATTTTTTAAATTAATTTAATTTAACTTTATGTAATCAGCCTATATTATGTGTCGGTCGGTTGAACACGAACTATATAATTAAAATGAAATATAAACAAACAATTATGTTCGATGTTAAATGACTAACATAATTCCATGAGACGAATGTTTTTGTTAAATAATTCTGTCGGATAGACAAACTCGAGAAGATGAAACAATATTATGAAATCAAAAAAAAACCTTTTTTGTTATAAAGTAAAACTTCAACATGATAAATGATATGTATGTTTAGTAGCGAATTAATATCAAATGCTTGGTTGGTTAACTATAATCTTAAAGTAGGTCAAGTGCTAGTCCGTCGCGGTTGGTGGCTCCAGTTATCCGAAGTAAAATGTGATTCCCTGCGACAATTAATGTTGAAGACTTTATTAAAACTAACACTCCTTTTGCGTCACAAAAATTAGAAATGTAAATGACAATAATAGCCGAATTGAATTATTTAACTTTCACGTAGTGCTGATCGTATCAGTTAGTGGAATGGTGCAACTGTATTACGAATTACCACCTGTGGTGTTCTCCAAAAATTATGACGTGGATACACAAGAGATGAGAATATGCGTCTACGAAATATCGCCACACATTTAGGTATAAATACTATAAATGAAGGTATTTATTATTTAGTTATTACTTTGTAAAATGAATAAATGAAAAATGAATTTATTTGTGATGCATCGGCGGTGAGGATATGTGTGGACGACGGAGAACAAATACCATCAGATGACTCCCATGGTCGTTTGCTTTCTTTGTCAAAAGTCAGGTTATAGCTGAGATAATATAGGAAACAAGCAAGCATGTCGTGTTATAGATATCTGCAATTTGGTATTGCAGATATAAACTCCTTTGCAAAAAAACGGGTACCTTACAGTCATTGGCTTTTCTATGGATAATATTAATATTTTTACTATGTTTAGATGACTAGAAATTTCTATTTCTTTTTTAGATTTTTTTAACACTTAAATCCTAGAATCGGTGTATTAGTCAATGTAAACAGAAATAAGTGTAAAACTGGACATTTTTATGGGTATAGTGAAATTAAGGCTACGAGTATTTTTATGATACATTATTAAAAAAAAGACATTAAGAAAATAAAAATTAATAACGAGTATAAACTCCACTTGCAACAATTACGGCATGCAATCGTCTTGGCATGTTGTCCACCAGGGTTTAATGGTGTTCGGATGTTCCCACTCAGCCAAGATCACACGTTTAAGCTCCCTAATATTTTGCTTCAGAACTGCTGCACCTCGGGAACGAGGAGGAAAGTTGTGTTGAATTGGCTGCCAACCTTCGCAAGTCGAAGAGGCACTCTTAGAAGAAGAATATTTTGTAGACGTGGTTGGACATATCGTATTCGCCTTCTAAGGAGGTCCCAGACGTGCTCAATTGGGTTTAGATCGGCGCTACGCGCTGGCCAATGTAGACGACGAATACCAACCTCTTGTATGTTAGCATCTATGTCACCAGAACGTTGGGCCTGTGTGTGTATATATATATATATATATATATATATATATATATATATATATATATATATATATATATATATATATATATATATATATATATATATATATATATTGTAGTACCTACATAATGCATAAAGTATTCTATAGTACCGTATACTCATAGAGTGTTGGGTACCAAATTATTGTGGTAATAAATAAGGCATAACAAATTAATAATTATGATAACGGTATAGCATTCAATAATTCAATTGTGCTGTTTGTGGCCACACCCATGCGATATTGTTACTAACCACAACTTTTGTACCAGGTAGTTGTATGTGTGAACCAGTCTACTACTACTACTGCAATATATATTTTTAAGGTTCTATAACCAAAAACAAAATTTACAACATATAATTGTATAAAATCCCTTTCGTTTTTATCTTTTTTATTTATATGTCTTGTGTATTTTTATAATTGTACCGGTACTTTTTGCTTATCTTAAACTTGGAGTATTAAAATATAAAAACAGTATTAAAATTAAAGAAAATTATATATTTTTTCTGAGTGGCACTGGGGCCTTATAACTTCATCTCTTCGAAGGACTCGCACAGTAGCAGAAGGTCTGTAAGTTACTGGCCGAAGAGAACGATAACTCTGTGACGGAATATCCAAGGATCCAAGGGGTTGCAGGTGAGGTCGACTTGGCTTAGTTGATTATCAGACCATAAAATTAAACAAGTGCAATAGTTTTTAAACATAAAGAAACAATTAGTATTTATAAATGATTTCGCCAGCTATTTATTGCATTATACTTGTTTTAATTTTTTTTATGGCATAGGAAGGCAAACGAGCAGACGTGTCACCTGATGGAAAGCAACCAACGCCGCCCATAGACATCCGCAACGCCAAAGGCAGTGCGGATGTCTATGGGCGTTACTACTTACACTTACTAAGGAGTGCGTTGCCAACCTTAAAGGAAAGTGAAATTATGGGAGTGGGAATCGGAGGGGGAGTGGGAGTGGGAGTGGGAATCGGAGGCAATCGGAGTGGGAGTGGGAGATAAGCTACCACTCAGACGCCGGTTTTCTGCGGGAGTGTGATACTTCCCCGGGTGAGCCGGCCCATTCATCCTACAGACAAATAATAAGCCATTCTTGACAAAATATTCGTCTGCAGCGTGGCTCTACCACTAGAAATTTATTCTAAATATTTAGAATTTTATTCTATTTTTTGCTACTATTTAAGGCACATTAAATAAATATCAACTTTTAGGAGTTAGTTTTGGTCTTTGAAATGTCCGTCGAAAATTAAAATAATCTTGTATTTTCTGTTTATCATCTTCAAATAATATACGGGAGTATCGAGGCTCATTTTCCGTTCACTCTTGATAAATTTATTAAAAAGAGCATTAATTTAACCACTTCGGTTACTAACCTTATAGAATCCGCACCAAATTCTAATATGCAATACAATATCTGTGTACTAAGAAATATCCAATGCTGTAGAATAATGGAAGTATGAATATATATTAGCTTCAATGAAGCAATGTATGTTATATTATCGAAGATTTTGTTTTGAAAGGGGAATGCGACCTTGTAAGCATTGTCCACGAGTATAGCTTATGCTTCCGTTTAAGTGTATTTTTTGTAATTTTTAATGCAAACAAACCAGTTTCCTGGTGGAATCTGTTAATAATAAAATATGATACGAATGTTTTCGTTTACATTACAATACAATAACAAGTGATATACTTTCATACATATCGTCACGCCCGTTTTCTGTAGGGGTGAGCAGAGACTACAGATCTCCATCCACTAAGATCCCGGCACACTTTCCTTGCTTCCTCCACACTCATCCATCCTTCCTCTCACATTCATCGTAGCGAAACGGCTCTCCGTTCGTCGCTTCTCGCCCTCGTGGGAATCAGGATGTGATGGGAGGCGAACCATGTCGCCGTAATTTTTTAACGAATTATGTACATTAAGATTCGTCATAATGAATCCCATGAGCCGCAAGGGAGGGTGAAGGTCAGCTCCGGCAGAGTCCCGCATGCTGAGGAAAGGCACTATAGTACCCAGGGAGTCCGATCCCGGGACGGTCGGCACGTTTGAGACTAAGCTTGCCCCTAGCCACCCATTTTTTGGCACGGCAGACTGTGGATTGGCGGATTGGAAGAAGGGAAAGGGATACAAAAGAAAGGAAAGAGCAGGGGAAAGGAAAGATGGATTTAGACAGGATGATAGGGATATGATGCTACCGCAACGGAAGACAACGAGTGGTAAGGTAGTAAGCTCGAGAGGCCGGGGTCGCGTACCCGTGTACCAATACCATAACTACCGGACAGGCGGCTAAGCAAAGATACTCCCTGATACAAGTGACATAAGAGATATTATAAATAGACTACATATTTTATAAATAAATATGTTAGCATATTTAATGTAATTTTTAATAGTTAAGGGGAGATCAAACATTTAAAAAGAGAATGAAATAAGTAAAACTTGTAGAACTACATATTTTTTAATTAATAATTCAGTAAAGGCGAGATTAAGTTATTTATTATACTTTGGGTCACTAAAAATTTTTGCATGTGTAGTCTAATTTGCTAAAGACCGATTTTCATTGCTAGCGAAATGGGTTCAAGTCAGAATCACCAGTTTTACGTAACTTCTACTATAATTAATCAGTAATCACTGCTCAAAACGCGCGTGTTTAATGTCAACCTTGTTTTCGAATATTTTCCAATGACAACGGATGATCAGGATGCAACAACGAATTTTAAACTTCGAACGCCTGAGTTTTTTATTACATTTTCCTTGGTTGTCAGTAGTAATGATGATAATAAATAGTATTGTTAAATATAATTTGGATTTCATTAAAACTAACATGAGATAACGATCAATGATATAAGGATTATTATATTCGGGACTTAAATTAGTTTTGTGTAGTCTGTCGAAAGAAAAAGAGGAAATACCATACAAAAACGCTCAGCTGAGAATTGCAAACGGTTGGATCCCGAATTGACAGGGAAATAAACGGTAGATAATAGAGGTAGTTCGAATGCCTTTTGGATTTGAGTTTGGAGCGGTCCATCACGAAGCTACAATATTCTCTGGTGTTTCGCAAGATTAACTGGGATAAATCCACGTATGATGTATTTCATTACCTATATGTTTTGACTTTTTTCTTATGAATTTTCATAAAAATATTTTTATGTCGATTTGGAAATCAAACCCGCGATTATTGAATTTTAAGACGCTTTACTTGCCACTAAGCACTATTAATATTATTATCAAGAAAAATATAATATGACTTTAAGTACATTTATTTCCATATGGCGTTTTTTGCCGAATCCGATAAAGGAGAGGAAAATGAAGCATTGCTAACTTTTTTTTATCCAACTAATATAGTGTGTAACTAAGTTATTTTATTAAATGTCAGGGATAACGTGTACTTGTTGTAAGGTATGCCACATTCGATGTGAGGTAAAAAGACATTGATCTTGTTTGTGACAGAATGTTTGAACTGATTGATTACGCCACTATATTAGTAATAATTTGTACTATGTTTGATAGTTTATTAATATTTATATTTTTAGAAAGAAGACTAGCAATGATTTCAAAGTACTACAACATAATTCTTACTTACTATTCCATTAAACAATAATCAAATAAACATACTACTTGTGCTAGAAAAATAAGGCTCACATCAATATTCTAGGATTGTATCTACGGCCTTAGGTTATAAGCGTTATCCTTATACGACTTGAGCTAATACTGTTTTTTTCCGATTTTAATACTTGTTTCATTAACAAATTGTAAGTAGTAAACATTACTTTAATATATATTAACGGATGCAAGAAGGCGCAATCAATAGTCAAGTCCACCTTGACGCAGTGCATTCTGTACAAAACCCACGGCATACATAGGAGGACCCGCTGGGATGCGACTTAATGAAGAACGAAAATGTATTCGATTAAAAGAATTCATTAAGTAATACCGTATAATATTATATATTGGATATTATTACCTATATATGAAAAATAACGGTCCCTAATGTGCTAATTACAAACACGTTACCAGGTTGATTGTGAATCCACTATTTTTTTATTCATTTATGGGATAAAAGGGCAAACGAGGAAGCGTGTCGTCTGATAGAAAGCAATCAACGCCGCCCATAGACAACCGTGACGCCGCAGGAGTCACGGAAGGGTTGCCGGCCTTTTAGGTATGTGTACGTTTGTTATTTGAAGGTGCCAATGACGTATCGGTTCGGAAAGACCGTCGAAGACAGCTGGTTCCACAGAGTGGTGGTGCGTGGAAAGAAGTTTCGAGAGAAGTGCACTAGTGGTATCATTTATATTTAATTCAAAAACCACTGAATGTATCAATTACCATGGCAAGAAATACAGATAATACAAATACATCAAACGCTGCTACAATGGCTGAGGCTATGGTGTAACCAGGCCTTAGCGCTTTAGCAGTAAATGCATCTAGTGGTATTGTGTCCATAGTCGCTCTCATGACGCCCATGGGAAGAAATGGTTGTGACTTTTTCTTCTTTTTGAGTCAGTGGTTCGACTTACATTTTTTCGGCACAATAATTCGCCATTGCAATTGCAGCAGCATTCGCCTCGATAAGTTCTTTGAAAATACAGTTGTTGGGGCACAGTGAGCGGTTGAGTAGATCCTCCATAGATTGTCTTGCGACCTTTCAATTTGTTCATGTCATGTCTGCAACGATCCATCTCTGTACGGAGTCTATTAAGAGATACGACAGCAGCATGTGGGTAGAGAAAGCAAAGGAGAGGTAAGTTTGAGGCAATGACGCGAATTGATGACGCGGTATGTGTCATTTAAGTCTATGTTGACTTGTTTACCGTGATTGGATCGGTACCACATTGGACAGGCGAAATTCTCCTGTTAAAAAGCACGATGCAGTGCCCGTTGTTCGAAGCACAGCAGTGTTGCTGTAGCTTACAACAATAATAAGCAGCATTACCTAAATTAGTAAGGATTGTGTTAACGATCTTACATTTCTTAAAGGCGGGCAACGCTTCTGCAATGCCTATGGTACTGCGGATGTCTATGGGTGGCGTTGATTGCTTATCATCAGGTGATACGCCTGTTCATTTGCCTTCCTATCCCTCAACAAAAGCCGTAGATTCAATTCTATTATTAGAATATTGTTGTGAAATAAATTTCTTAGCAAATACACTGTTAGCTTAGTAAATATCGTTAACAAGATATAATAATTCGTGGTTAAGACAAAGAAACACGTCATGTAAGCAATCGTATGAAAACGGCTTCTACTTGGCAGTAGACTTAGGCCATTTCCTTTTGAACTAGTTTGCTGTTATAATTGCATGCAGATCCAATTGCTATTTCCACTTATGATCACACTGTCTCAAGGTCGCCGGGTCAACTGTCACCGCGACACGCGCGAGGTTCGTGGGGCGCACTGCTCGCTGCCGCCGCGTGTAAGCTTTGGAGAGTAAAGCTCTTCTTATATAATACTTATATCTTATACAAATCTTATATCTTATATAATATTTTTTTTTAACAGTCCATATATGTCCCACTGCTGAGCACGAACCTCTCCATTTCTGGAGGAACGGGCATTAACACACCACGCTTGTCCAATGCGGATTGCGGGGTTATCAGACTCGGAATAAATATTTGTAATCCATACATATATTTAATCCGATGCGGGGATCGAACCCGTGACCATTGACTCCCCGCGCCGTCCCGACTGAGCAAATTGGTCGTCTTATATAATACTCGCGTTCATATGCGATTTCATTTATAATAAATTTAAAATGAAATTTACTGATATATATTTGATTTTGAACTTATAACATGCTAACAAAATAATTTCTCTTCTCTTCTCATTCGTTTCCTGAATCTTGAGCATCGTAACCCGCAATAGTAGTGGCTCTATCTAAGCGTAATCCACTGATCGCCACGATGTCATGTACATCTTTTCTAGAAATATGTTGCGTTCTAAGTTTTCATAATACTTATACATAAATTGAAAAGAAAATAGGTAAAAAGGTAAACTAATCATTACGTCTTCTGGAAACAAGATATAATTTTTTATATAAAATCTTAGTATAGGCTTTGTTTTATTTAGCGTGTGCTCATATATTCTTTAAGGAACAGCAGAGAAGAATCGACTGTGCAGCAATTATTATCAGTGACGCATATGGTCAGCTGTGGACTATGGCAGTCCACTGTTGGATATTTGCTTCTACCAAGGTGTGCGATCTAGCCCGATGTTCGGCTACGTGTATCGAGTTACTGCCAGTCATCCTGTACAGATCCTTGTTCTTATGTACGTTTGCCAGGTTACGGTCTTTACTTAAGTATTTACTCGTCTACAATTGCCCGTTTTTTGAAAAAGGTTGCTATTTTCCCCATATGGTGAGGAACGGAAATTAAGATTGGTATTTATAATGATTCAATTTATTTTGACATATTGTTAATTTTAAAATTAATTTTGATATATTGTTATTTATAATTGATGTGCACTTATATTCGGAATTGCCACAGATACCTGCCTACTCGCGTGACATGACCATAGACAAGGGCGTCGGGTTGATTGGGCGACATAAAGGCGGTATCACAAGCAATCTGTCACTTATGTTCTGCAATTTTTTGCTTTTATTATAACTGTTCCGGCTTCAAAACATTCCTCGTTTAAACATTTCACTTCACGTCACATTTAAATACAAAATACAAGTGTTGAAGACATAAAATTACCTACACATGTATGTTATGTTATTTGCGGCATACTGAAATTTTATGAGTTCTGATAAATTAAACACAACTTTTGATTTGTATATATTTTTCAAATATTTCTACCTGAAAATTTATGTATTTTTGAGATATATATTATTAAGAGGCGTTTCCTTGGATTTGGTTTTAGGCCAGCATATTTATATTTACCTATTATATATAAGTATTAGAGATTATGCCTACTTTATACTGTTCTTACATTTTTTAGCTGGCAGGCAGGCAGAGCTGGCAGGGTATTCAAATTTAATAACGAGAATAGAGTGTTTATCACAAGCTTTATCACATTTATCACAAGTGTAATTCTCCCTTCATCACTAATTCTCCAACAGTATGCAAATAGCATATTATCTTCTAAGAGTGCCCCTTCGACTTGCGACGGTTGGCAGCCGCCTCCTCCTTCCCGAGGTACAAGTTGCTGCAAATGATTATGATGCGAAAAATCGCGGGCTAATGCTAATAAAGGGCATATTGGATATGGAATAATTAAAAGAAATATAAGTACTTATTAAAAAATATTTAGAGTTTGAAATTATTCTTTTATATAAGCATGTGGTTAGCTAAATTTTTTTTATAAGTTCTCTTCTTTATAGGCTTAAGCTGAGTAAGAAACATTTTGTGGCAGATTTTAGGTTGTAATTTTTTTGTTGTTCGTTTTCTCTTTCTTTGAATGTTAAATTCAATATCTATTTAGGTTGTTATTTTAGTATTAAGTTTCTGTAAAAAGTGTCACAATGAACGTGTTTATTTCTATTTCTTTTAAGTATGCCAAGTTAGAAAATTTGATATTATTTCGTAAATATAATAAAAATTATATTCACATTCTATTTATATAATGTATTTCCGCAAAGCAACGCCTAATGCTGTCAATTATTTTGGCCTAGTGCTTGCTCAGTTTATTCAATTGATATGAAACTCCATTCGAAATATACGAATATACTAACCTGAATATAAATAAGCAACCTTTGCTTTCAAATTTAAAACTTTAATTGGTGTCATAAAAATAATACTTCCATGACACCTAATAATATAGAATAGGATAGATTAATATATTCTTACCTAGTATAGTGTCCACGACGATAAGAAAAAATACAAACAAAGAATAACTTATGAAATTTGCACGAGTTACATATATTGAAGTAAAACTATTTTTATAGATAAGTTTTAAGGTCAATTGTAGGGATTACAGTAACAGATTACTTATACAACAGGATCTAATATAATTTATTATTATTTCTATATTGATATTGATTGTATATGTAATTTGGGTAATAATAGCGCGAATAAACACAATTGAACGCATTATTTAAGATACAGCACCAATGAAAACAGAATTGCTATATAAAAGAGATTGTTTTAAAAAAGCAGTAAGTAGTAAGTTATGATTTTTTCTTGAGAATACAAGTCAAACAAAGATTTACGGTCAGTTCATTGCCGCGACTTCGACGTTGAAAGCAAAGCGGCTGCGTGTATCTTGAACTTGGCTAGCCGAGCCGGTGGCCGCTCGTGCTGTGGAATGCGAATCGCCTTCTGTAAGGAGTCAAGTGTGAAAGGCGCGGGTGTCAGGGCGCGCGTGCGATGTAATCCGACCCGCTTTGTGCGCTGAACGTGAAACTAATCAGCTAACGCGTGTCTCAATTAGGGTATGTACATATAATAACTAACCCGGGGTCACACGCATCAGTTTCATAACAATTCCATCTCCACACAATATTCTTTTTTTTTATGAAATGCCAACGCTATATTTAAAAAAGCAGAGCTTTTTTAAAGGCAGCAGCCTAATATATTATGTAACGTTTCGGTAATATCTCCTTGCCACCCAGGTCGCAGGATCTCAATCCTATGGAGTTTTTACATTGGGGGTATCTCTAAAAGTAAAGTCTATGAAACAAACCCCACGAATATCTCAGCATTAAAAAAAATATCGTTCGCGAGGTTATCGGCAACCCGACGTCATTGCTTCAGCGAGTTGAACAGTGTACTGTGTCTAAAAACACCTTAAAAAGCTAAGTGCGGACTATTTTTAGACGGGCGCAATTTATATTAAAAAAAAATATAACCTGAATGGTCGCATAATTAAGTTAAACATAATACATCACGTAAAGTTATAAACGACATAAGATTTTATCTTAGTTTAATGTAAAGAATAGTTCAAAGAAACAATTTTAGAAACAAAACTTATACTTGGTACTTATATAATAATTTGACCTTACATTGACGGATGTGTCGTTTTGGGTCATGAAAAAATTGTGATTTTGTTCACTGTAACGTTTGTCACGATCAAAAATAAATGTCTGACGCATATATCATGAAAAGGTCAAAATTGTTTTAAAACAATGTATCGGTTGTTGGATTGTTTTCTCGTTATGTATCTTTTTTAGAACATATCTTATAGTATGAATTAAATAATTAATTTTTGACATATTTAGAATGTATAATATTGTTACGTGTTGTGGTTCGGGGATCGGAAAAATGAAATCGGCCACTAGTTTCACTTCTCTTCACTTTACTTCCACTTCTTCTCTTCTGCTGCTCTCTCTTTTTTCTGATCTTTCTCCGTATTAAACTTTAAAACTCGAAAGTTCTAGCATTTTCAAAATTCGAAAATGTCCCAGTAATGTTTAGTACTTGCTAGATATTTTTCTGTCTCTTTTCCGTGCGCAGCTATTTTTTATTAACTATTCTTGTCACACATTGGTGGACGTCTTGTCAATTTATTTTTGGAAGTTGTAATGGCTTGCTTATCCAGTATTTTGAGATTTCAAAATAAGGTTTTATTCGTTTCATAAAAAAATGACTTTTCTTATGTGTTACACAACAATATAAACACAAATATTTATTGGGCAATTTGTGTTATTAATTACCTATAACAGAGAAAACTAATAGTTATAGAAAGCCTTAACAATTACGATGATTTAATAGGTATAGTAAGTGTGACTTTATTCGGAAACATTAAACTATACTTTCCTAAGTTTATTTTTGTTTGTTCTTGTAAGTGAACGTTTGTGTAAACTCATTTTATTGAAGATAAAGTTCTTGAACTGTACTCATTATATTTATTTATTTACTTATTTCCCAAGTACCTTCGAATCCTCAATATTTTTAAATAGAAAAAGGTTGGAAAAGTTGATTCTACTGAGAAGAATCGTCAAGAAACTTCTTCAACTAACTTCTTCAACAGCAATAAATTCAACTCGTTTCAAGATCAATAAATCTACATACTATATCTACATAAACTACCTAATCTATATTTGTACGCTAGGTGTTCCTTATGTAACTGGTAGTAATTTTTAAGAGATATTTCTCTAAAAGAAACGTATGAATGTATGAACAGATAGATACAAAAACTGGATGCATGTAACCAAAGACAAGGGTAGGTAGCGTCCAGCAGTAGACCGCTATACACTGATGATGATGATGAAAAAACATGTCCGTATCTGATATGTTAGGCTCAAATCATGTTTACTAATTTGTCGAGTTGCAAATGTTTTCAGTAAAGACATCAAACTTTTTTTGAAAATTGTTAATATTAATAAACTTAGAAATCTAACTAAATAAAACTAGAATCTCTAAATATGAAAATTAATTTCACATAACCATGATAGTACATTTTTCATCTATGAGGTTTCTTATGTAAATTTTATTATTTTTCACAATTTTTTTATAATTTTTCACGCAAATTTACTAGTATTCGTATCGTAAGCGAGTAGCTTATTGCGATAGGGTTTTAATGCAATATTAAAATACCTTAGTCAATGTCCGTGTTTCTCGGTAATAAGGCGTGAATTTAAAATATTTGCTTAATTATAGGTTATAACGAATATAACGAAAATGTTTAGGTCGTATTATTACGTTAAGAAGTAGGTATTAGTGTGATATTAAAACATTACCGTATCTACTTGTACAGGCGTGGTTAGCTTAGGTTTCTAAAATCGGAAAATTTGTTTTTGCCTTGTCATAAGCTTGTCTTAAGCGGATTGGCAGCGCAACTAGACTTAGAATCAATACCAGTAAGCCATACATAAACGTATTTATCCCGATGTGGAAATAGTACTCAACTCCAAAAGCTATAACTTGGCTGTAGAGCCACATAAGTTGTCATCATATATTATTTGCGACAATTAAGATATTACTTTTATTGAAGGTTGAGCCTAATATTGATAAGTTAATTATACCGATAATATTTAGTGCTGCGTACGCCGTTCTAACTCCTATAAATCAAGTTTATATCAATATCATATATCAAAAAAGCAATCAAATACGAATATATATAGCCACTCAAATGACGCATACTACAAGGGAGACCATTACATCACTAACTGATCGCTGCGGTCAATTTATTTTATTGACCCTAACACGTTACTCTTACTGGTGCATGAAAGGTTTCATTTATACATTTTTGTTTGGCAATCTTGCAGACAATTATGTTTAATAATTTATTTCAGACAAGTCATTTGTTAATTTGGCGAACAATTTTATTTTGAGTTAAGAAGATAAATTAATTCATAACCTCACCATAAATATGTATAGCTTGCCCATTTATGTAGGCCCACTGCTTACAGATATAGGCTTTCACCAAGTCGAATCTTACGGCTTCGCTCTAGTTTTTACCAACCACTCTGCGCACATCGTCCCTCCATCTGTCATGACGCTGTCTTTCATTTAGCACTCGTCTTTTTTCACGTTTTTCAGTTCAGCAACAAATAATTAGAATATATAATATAGCTTAGAAAACTTATTATTGTATTTATGATGTTATATAATCACCTCTCAGTCGCACATTTCTACTATTGTACTACGCGCCACAGAAATATGTTTTATCCCTATCACCTGGATGTCTGGCCGTTGATGACCGTCCAATTTAGTTTTAGTTTTCTATCACGAACAATACAGATGTGAAACGCTTTACCTCCTGCGGTGTTCCCATGTAAATAAATACGACATAGGGGCATTTAAGAGACGAGGGTATGTGTTCACAAAAGGCTGGCAACGCTTCTGAGATGCCTCCGATGTTGAGAATGTCTATATCTATAGACATTCGCAACATCTAGCGGTGATCACTTACTAACACGTATCCTGCATGTTCGTTTGCCTATTCTGCTATAAAAAAAATTCACGACCTCTAAGATGAGAAATCCTCTAACCGCCACAAGGGAGTAATAGATTGGCGACGGCCTCAGTTATGGTAATGGTCACATTTTAAGACAACGTAAAGTCTTCCAAGGAAGACAAATCTGCGCATTCACATAGTGGAAACCAATGATCGGGGGAGCTGTTGCCTGCTAAGCTGAAGTTCAAACAGCAAATAAAGCTTACAGGATACAAAAGCCCCTGTTTTTTTGTTCGAAAATTTATGTGTGTTTATGTGATTTCATTCCATTTAATATATATTTTCTAACATTCGGAGCCAATTATTTTTGTTGACTTAATACTGTAATTGCCCATAATTTGGTAAGTGTAAGTAGTACCAAACGATTGAAGTTCTTCGACGAGGCCAGTTTTAATTAAGATATTACTTCAGTTATAGGCATTTGAGGGCCATAACGCTAGTTAAAATGTGTAGGTATACGGAAATTATTACTTTATAATTTTTTACAAATGAACAGGCATGCTATCTAGTGTGTATTGTGGCTTATAATAGAAGTTTGGACATAAACAACGACAAATTATTATTTATTTCTCATCAAAGATACATTTATTAGTAATAAAATTTCCTTAAATATTCCTTATATAATAATCCTTATTAGTGAATTTTTCCAATATTCACTTTTTTTTTACAACATTCTACAATTGATTGTCACAAACTTGGTTCTATGAGAATAATAATTATTCACATTTATTTTATTTTTGCTCTTTTTCATTATAAAAAAATATTTAACTGCTTATACAGGTATTATATTATTAATATTATATTATATTATATTATATTATATTATATTATATTATATTATATTATATTATATTATATTATATTATATTATATTATATTATATTATATTATATTATATTATATTATATTATATTATATTATATTATATTATGTTATATTATCGCTTTTCGCCCTCGTGAGACCGACCGATGACGAGCCGTTTCGCTGCGATGAATGGCAGCGGATGGAGCTCTGTGGTCTCTGCCAACCCCTGCGGGGGATAGGCGTGAATATATATATATATATATATATATATATATATATATATATATATATATATATATATATATATATATATATATTATGTTATATTATTCAGTCATTATTATGTTATATTTATTTCAAATGCATAACACTCAGATTGATCCTAATTTAACTAAAACTTAAATGATGTGGAAGTTAATTTAGCAGTACCTAAAACGCAATTAAAAAAGTAAAGAACCAATCAGAGACATTACTGTCACGGATGACATACAGGGGCATTTACAATTCACCATGATTTATGTGAACGAGTTTTATTTGCTAGCTAAAAGTGGAAAGGAATGTGAATATTGCGTGTTCGTCCAAATACGAATGAGTATGTAACGTGGTTAAACCACGAAAACGTGTAACATATTTTTTTTTATATATCATAAAGGAAGAGGTAAATATATTTTTTTAAAAAATAATTAAATGTGTCTAAATTTAATACTTCATCAGATGATTAATAATCACTGCTGCTTATATCTTACAGCACTTTGTTTGGTGAGATTTCACAGTCGAAAGTCGTTTTCACTTCATTTACTTCATTCTTTTTCCAATATGTCCCTGTTCCTCTCTGGACACACTTATTCACATTTTACCCTAAGGTAGAGAACATGCTTGCGGTGCCCTTGATGTTGCAATGTCTATTGCGGCAGTAATTACTTACGACACCAGGTGGCCTGTTTACATATGAAATTCGTCATAAAAAATTTATTATATACACTCAATAATTACATTTTATTTTTAAATCTTCAATAATTGGTCACCGAAGATTCCTTTATTATTTATCATTATGTACCGCAAGATACTGCTGCGCTTCTGTACTTATTATATTACATTTATATCTGTAAAGTCGAATGAGTTATATTAGAGTTTTTGCTGTGTAGTTATCGGCATATCGGTATAGAACTATCCCAGGTAACAAATACCAGGGAAATGGCAGCAGCGTGCGCCCGAATTATAAAGCTACCAATTGTAAGTATAAGTCACAGTATAAGTAATTTGCGAGAAATACCAAATATACAGCAGATAAATGTTATGGCTGTATTGATTGATTTTTTTAATGAACTTAAAAGGTCCAAAGTTTACGTACTCGAAGTATTCTTTAAGGTCGTTTCATCGCCATAAAGGCATCAGATAAGAGCTTTTTGGAGTGTAAGCTTTAATTTCTCTTGTAAAATTAAAGTGCAGTTACGCAGCATCATTCATCATAATGAAGTCATTATCACACTTTTAATCAATTGAGGTCGACAGATGTATGAGATATTCGAAAATTATTACGTTATGCCCGAATTATGTGTGTTGTTACGAAAAACTAGATAGATAAAGCACAGTTTATTATAATAAACAAGGTTCATTTCCTAAAAACCACATTTTACTCCTATTTGAAGGGAAAGTGTTATTATTTTTAAAGAACGCCAGCGAATTAAATTTATATTCTGGACATATTTATATTTTATTCACTTATTGAACCCCCTTTATACAAATGAAATATTGTTTTTGAGTTATCCTACTAGTATTATAAATGCGAAAGTTTGTGAGTATAGATGTATGTTTGTTACTAGTTCACGAAAAAAACTACTGAACCGATTTGGATGAAACTTTACAGTAATATAGGTTATACATCGGAATAACATATAGGCTACAATTTGTAATGATTTTATGTAATTTTGGTCCTAATATAACGATACACGTCAGTTAAGTCGGAAAAAAATCTGGCCTCTGAGAGCTATCTTGGCGTATGCTGCCTAAACCATTGGAGTTATACAAAGATGATATACCGTAGGATTCATTGTCTTGAATAGTTCTAAATAAAAGTCCGCGACAGCATATATCTACCTTATATGTGGAAGCCACTATGACTAAAATTGTGAACCATAAATTAAGTAACAAAATATATTTTTTTAAAATGATCTGTCACGAATCTTAATGTGGCAGACAAAATTCCACGCGAGCGAATTCGCGGGCAAAAGCTAGTAAGTAAATAAATAGAAAAGTATTGTAGTATTATAAATAAGTTTTTCTTATTAAAAAGATTTTTCATAATATTCAATTACCCTAACCTAACATATAAAAAAGTAAGGTGACATAAACTTTTCAATCAAATAGTTTCTTATAATGAAAAAGAGCAGTCGTTCAATTTTTGAAGTGGATATATATATATATATATATATATATATATATATATATATATATATATATATATATATATATATATATATATATATATATATATATATATATATATATATATATATACCACTTCAAAAGATACATACGAGTATAATTAGCCTTTGAGATCGATTCCTTCATGAGGAATTCGTCGAAAGTTTATTTTGTTAAAGAAAGAAACAGACAAATCAAATAGTATGTTAATTTCTTCGATATAAAAATTCAAAATAATGTTTTTACTCTTTTTAACAACTTCGGAAAACCGGCCAGACGTTGAGACGTACAGCATAATATCTTCATTTGTCTGACACCGTATCCGAGAATGTAATAATTACATGCATTTTCAAAATAATGTAAAAGGGTATTTTTTAAATATATGTTTATTTTTAGAAAGTCATTTAGAAGAATGTGGAATAGTTTGTCGTTCAGTATAAATACGTAACATTGAATGTCACTGTGAACGATATCAAAACTACAAATATAGTTTTTTAGATCTCGCTTTTTTTTAACTTTTTGTTCGGGTTCAATAATTGTTTTATGGTTCCTCGTTTAAAATGGGATACCTGTGTCTTGTAGTGGGTATTTATTATACGCTATGGCCGTCCGTTGTTTTCTCGTGAAAAATGGATCGCTTACTTTGCTGGACTCGTGGTATTGTATGGCTTATAATGAAAGTGTGTACATATACCGGATATCGGTGTAAAAATATGCGGTCGATTATGCCAGCGAATGGGTGAGTGTAGACGCTACCGGATGTATCACTTGTTTTTGGAAAATAAGGTCCCTTACTTAATAAGTTACGTCTTAATATTGCCGTGTACATAGTGTATTGACCGCCTTTTCAAAGTTATTTTTAAGTATTTAGGTGATCACAGTGCCACTAGATAGTCAGCGATGTTTACCTAGCCGGCGGATTGGATTTTAATCCGCCGGCTAAGTGATATCGGTAACATCCTTCAGTTTTAAGGGAAATTAATGTCGAGTAGAACACTGTTAATGTTGATGATGATGATGGAATGTGGAGAAAAATACCGCGAACTTGGTTTATTACATGTAGAAAAGTTGTTTCGTAGGCATGTGAAGTTTACCAATTAGGCATATATTATATTTTTTTGGTGGACTGGCGTAGTTACTTTTTAAGTTTTTAGTGAATATGTAAAAATATAAGTTAAGAGGAAGTGTTATGTAAAAAAATCACAACAAATGATTCACAACAAAGAAAATAAATATGGATCTTGTTAACAAAGAATGCTGCAAGAAACGAATAAAACCGATTTCAGACACTAATAAAGTTTAAAAACTTAACAGTTGAATATTAAACGTTGGAAATATACAAGTTAATATACCCGATGACATTGTGCGGTTTTATACGTACTTTAAAGGTTAACTACATATTGAAAATAACTTCAACATTTGAAATACTTAACTGACATTTTTGTGTCATACACAGGAAATTCTAGTTTTGGGCTGTGAGCGTAAAATGTTTCATTATTGGTTTCATATTAATAGAATCGGAATAGATATCGGGCGCTTCAAATTATCGATGACCAATTATCTCATCTAACGATTCGATTAAGAGACATATCCATATCTCAGCATCTTTTCCCGCTTTTACCAAGAAGACTCTTGTATTAGGCCAGTTACGGGCTTCAACGTTACTGGTGTGATATGCGTCTAAAGTTCGACTAACGTCAGGATTATAGTTTACTTGATAAATGATCTCTACCATGCTGAGCGACATCATCAATTAATGGACTTCTATAGATATATTATATATGCTATTAATGATTGTTCTATTTTCTTCTTTTAGTGCCTAGACAGTAATCTCAGCATAATCATTTTTGTTCCTGGAGGGGTGATAAATTTCGGCTGCACCCTCTTTTCTCCTGTCCATTGGTATGGCGTAAACACGAAATGTTTCTATATTAAAAAAAGGGGCAAAGTGCAATCCATTAGTAAACTGCAATAATATTTATTATAACTTAGACGTATAATGAAATCTTAAGCATCATATTTGTATTATGGCATTTAAATTGCATTTAATTGCATCAACAACATGTGAATAAGCAAATGTATTGCTTATAATATTTTTTGTCAATCTGTTTATATAAAGAAGACTTACGCAAAAACTATTAATACGAACAATGATTTGATTGCATTAAATTGAATACATACTTACCTGGAACTAATTCAGTCATTATTCGCCTACATTTCAGACCAATTCAATCATGAAACGTTGATATATAAAATAATACACAGGTTGCTATTTTCTTTCAAAACGTTGGTATATAAAATAATACACAGGTTGCTATTTTCTTTCAAAATGTTGATATATAAAATAATACACAGGTTGCTATTTCCTTTCAAAACGTTGATATATAAAATAATACACAGGTTGCTATTTTCTTTCAAAACGATGGTATATAAAATAATGCACAGGTTGCTATTTTCTTTCAAAACGATGGTATATAAAATAATGCACAGGTTGCTATTTTCTTTCAAAACGTTGGTATATAAAATAATACACAGGTTGCTATTTTCTTTCAAAATGTTGATATATAAAATAATACACAGGTTGCTATTTCCTTTCAAAACGTTGATATATAAAATAATACACAGGTTGCTATTTTCTTTCAAAACGATGGTATATAAAATAATGCACAGGTTGCTATTTTCTTTCAAAACGTTGATATATAAAATAATACATAATAATAATACACAGGTTGCTATTTTCTTTCAAAAAGTTTATATATAAAATAATACATAGGTTGCTATTTTATTTTTCCGTCCCCGTAAATCGCCACTGATTAATCATAATTAATAAAAATAATTACATAATTGATATGGACCCCGTCTACTCGCTCGAACAGAAAAACTTATACAGCGCGTACAAAATGCATGTGCAAGATTTTGTTTTAATAGAGCTCCACGGGAACATGTTACGCCATACATAAATAAAGTTAATATAATAAAAATGAGACACCGCAGGGAGCTTCATTTCGCTACCCTTCTATTTAGTATGATTCGTTATGAATCCCCGTCATATTTATATAATAAATTAACATGGTCCCGTAAACGAAATAGCGCTGGCGATACCAGAGCGCCTAGGTCATTGCTGGTTGTTCCTCGCCACTGCTCAGCTGCGTTTCGTGGTAGCTTTAAATACGCCACAACCAAATGTTGGAACAACTTGCCACCACCTCTTCGTGACTTGCATACAATAAATAAATTTTAAAAAAATATACAAAAATCTAATTTTAAGTATGCAGTCAGGAACTTGTTCTTTTGGACGCGGTGAATTTAGTACATGACTTTGTGTTTTTTAATTCCATTGTACTGTACGTGTATTTATGTGTATGTGTATATGAGTATGAGTAGTAATATATATGGATGTA
Organism: Baronia brevicornis; assembly: GCA_031353405.1. Classification (NCBI taxonomy): domain Eukaryota; kingdom Metazoa; phylum Arthropoda; class Insecta; order Lepidoptera; family Papilionidae; genus Baronia; species Baronia brevicornis. The sequence goes on from JASFAT010001617.1 coordinate 99,318, forward strand.
TTTGTATGTACGAGTGTGTCAGTATGAATGTCGTCACTGTGGTCCGCGATCTGACCACGTTGGTTCTTGCTGAAAACCAGCGCCGGGTGCTCCAATAGTGCGCCCAGCATATGCTGAGCAAGAACCATTTTATGACACTCGTTAGATTAAAATTATTTTCTTTTTGTTTTGTGTTTTTATTTGTATATAGAATATTATTAAGGATTTTATTTTGGTAATTGTAAAAAAAATGGTATCATAAATAAAGTTTTTCTATTTCTATTTCTATAAAATCATAAAGATTATAAAGAGTGCTTTTTTATTTTCACACACACTAAAGACTCGCAAATTTCTCACACGAATCTCATTATATTACATACCTATAATCACGCCCGTTTCCCGTAGGTTTTGCATAATGCGGTTAAAATTAGGGTGACAATAAAATTAGCAAGTTCTTTTATATGTATTGATTTCAACGCTAAGACAAACATTGAAGTTGTGTGGTTTGTGGTGTAACAGTGATAGCATATATTCACGCACTTCAATCAGTAATACATAATCATTAAGTACTATTGAATATCATCTATATGGGTTGTCGTTAAGCTTCACCTCGACGCTTGTCCTCTAGAAATTTTACAGTCACTGCCCGGGCCCCAGGAGGGTCACGGATGGGTGGGTAACAAAACTAGAAAATTTGTTGTATATAATTCGTATAGAATTTGTGTTACGATAAAAATATCACAGTATATTTTGTCAAAAGACTTGAGTGTGGTTTTCTGTCGAGGTGATATGAAAGCAAATAAATGAAGAATGATGAGAAATACAGCGTCTACTTGGTTGAGTAAATCTTTCTTTGACTCTCAATTCACCCTTGTTGCGCGGGATTACAGCAAACCACTTTATTTTGTGGACCATGACTTTCTGATTTCTAAGAAAATAGAGGATTAAAATTATAAATATTGATATCTTATTATCAACATATAACAATAAAGAATAATATATAGGTTTTGTGAACTTTAACGCTGATTGTTTGTCATGAATGAATAAATGATATTTATTATTTATAAAAATCGTATTAATAAAAAGGATTAAGATACATTTATAAACAAAATAAGCTTATATTAAAAATTAGACAGTTTTTAAATTCAATTTTGACAATTGTTTTTGAGTCTAATCTTGTATTGGAATCTTGTAACTATATAATTTTTGTAAAAAAGTGGGCTTTTTTAATAGTTATTTTGCGAATCGAACAAGTAAAAAAATTAATTTTTTGAATAAAAAACAGTAATATATTTTACGTTACAAAACGATAAAAATTGCTTATATTGGAGTTCAATGAACCATTGAGTACACGTTTTTATAGGCATTTCTTACGGCTCAGGAAAAAAAAACAAAAGCTGGTAATAAACTGTAATATAATATGCATTTGTTCAAAGTAGCAAAATCGAGACCCGTAGTAAATTCTAGTTATTTTTTCATATTACGAAAGCTGACGAAAGACACTTTTAATTATTACAGTGCTACAATACATGGTCTTGGTTTTTTTCAGGATTCTCTTTCATTTCGCCCTGTCTCTGACCTTTTATCGACAATGTTTATATTTCAAGACTTTATCTTGGCAAACAGAGGGTAGGGATAGGGTGAGAGGGAAAACACGAAATCTACAACAAAATTTAAAATTGAGGAAAGTTCAATTCTAATCTCCTTATAATATGTTAATTCAGGAGGCCTCTAGTTTGGTGTCAATAACTTTATATTCAGTTAAGAAATCTAAGGGATAAAGGGCTTAAATATCGTCACAATGTGTATGAGAAATGTGTTCTTGTATATTAAGTACGAAAAAATTAGGTGTAACTTTTATCTCAATACAAGATACAACTTTAGCTGATGATTTATTTGAGAAGGTAACTTGATAAGGTGGCGAGGTCTGAATAGAGAAGAGATATATTTAGTGCAAGGTATTCGCGTAAATATTTTCAAGTGTTCGCTTACAGAAAAACAACTTTTTAGAACGCTCACTTAACTAAAAATGATCTCACTGAATATGAATTCGGATACAACTCAACCAAATGAAGTTTTGCCTAAGCAATTCATTCAGAAATATTAGTTCCGGACTCGAGTTTTCTAGCGCCGAAGACAATCGATGCAGATTGTGTTGCTGTAATCCCCACGTCTGACCGATTCAATGGGGATTACAGATATTCTAAGTCCACCGATACTTTTCTTCCTTAATCGCTTCGTACTATACCAACCTGGTATGGAGTAGACTTGGTTGTGCTGCTTTATTCTATGCTGGGAATCAAACGGTAAGACAGAGACAAGCGATTCTCTAATAATTTTTAAGTTTAAACGTAAACACTCTCTAATACTTATTGTTACGGGTTCTATCCTCGCATTGGAATAAATATATGTATGGCCTACAAATATTTTTCCGAGTTTCCGAGTCTGGTGACCTCGCCAATCCGCATTGGACAAGTATTGTGGGTTAGCGTCCGGTCCTCCTGTAATGGGGAGGCTCGTGATCAGCAGTGGGATATATATATAGGCTGTGAAAAAAAAAATATTGTGAGAAAGTTGATGTTCTACCATCTGCTTTAAAATCATTTTTCTATGCATTTGTATATTGCACATTAATTTTTCTGTAATATTACAAACGAGATAATACTAAATTCCTTAGCGTTTTGAAAGATAGGTAATAAGCGGAACGAAAGTATTGTTAAACAAATAGACAAGTTTGCTTAAATTTTATGGCTGTGGTTCTGTATCATGTGCTTTACGATTTGTTAGCTAGTCTAATGTCTCCTTGCATTAATGATAATAATCTGGTGCGAGGAAGACCTGATGGAGTAACCAAACTAAATACACCACCGAGGCTCCAGTATGCTATATTTATAAGATGGCGTAACGGAGTTAATTTTATCTTGGGTACATGTGAAAACCTTATAACAAAAATAATATAAAAACATTTTGCAAAATATAATTATAAAAGTTTCTAGTAATACGTAAAGTAATCTGTACAATTTCAGTTTTTGATTTCTAGTCCACGTCCTTGGCTTTGACCAGGGGTGGCTAACTTGATTAGACTCAAAATCTAATTGATCATTAGCTAGCTAACTAGTTACTTACTAACTAGACTCTATGATACACCAATAAAATAATTAGCACCTTTTCTAAAAAACATCGAATTAACTTAACAATCGTATTTTGCGTATATAATATATTTTTCTGGATTAGAAGTTGCTGATCGAATGATCGATTGCAATCGTCGGGCCCACCTGTGGGATGTCCGCTCCCACGCGAAATCCTTCTGTCGCCGCCTGGCTCCCGCGAGGGAGGAGGCGGCGACAGAGGGAGGAATAGGTTTTGCCATATCTAGTGTATAGTGCATAGATAGTGTTTCTAGACTACGTATTTACAAAATTAGTTTTGTAATGCTAATTGTTTTAGTAAACTATAAAAAATGACATGTATTAGTAATTTGGTGCTCACAGTTTTTTAAAGTAAAGTGTTATATATATATATATATATATATATATATATATATATATATATATATATATATATATAATAGGAGAGTTTGGTTTTATCAATTAGTGATAAGCAACCCTAAATTTATAAGTAAACGGAAATAAAGTAATTTAAGCGTAGCTTGCAATTTGTATAGAAAAGTGCGAATAAGGCTTCACCGACCTTGACATCGGCGTTCGCGAAACTCATGTTTTGTTTAACGTAACCTACACTTTGCCTAACTCGTTGCGTTGTTTATTTCGTGAAGCATTACACAGTATAGAAACATTAATTTTTATTGACCGTTATGAATCTTATTTGCTTTTAATATATATATATATATATATATATATATATATATATATATATATATATATATATATATATATATATATATATATATATATATATATATATATATATATATATATATATATATATATATATATATATATATATATGTATAACGGTTAAGGGTACTTTTGACCTGGCCTTTCTTAAAAATTTCAGCGATTTGATTAAGGTATGATCTCCTTGGTCTTCATCTACCGACTCTTCCATCTATATCCATTCTCTCTATATGTCCAAACCATTTAAGCATCACTTTCTTAACTTTTGTCACGATACCTTTTAATTTATTAAATGATGAAATAGTGACAGAGCCATGGTAGTGCGCCTTTCCCATTACATCCATCGTCCTTTATCATTATTTCCTTCTTCTTCTCCCATTATTCCATTATTTTATTTTATTTTTATTTGTTAATTTATTTATTTACAAAATGCACAGCATTTAGACTACAAAAAATTATTTACATTTCATACTGTCAATGAAGGATTTACATTACATATATAAATATTATTAAAATTTAATGAAAAGAAAAATTGGATAATAAACATAAAGCAGACGTACCTATCTTTCACGTTAGCGGTATTATGTGAATAAATGAATGATGCAGCGTGTGTATATGTTTGTGAATGTGTGTGTATATGTATTTGCATAACATATATAGTAATATATATTTTTTTATATTGATGAGTTCTAGAGTATTATTGTTTAATCACGCCTTACTTTATGGTAGGCGATGTTCAAGTCGGCAGTGGTTGCTTACCATAAATCAGGTAACTCGATTTCTTGTTTGTCTATAGCTTTCATAAAAAGAAGAAATGTTTTCTTAAGTTTACACTTTTGAGGTTTATTGGTCGCCGTAGACAATATACTAACCTTACATTATATATATTTATAAACTGGACCATCAGACCCGACGTTTGTTACGTTGAAGAATGATATTATTATTATAAAGCTAATTTATATCTCGCTGTTGGGCACGGGGCCTCCCCATTTTTGCGAGATTATACATTAACTCGCCACACTTTTTTTTAAATTTAACCCGCAGCCATTGATTCCGAAAATGGTAACTTTGTCATTGGCCAATTAAGCTCTCAAGGATGCTGTCGTTACAGTTCCACTTACGATAGAAACTGAAAATTGAATATTTGTACTTGTGCTGCGTTAATGGAACGCGAAACTGTTGCTCCTAAAGCGCAGACCACACCGGAAACGAAGTACACTAAATAGTATGTTACGCGTGGGGACCTCATGTCTTCCCCGCGGGAGGGGCCGTACACTACGTTCCGCTAGGATTGTCGTCAGTCAGTTCGCGTATTTCGCATCGCTGTCTAACATGGTTTAGCTCTGTAGTAAAAAGAACACAAGATATGAGCTAAACAAACTGTTTCGTTGCACTTCGTTTCTGGTGTGACCTGTGTTTTATTATTGAACGCCTTTATTTGTGTTCTTTACAGAGCGTGAACATTTTTGTACAAGTACATATTGCCGTGCGCTTGCGTTCGTGTTTCGTGATATACTTTTGCGGCTTCAAATGATCAATTTCAAATGTTTTGTTAAACTTGATTTTTTTATTAACTATTTCATTTCCAGATTAACTCTTTGGTTCAGGTTATTAACCTGGAACGATATTGGAATTCAAATCCCAACCAATTCGACACAGAAATAAACGGTTCTCATACGGTGTGTTTTTCACATCACTATGTGAAACCAGATACTTTTGGCGGTATTTCTAGACTGATACGACATGAGAACCTTCAAAAACAAGTTTATACCTTTCTCAAAGGTTGACTAGTTTTTGCAATGCCTTTGCTGTGGGTGATATTTATGGACGGCGTTGATCCATCAGGATCCATAAAGCTATACGCTAGCATGATTCCCTTCATATACAATAAAAAACATACATTAAGATGGAAGAAAAGTGAAGTTAAAACTTATTTAACTAAGATTCGCGAAAAACAAATAAAAAAACTATATTTTGTATTTACGAAAAAATGGATATTATAGAATTTCTTATTATTATCGAAAAAATGGCTGTCAGTAAAATTCTCAACCTTTTTACCATTGTCACTAACATCAAACACACTGTTAAGTTTCCACGATACGTGTTTCCACTCACTATGAGTACGATGTGGGAATTTAATTGTTGTCCTCCGTCGAGTACTGTATGTGAAGATGCCTCGTGTTGAGGCGAGACACGTGTCGTATATATATAGAATAGTAGTGTGAAAAAACTAGACAAAAAGACTGACATAGTATTCTTTTTCTTTCACCGTTTCTTCTCATTTCAGAGGAAATTCGTTATAAAATTGCGGAAGAAAAGTATAATAATATCTGATACGGTCTGATCTGATTAATGTTTGTGGAATAAAATGGTATTTTTATATTGAAAAATAAAAAAAATTGACTTCGTACAGACAGTTTTTGGAACAGGCCAATGAATATAAACAAGCGAGAAATAAACAAATATTAAAATTGTCTATGGTTTGAATAAAGATGCATCAAAATACTCTTTGATTTACTTCTATACTTTGAAAATACTCTCATAAAAATTTGAAACAAAACAATAAAAGGCGAAAGTTTAAAGTTTTTTATTACTTTATATTACAGTATGTAAAATTATTATACACTATGGCAAGAACAAGTATAGAAACAATTATTGTTGTAAAAAATGTACTGTAATTACATAATAAATAACTAAAATTAAAATATACGATGAGATTTTTAAGCCACTTTTATATACTTCATTTTTAAAGGAATCTGTATAATAATAATAACTTCGCCCATTATAAGACCTAGATTCACACTTCTTCTTTTTCCCCCATTATAAGCCTTAGTTCCACACTTCATCTTCTTCGCCCATTATAAGCCCTAATTTCATCTTTCTAAGTGACGGCCACTCCCACAAGAAATCCTTCAGTCGCCAGTCGGATACAACCCTGCGGGGCAGGGTATAGAAGCCTCGATTGAAGCCCCAGTCCTCATGATTAGCAGACGATTTGGCGGTATAGACCCAAAGATCAAAACGTTTATGCCAGTGCAAAAACTTTACCATTTTGAATACTCTGAATACGTAAAAGAAAGAAATTACTAAATGTGTTCTTATGTGATTTATCTCGAAAAATTTATTATACATCTATCATTTTATTTTGTTATTTAATATATGTAAGTCCTTATAACACAATTATTTATACACCTCTTGAACCTTAATAAATAGGAATATGTACTGTAATATTCTATAAATTATCTAATAAGGTACTTAAATATCAAACGTATAAAATTCATAGCCATTCAATAAAAAAAATTATATGATTCCATTATTAATTTAAGAATAACCTAAATTTATTACATATCCATAAGAACGCCTTAATCATTTATTCTGTGGGAAATCAAGAGTAGTATACGCTGGTCTAGTTCTCGGTACAGGCGGTCGTCTCGTGCGCGGATGGGTTTTCCCTCCGTCCGTAATAGTGTTCATTACAGCACTGCCTTCTTCAGGTAAATAAGGAGTTCGGGGGTTGAGAACAAGGGCCTTATATGACGAATGTGAGTCAGCTATACTTCTACCATCTCCTTCGTCTCTACGAGAGAGTTCAGAAAAAGGAGAGACCGACCTCTTTTCCACACCACTTGGCCCAGGAGTTTCTTCTTTAGGTTTTAACTCGTAAACATTCTCCTCCTTTCTTTTGGGTTCTACGTCTTTCTTAAATTTAGTTTGACGTTCTATTATTTCGGCTGTTGTTAAATCTGATCCCTGTACATCCGTTTCTAAAGGTGGGGCAGACAGCCACGGTCGCGTGGTATTTTTACTGCACCATCTTTCTTCATTTTCACTTGTATCGCCTAAAAGGCCGAGCTTCTCTAAGTTCTGCAATAGAAGATTCTCGCTAGAACTGGCTGCCCTCATTTCAGTTTTAGAATCTTCTGCTAATAGTAATTCTGCTAATGGTGGGGCCAGGCCTAACCCGATGTTTCTCTCGTGATAAACTTCCGATATGGTGGGAGTAAGTTCGCCGCTCATATGACGCACTTGTGCTAAAGAGTCTCGACTACTAGTACCCATTTTCGGTCGAGCAACTCTTTTCGAAGTGGAAGGCTGATTCAATGCTTGGTCTGTTTTCTCTTCTTCAGTCCTTCTAGGTTGTGCCGATGCTAGATCATAGAATGCATCCAAATATCTCGTATGGGACTGTTCAGGGCGTCTTCTTAAGACAGTGTCATGTCCAGAGCTCTCCCAATCTGAATCATCAGTGGATGGAGGTCGTCTAGTGTAAAGTGTCCTGATCTTTGTTTGGTGGGCCAACGCTAGCGATACGTCTCTAGGCGGCGCCGTTGATGCTGGTGGTGGAGCAGCAGGTGGAGATGGAGTGAATGCGGCATCACTCTCGCCCCGGTATCTGGGAGGTGGCGGTGCTGGAGGTGGTGCGGTTCTACCATCGGGTTCACCACGACCTACTTCTGTATTAGATGTAGAGCCTCGGACATACATAGTGAAAGCACCTCCACAGGACCCCAAGGGTAATGGAGGCGGTGGGACCGATGAGACGCTTTCCTCTGTAAAGAACATATGCATATATGTTAAGAAATGAAGCATCTTATATATATTCTTATATGATACAATAAATGTTTGTGTTTGTTCCCTATGAGTTCGCGAACCGTTTATCCGATGAAAGTTCGTATAGTTATTATTGATGAATCGACGTGTCTGACATAATATTATCAATGTTACCAGCTACCCACGTAACCACCTAAAGTTATCTTCGCATTAACACCATACTATCTACAGCCAGGAAAAATCCATAGAATCTCGAAGAAATCCAGTAGAATAGCCACAATTTTATAAAGACGTAACATGATAAGCGGACTAGTTACATTTCAAAAGATTTGATATTGTTGTATATTACTTGATACTGGCATAAGTTATAACTAATTGCCACCAAAGAAAAGAAAAGGAAAAAGTAGTAATATATAAAAAATAAGAAAATGAAAATAGAAACATCTTAACATAAATAAATAATTTTTTTTATGGCATAGGAAGGCAAATGAGCAGGCGTGTCACCTGATGAAAAGCAACCAACGCCGCCCATAAACATCCGCAACGCTATAGGCAGTGCGGAAGTGTTGCCGACCTTAAAGGAAAGTGAAGGGAATCGGAGGGGGAGTGGGAAGGGGAGGGTGTTGGGCCTCCGGAACTCAGACCGCTCACCGTCCGAAGCGCGGTAGCTAAGCTACCACTCAGACGCCGGTTTTCTGCGGGAGTGTGGTACTTCCCAGGGCGAGTCGGCCCATTCATGTTACAGACAAATAATATGCCATTTTTGACAAATTATTCGTCTGCAGCGTGGCTCTACCACTAAAGAAAACTTACGTCGATGCTGTCTTGGTGGTGGTGGTTCCCCGTCTGAGTGTGGTTCTAGGTCACCATCGTCAATGGAAGCAAGAGATTCTACACTGGAACTTGACTCTAAGCTAAGGCTACGTGGAGCTTCTTGAGTATCTGTTAAAAGACAATTTTTTCACATTTTAGGTATTAATTTTATTGTTTTAAACAACGTTGACAACGTTGTTTAAAACAGTTAAATTATTAACAAATAATAATGTATGGCCTAAATTTATGTATGGCCTACAAGTATGTATTCTGATTGTGAATATCCTGCCAATTTACTAGAACATATCCTCATATTCATTTGAAATATAACTATTAAATAAATGTGTACGGACTTCACGTTTTCTCGTATTGCATATAGACTTATGCAAGCCATAGAAATAATGAATTTTTACTTGGCTAAGATGGCCTATCGCGGATCTTAATCAAATAAAAATTCTGACTATCCACATAATAATAGATTTCCGCCAAGTAACGCCTGACTCTATTAAATAGATTGAATGAAGGTTATTTAAAAAACTCTTACCGAATAGAGCTAGCAAAGCCTGTAAGACAAATTGTATGTGTCGCCTATTGGCAGTCTTTCCGGTACGTAGTGTGACCTCATCTTGTCCGACTTCAGCGAGATCGAAACCAAGCGATGCCAGCAGTTCGTGGCAGCCATTTACACGCCATAGCCTGTTCACAAAAACGATTACTTGTAGGTAATGTCAAAGCATTATTTTTCTCATTTGATCTGAGAATAACTATGATATGTCAGATAATCAGAGAAATAACTATCTCCAATGATAAGAGAAATTTACGTGAAATTACTTTTTTAGTTAATAGGAATAACAATTAATTATATTTAATTGTTATCGGTATAAACCTATTAAATCTTATGGGTTTTTGCTGGGCCTAAATCGCTGTCAATTCAACTAAATAATTTTATCTATAGAGCTACAGTTGCATTTGGTTGAAAAAGAAAGTCTTAGCTACGTATTATTAGGGAGTGGACCGTGATAGCGAGTGTTCCAGAACTGCTACACCTCGCGAAGGAAGAAGAAAGTTGTGCTGAATTGGTTGACAACCTTCGCAAGTCAGAGAGGCACTCTTAGAAGAAGATAGATGTGTAAAGACATCAATGATTATGTTGTATAGACAGATTTGTGTTAATGTACCTACCATTCACATTTTGCGTTATAAATTTGTTTGTTGTGAATATATATAACAATACGGAATTAAGGAAATAGTATATAAGGAAAGGTGGAAAGAGAGTGGCCCCTACTAGATTTTCTTAATTCCTTTTCCATAGTATAGCCATTTATATTAAATAATGTGCTTATGCTATCTGACATATTTGATATACCTTATCATCATATAACCCATTTGATCGTTACCCTACCTTTTGCATCTGGTTTCGTCGATGTCAATGGCTGAAGATGATCACTTAAGGTGACCTACATGCTCGTTTGCTTCTTCCGTTACATAAAAAATAAACCAATGATGATTTCTCGTATAAGGCCAAGAAGCACTAGATCGTTAAGCTAGCGAAGAAGGCGATGGTTTTAACGAACCTGACGTTAACAGCCACCTCAATAGTGTCGCTTTCAGAATTCTTCATGGAGAATTGCGATATCACCGATCGAATTACACCGATTATATCATCAGCCACGTCACCGTTGGATATTAGCTTAGAAAGCGCTTGTAGAGTTGTCGAACTCAGTCCTGAAATATAAAAAAATATAATAATTACGAAACTAACAGTTCAATAACATTTCCTTTACATCCATCTTTTACATCCATCCTTTACATCCTCTCAAACATACACACACGTTTCTAAACTTTTTATTATATTCTCTCTCAAACATACCCACACGTTTCTAAACTCTTTATTATATTCTCTCTCAAACATACCCACACGTTTCTAAACTTTTTATTATATTCTCTCTCAAACATACCCACACGTTTCTAAACTTTTTATTATATTCTCTCTCAAACATACACATACGTTTCTAAACTTTTTATTATATTCTCTCTCAAACATACATACACGTTTCTAAACTTTTTCTTTTTTAACTTCTAAATTTTTGTTATATTCTCTCTTAAACATACACACTCGTATCTAAATCAATCAATCAATACAGCTATAAGAGACCACTGCTGGACATTGTTTCTTTAAAATTGAGCTGTGTTGGCGTAATTCCTATGCTTAGTGGATGGTTTGGGGATTTCAGACTATTTTTTTTGTTATTTTCGGTTAATTTCTCACCTCACAGACACCCACGGGAAGCATTGTCCTGTGCTGTAAACCGCATATAAAAACAAGCACAGCATAAAAGAACGTTTTTTTTGTAGCAGAGCAGGCAAACGAGCATGCGGGTCACCTGAGTGTTAGTGATCCTACAGACATCCGTAACGCTAGTCGTCTCAGATATGCGATCAATATAACAGTGATAGATTGGAACGTATCAATATACTATTACAAAACAAGTTAAACTTGTTTTTCTCCTTATGTGTGTTTGTGTGATATTTTTTTCTTTTGATGTTATTTCCTACGTTAAATATTTTTTGAAGAGCGCAGAGGTCCGAGATAAAGATCAAACTTATTTAAGAGATAGATAAATATTTGTATCTTATGTAACAGTTATAAATAATGATTTACCTAGTAGTGCTTGAAGACTGGCTGAGCATTGAGTCAATCTTTCTTCTGGATCACTTTGAGGGAAGAATACACTTGATGGTATTCCGTTCGCAGCAGGTTCGAATCTGAATAATATTGCATTTTTAATGAAACTCGGAAAATATTAAAGGTTTTCGAATTAAAACATTAATAGATATATACTGAAAGTTGAATTTTTCAGTAAAGCTAAATTATTAATTTTTGAGTAAAAATGAGATCTAAAAGTTTTATCCAAAAACTTAATATAAAAATTATTTAGCAACCAACCTGAATCCGACGCTCATTAAGAGCTCTCGCCAGCCAGTAGCAGTGCCAGCTTTGTTCTCAATACTCTTCTGTGTGGTGTACATAGCGTTCTTCTGCCCTCGCACTATCCTCTGTAGAGATTTTTCTACTAAGTGTAGGCATACTCGTAATGCATCCCTGGAATATGATAATAAAATAAAAAAGATTTATATAGTACAGACAAATGTGAAATAATGTATTAATATTTTTAGAGAACAGTACTTAGAGTTATTGTTTTTGAAGTTGACTTTAATGTTTTTCGTATACATTTGTCATTAAATAAATATTAATGTCATCATCAATTGAACACATTGAAGATTATTAAAATTATACTTTTCTTTGGCTTCCCACGATCTATTAGACTAATAGTCGTTATCGATCGCTTATTCACCCCTGGTGCACATCACGTTGGGTTAACCCGAAGTTATCTGCTCCACTAGGCAGGTTGCATTGGCGACTGCGGAGCTACATATTTAGCACTGGTTATGTCATTGGCCGTTTCAATCTGTTATATAAACGAAATTTGATGGCATGTTACTTAATCACTTTCTCTGTGGTTGGAAAGCAACAAGATCATCTGGGTGGGCAGATTGGTTTCTTACCGTGTAGCATAGCAGGGATTTAGCAAGGTTTTCAAGTGAGATGTAAGTAATACGTACCGGCATTTGTCAGGTGCAGCTAGCAGTTCACACAGTGCTTGCCCCATGAGAGCCACCTTGTTGCTGAGACGCACGTTGGCGCCAAGCAGTGTGAGGCCGGCCCAGTGCGCTGGGTGTGCGAAGTGTTTTGTGTGTCTTACTGTTTGCATCGCGTCGCCCAATGCCCTGTTGAAAAATAATCAATCATCAACCACAAAAACATTCGTATGTTCTATACATACGAATGTTTTTTGTTGCTATTATATACTTTCTTAATCCGTTATTCCGGCGAAGGCATCAGCTTTAGGGGACTTGAATAAATAGAATATTATTGATGTTATTGGGGAAATTAGAGATCACCAGGCTCTTAAATGCTTTGCATTATCATTAGATTTAGATATTTTTAATGCTAGTATTTGTGGATCATATACCCATGTATGACATTATCTAGATAGTCAATGAATCTGTAAGGAGTCAACTTACTTGGCAACTCTACTGCCTTGCAGAAGAGCGGAGTAGAGCGCTCTGTATAGTATTTTAGTGGCTGTATCTTGCGGTGCTGGCCAGAGTGCGAGCAGGACGGCATGAGCGCCAGCAGCCAGTAATGCGCGACAGAGACGGGACACTCCCGCCCCTGCTGCTGCCACGGCCGGTGCTTCTCCCTCCGCTGCCTCGGCCAGTGCTGCGCTTGACGGCGCGCACGATATTACCACCTGTCATAAGTGTTCTTTTGATTAAAAGTCATCAATGGAATGGATACATTGGATTGTGTAAATGTGCGCACGAGGAAGGCTTCATGAGGTGCGGAATGGCGGCGAATTATGAAACTAGCCACACCTCGTGAGCCACAAGTGATGACGACAACTACTCAGACATTACTGAAAACGACTATAAAGAACAATGTTTTAGCTTCTTGTAATACGTGATAGTTCTTACCAATCTGGCTGTTATTTTCATGTTCATGATTTCTGTAGCTGTAAGCATGAATTCTGATGCTGGAGGTAATTCCTCATTACTGGCCGGTAGTTCAGAACCTGCAACAAGATTATCTGTGTTTAATCTACGTATATATACATAGACATTAGCAATTATGCTATTTATGCTAACTTATCTTACGAGGTTAATTATTTCATATTAAAGCTCAAGCCCTGAATATGTAAGATTTGTTTAGTGAAAATTTAGGGGTGAATTTATATTCTGGAGTACACAAGCGCTCCGAAAAATATACTTTTAAGGCGTATAGCTATTGATCCAAAAGAATTAAGTCTTATTAAAATAGGTAAATAATTGTTAAAGTACACAATTTCGATTTTTTTTCAATTTGCGAACTTAAGATACTATCTATGTAGGGCGTACAAGTATTTACTCTTCTGGACATCCCTGTAATTCGCTTTGGATACGCGTGGGCGGTTAATATTTATTCCTCTAAAATGGGGAGGTCCCGTGCCCAGCAATAGGATCTAATTGGTCTAAAACTTATTTTTTTTAATACATACTTTCTTCTTCATTCTCTGTAGATATATCGACGACTCCACTCCCAACACTTGTATTCAGGAGACGTTTTGCTTGTGAATCAACCTAAAACATTTAAATAATAAGTAAACTTAACTGTCATTATTATCACTTATATCAATTGCATTATTATTCCTAAACAATTTTTATCTACTCACCACTTCTCCGGGACTGAGGACAATGCCGGGGGTCTTCCAACAGACATGCGTTGCGAAATGTACACACTCGGCTTGTGGCATTTGTGCTATAACTGCTTCTTTTGATGCCTGCACGAAAACCGTGATTAAATTTGTGATGTTAAATAAAATGTTGCTTTATTTTTGCAACAAGATAAATATATCGATTGTAAAGGCATGAGTAAAGTATGGCAAGAGTATGGTAAAACTATATATACTCAAAGCAAAAATTCAATAACCATGTTATTGTTATTTTTTAAATATATATATATATATATATATATATATATATATATATATATATATATATATATATATATATATATATATATATATATATATATATATATATATATATATATATATATATATATATATATATATATATATATATATTAGGTGTACAAATAAGTTTCCGCAGTTTTTTATAAAAAATTAGGAATTTATTGTAAAGGAAAAGTACATTACGTTTTATTCAAAGTATTTTCCATCATTTGCCACTACTTTTCCCCATCTTTCTGGCAACATTCGGATACCCCGTCGAAAAAACTCTTCATCTTTTGACGCTATCCACAAATCTACCCAATTTTTGGTGTCTTCATATGATGTGAAGCGCTGCTCAGACAGACCATGTGCCATCGACCGGAACAGGTGATAATCAGAAGGGGCTAAGTCTGGTGAATACGGCGGGTGGGGTAAAACTTCCCAGTTGAGTGTTTCCAAGTATGTTTTTACCGGCGCCGCAACATGTGGACGAGCATTATCGTGTAAAAGAATAATTTTGTCGTGTCTGGAGTAGTAATGGGCGCATTTTTCCTTAAGTGCCCGACTCAATCTCATCAATTGTGTTCGGTAGAGAGCTCCAGTAATGGTTTCGCTTGGTTTCAGCAATTCATAATACACGACACCAAGCTGATCCCACCAAATACACAGCATGAGTTTTTTTCCATGAATATTCGGCTTAGCTGTCGATGTTGATGGTTCGCCGGGCTTAACCCATGACTTTCTCTTCTTTGGATTATCGTAGTGAATCCATTTTTCGTCACCAGTGACTATACGATGCAAAAAACTCTTTTTTTTATTCCTGGCAAGCAGCATTTCACTCATGCATAATCGGCGTTCAACGTCTCTCGACTTTAGTTCATATGGAACCCAATTTCCTTGTTTTTGAATCATTCCTAACGATTTTAAACGATGTGAAATTGCTTGTTGAGTCACTTGTAGAGTAAGTGCAAGTTCTTTTTGCGTTTGGGACGAATCTTCCTCCAATAGTACTTCTAATTCCATGTCTTCGTACACTTTCGGCCTTCCACTGCGTTCTTTGTCTTTAACGTCAAACTCACCGTTCTTAAACTTTTGAAACCATTCCTGACAACTTCTCTCACTTAAAGCAGCTTCACCATATGCTTCTAGAAGCAATCGATGCGCCTCAGCTGCAGATTTTTTCACATTAAAGAAGTAAATCAAAAGTTCCCGCAAATGATGCTTATTCGGAATAAAACTTGACATTTTTGCACGAAAAAAATTACGTGATGCTGATACGGAATCACTAGTACTTTAAGGTTATGGTGTATATATATATATATATATATATATATATATATATATATATATATATATATATATATATATATATATATATATATATATATATATATATATATATATATATATATATATATATATATATATATATATATATATATATATTCAAAATCAATTGTTGTTCGTTACTGACGCTAAATTCGAGAGCGGCTGGACCGATTTGGCTAATTTTGGTTTTGAATTATTTTTGAAAGTCCAGGAAGGTTTAAAAGGTGAGTAAATATGATAAAAATATTTGGAATATAGTAAAAGCAACAATTTCCTTTTCCCTTGAAAAGTATTCCTACCTATCAAATAGCTGATGTTCGTTCCGTCGTTCCGAAATCAATTAAATTTAAAAGTCATTCAGAAATCAAATTAAATTCAAAAGTGAAGTTTTTTTTTCATTTCTTTGGTGTACATGTGTAATTAAAATAATCATAAAACCTAATTCATATAGAGCATTTTTTTATTGATTACGATTTCTTTGTGTTCCTGTTAAATTTTGACCTTTAGAAAGAAAGTCTTTCTAAAGTTGAATCATTTTGCAGTTATCGTTTAGCTTTTTTATTTATTGATTCTGAGACGGTACGAAGTTTGCCGAGTCAGCTAGTTTATTTTATAAAAAGAAAACTTGCTTTTGTTATCGAAATGAATCATATCTATAGTGCAATTGTAGTAAAAAAACTAGGCTCGAACTTGAAAGTGAAATAACATTATATTGTAATCGAGGATGTGGGTCTCTCTACAGCAATCAATACTAGAATACGGAATAATTTGGCATATGCCGAAGTTAATAATTTAGCAGTCGCTGTGGGAAATTTGATTATTTGTCGCAGGTAATAAAAAACCTAGCTTAGCCGTTGTGGAGTTATGATCGTTCTCAACAACCGTGTCGCGACACATTGGTGTATCGCAAGCCCCTGTCAAGTGTGTCACGGGATTTACAAATTACTTATATTTAATAAATGTACCTATACCTCCAATTATCAAAAAGTATGTAATTGGTGTCGCATATTTGTAAGGTAGTATGTTAGTGCGTCGCTGAGTAAAAAAGTTTGAGAGCCGCTGTACGAGGGATATGTATATTAATGCTTAATGATGTCTTGGGGCTTTTTTAATGTCAAGAGAAATACCATTCCAGAGTTTAATAAAAGAAAAATTACATCGTAAAAATGATGAAATAATTTCTGCAGTTTTTTTATAACTCACCTGGTAGTCGGTCAAGGGCGTGACGCGCAGCATGTCCGCTACTAGCTCTGCCTCCTTGAGTTGCGCGTGTGCACTTGTCCATCGTGAACCTCCCACTCGCGGCCCCCCCACTACTAGGCAGCGCATTCCCGTCTCTGATGCGTTGTTGGATGAGGTTGCACCTATCGAAATAATCGTTGGCCCTTATTGTAGTGTACAATAAAATAACTTGGCACTACATAGGCATTTATCAATTCTTTCCCTTTTTCTGTGATGGCAATTACTTATACCTATAATGCCAGTGTCAAGTAAAATAAAATAATATCAAGTACCTTGAACTGTATTAGTCAGCTTGTTACGTTGCGTCTTGATACAATGATGGCTATTCTACCAAAGCCTTCTATGGACTTTATTAGTCAACTTAAAAAGTCACAATACACGCATTTACTTCATATCACTCTACTCATACCCCGAACTATATGTCATAATACTATCGCTACCACAATTAAATAATATAACTGACAAAAATATTATATAAGATAATGAAAATGAAATAAAACACTTATAATAATTTGGCCGGAATGAATGTGGGGATGAAAGTTTTCCTTGTGGTGAGATGTACGGTAGTGGAATTCAGCGGCCGGGATTATTCGGAACAATTCCTCGGAGCACTCCCCATTGTTATATCGATAGGAGATATGATGTCCCTCCGCAGTTCTAAAGAATCTAGCCGTTCTCATGGACAATACGAATAGTCCGACCTTGTATACGGCGAAGAGGAAGAAGCTGATACTGAGGTGCCCCGGCCCAGAGATGAGAACAGTATTCCATGTGCGGCTTGTTTTGTGCCTGACTATCTCTTTGTGTGAACGTACCGTGTTCGTGCTGCGGTCGCGGGCGCGTGCGCACGTGCCTCGTGTGCCGCAGCGGGCGCAGCGCAGGCGCAGCTAGAAGCGCGTACCGCTCGCACAGCGGCTCCGCATCGCCGGCGCCCCTCAGTGCGCCCCACGGACACGCGTGCAGCGCGCCCTCCACGCCCACCACAAGCTCGCGCCGCCCTCCGCATCCGCGACCGCCGCGGGATGCTATTGTGACAACATTTTATTCGGTTACTGTAGATGCCTCGTGTTGGGGCGAAACACGTGTCGTTTACAAGGTGGAAAAGTGGTAGTGTGTGTTTGGTGTTGTGTATAGTGGTTGATGGGTGGAGAGTTACTGGCCGTTTTTCGGTAAGTTTTTGGTTTAACACGTTCACGCCGGGGTCGTTTTTCATTTGTTTTGCTATGAGGCGGCGCTCAAATTGACATCGCGCTTCATCTGGCGGCGCGTGATTATTGCCTGTTCAGACCTGCATACGCGTTGTTTGTTGCTCTGCAGCAGAGCTCGGCAAATTGTCACCACGGTGACACAGGATAAACGTTAAATTTTCATTATTATAATTCTCAGGGTTTAATAAAATTATAATTCAGAACACAATCGAATGCGTACCGCCGATGACCCGCGCCGCCCGAGAGGACAGTTTAGTGCGGGTCACCGGTGACCCGCGCCGCCCGATGAGACAGTTTAGTGCGGGCCATCGGTGACCCGCGCCGCCCGATGACACAGTTTAGTGCGGGTCACCGGTGGCCCGCGCCGGCGTGAACGTGTTAAGTTCCAAATAAATCCACTTCATCCAGCAGGAAAACACACATTATCAATTTTCTATTATTGTTTGCTTGTCGCGGATCTTAGCTAAGTAAAACTTTTGACTGTCCACATAACATTTTCTTCTATTAAGATTGTTTTGGTAGTCTTGTATAATTAATGTTCCATAGCCTCGTTTTATCCATAGTGAAGGAGGTAAATATCAGTATAAAATGTATGAACAGGTGAGAATGTAACTTAAAAAAAAACCTTCATGAATTAAATTGTAATCTAACCTTTAACAATATTTTATTTTAAATTATTAATGCAAATAACGATGATAAATAATGTTTTTTAATGTAAATTAAAAGGAAGTATTAAAATAAGATGCAATAAAACATTGGGGAGAGAGAAGATGCAAGATGCCATATATCGTTTTTTGTTTCTTCTTTGTTTCTCAATTATTATATTTCTATTTATACCACATTAATTAAAATACCATAATAGGAGTGAATCATCATTAACAGCGTGCGGTATTCCACTGATGGACATAAGTCTCTTTCAAGAAGCGCCACCTAGCTCGATCTTCGGCTTCATGAATCCAGTTTCTGCGAACCGCCTTGCGCAGATCGTCGCACCATCTAGTCGAGGGGCCTTACACACTACGTTTACCGAGACGTGATCTCCACTCCAGCACTCCAACGATTGACGGATCTCCGACAAACACCCAGAGAAACTGCGAGTATAGCTCCTCCATAGCTCTCTGAGTGACTCTCTGAGATATGGAAAAGCTTTATGAAGCAAACGGACTATCAGCGTCCACGTTTCGGCGCCGTAAGAACCCTCTTACCCTTTATCCACTCCTATCCTCCAGTGTCTTCTACGTGTACCCACACGTAGGAGACACCGGAGGATAGGAGTGAATTTCGGTTTATAAAAAACAAGTTTAGGTGGTCGTCGTAAGAGAAAGGAAAAAGAATGACAATAAATTACAAGATAAATTCTAAGTCTTCTTAAGATCTAAACTTAATTATAAACTCACCGTGATTATTATTACAAGACGCAGGCAGCAGATCTTCAAACGGTGCGATGAGCATTTGGTAGAGCATGTTCAGACATGGCGGTCCTTGCCAGGCTGGTTGCTTTTTACGTGGGCCGTGTACGCTGGACCTAATAAAATGAAATTTTGATAAAAAGTTGTTTTCGATTTATATTCCAATATAAAATGTAGCTTTTACTTTGGAGAATGCTCCAAGAAGTCGTTTGGAATAATAATTCCTTCTGCTAAAATCCACTACTGCATAACTTTCCAAAAACGTTTCGATCCTACAAACTGTATCAAGAACGATTTGTTTTTCCCTTCTTTTCACGCACCAATACTCTGTGAAACCAACTAACTTTCGCAGTATTTCCAAACCGATACGACATTGGAACCTTCAATTTGGTTTTGGTTTTGGATTAATGGAGTCAGACGTTACTTTGCGGAAATCCATTGATGAATTATTATTTTTTGTTTTTGTTTGCTTGTCGTGGTCCTTAGCTAAGTAAAAGTTCTAACTGTCCACATACAAGCCTATATAATTCTTTAATGACGGCAACTCTTCTGCAAAGTTTCTGATATTTTAGACATCTATGGGTGGCGTTAATTTTTTTGTATTCTAAAAAAGTTTTTACATATTTTAAGTTATATTTTATTATTTTGTTATTATATTTTTTATATTTTGTTATTAAAGTAATTACATACCTTGTGGATCCTTGAAGGCTTGCAACTGAACCCGCGACGGAACCTCCCACGGAGCCTACGCTGAATAACGAACTTAACGAGTAGTTGGATGAATTGAGAAGGTGGTTGCGGGATACCTGGCAACAAATAAGTTATTTAAAAAAATATTTTTTTTAGAATTACAATTGTCCATAAAATAATGGAATTATAATAAATAATGAAATTTAGGACACTGAATTGCATTATAATGTACACAACTTAGTTCTTCTGATTTGTGTTCATGTGATTCCTGGCATAGAATTTCTTCTTCTGGTTATTGTAGGTAACTACGGAAGCAAAAGGGGAACTCAATGTAAATCTTACTAAAAAACACCAGAGTTATTATATTACTTTACCTATGAAATTAATATTACATAGATACTTTATATAATTACTTAATATATTTAAAAAAAAAATCCGTGCACAATCAGCTTGAAAACAAGTAGGTAGCTAAAAATCAGCGTTGCGGCTTCTTGCTGATTGTGGACCTTTTCGGAATCCATACTGCAGAATAGGCCACATAATTGACTGCATGTCTCCTAATATTATGATTAATGTATTTTTTATTATATTTCTTTGTTGTAATTTTAGTCTTTGTTAATTTCTGTGTCTTTTCTTCTATACATATAGTAGGCAATCTTAGTCATAATTTTTTTTAAATGTATGTATGTATATTCTTTGTTTCAATGTACTGGTTTGTGGATTTTTGAATAAAGTTTTTCTTTTTTATTATCTGTATTTATATGCAAGAAAGTAAGTGTTACCATTCTGGCGAGACCAGTGTTTGGCCGTTCTTCCGGCTCCCATTGATCTTCCTCAGTGCGTCGATCGGCCGCTTTCAGCCAAGCGGACCATTCGCTGATGTATCGTTCCAATTTGCCAATGGTACCTGCGGACATTAATAAATCATAAAGCATACGTATCTTTTATTTACAGAGTCCAATAATGACCGTGATAATATATTTGGTACTATGTATTTTCTTTATATGATGATGACATTATCTGAGCCAATTCTAGGCTAAGGCGACCTCTTCTGAGTAATCTCAGAAGTATGGGGATGTACACATATCAAAATCGCTTACATGTGTAGGTACATCAAACATAAGGGACGGGAAGATGAGAAACAAACACTTTCTATATGAGATAGAACTAATAGTTATAATACCTCATTGAAACACTTACCCGGGCTTGGTTGCAGGTCATCTGGACTTATGTCAGGTAAGCTATTGTCGCTGTCTTCGTTCTGATCGAGCAACGACACTTGGTGGAACCGTAATATACCTGAAATATATATTTCATTTCCATAAATAAGAGCAGCAAAAGCTCAATTGGTATTTCCCGGGCTTATCGGACTTATCTGTACGTCATCTATTGGACGATTGATGGGAACCATTTCTTTACACAAGCACCATAAGTTTAGTTGGAATTATTAACAAAAATTCTAGTAATATTACTAAATATGCTAGTCTTTTTTTAAAATTAAGACAAATGAAGTTATGTTGTAAATTACAGTATTGAGTCGTACAGATTATACATACATAACGTTTAAAATGGAGGCTCGACTATATTTTTTTCAACTTCGTAGAACGTCGTCTCTGTCATGTATATATTGTGTCAAACCTATATTGGTTTCAGAAAGTTTTAATATCTAATCTATCAATTTCTATGGAATTGATAGGAATTCAGATTTATTTAAAACAGATAAAAATTCGCAATTGATTTTAAATAGATTTTAATAACACAGGCAAGGAAATAAGTTAATAAAAGCCGGACCAAAGATGTATAATCGATTTTTTAAATCCTAATATGCGATATTTATGGTCCACATTATATATTGGCTCGGATTCTAACCTTTGTGCGGTTGCAGTAACCAGGAGTAAAGTTTCCCGGCAGCAAGGCTGTAGTACAGCACTGGTGCTTTCTGTTTATTCACGACCTCGAGAATCTGTTCCACATTTGATGGACTCCAAAGTTCAGTTCTTTCTTTATTTGTGTCTTCCGTAAGATTTCTGTTAAGAGAGATGTTTTTCATCATTTTACTAACAAGTTCACTGCTGGACATATCTAAGTCTCACCCATGTAGGGAAAGGTGTGACTATATAAGATTATATGATCTTTATTCTTGTAAGATATTACATTAGTTACATAAGAAATCATAAAAATAAACAAATCCTGTAAGGGTATGTATATATACGATGATATTTGTAAAAGAGAAAAAACAAAAACACCAACTTATTGCGGGTATCACATAGGAAGGTTATCTTACTTACGAAACAGAACTCGAAATAAAAGTGGCAAATAGATATTTAAATTTGTGGTACTTTTATTATCGTAGGTAAGTTAAAAGTTTTTTTTGTATTTGGCATATTTTTAACATTATACGAGTGATTCGAAGATGTTTATGCTGGTAGCCTGTTGGCTTTTACAGCTTTATCGAATATGACTATAAATTACAAAGGGGTAATATTGTATAAATAAATAAATCGTACAGTGCCATCTGTTAGTCACGACAAAACTACGTAGTCTTATTAACACAAGTATAATTTTAAAAGGATGGGAGTTCCTTGTACGACTAAGCATTTAAAAATAAAATAAATTTTTCCCGTAATTATGTATATAAATGAATATAGTAAAAAACAAGAGTATTTATTTGTTTGACTATATAGTCAGTTACATAGTATTTTTTTACCTCTGTGCTGTGTGCAATTCAAGGTTGGCTTGATTCAGTGTTCCCATTTGCTTGTCTGTCATTATGTCCAAAGATCGACAGCGACCTCGTTCCGCTACTACCAAAGCTTCTGGGTGACGACCCAACTCTGTTAATGTAATATAGTTGTAATATTAAGATTAGAAATTAACTTTTCTTTCTTTTTTCACAAATTGAAGCCATTTATGTCGTAATAACAATTATAATGTGTAATAAAAACAATTTTTAGTTTTTTAATAAACATTTCATATTCCTTTCTCGATCGTAACTATAATATAGCTTTCATAAGTCGAATGTGTTTAGAATAAAGCTTAATCATAGTAGTTTTGATAGGTATTTGACAAATAAAGGGCACAACCGTCATACAATCACATATTGTAGGCACTGGTCCTCTGTAGTCTATTGAGGATATCTAATTTATCAAAAAAGGCAAAGTATATATTATATATTGACTATCCACTCAATATAGTGTTGTTTCGTGTTTTGGTGTTGCTGCTTGTAGTGGTATGATGCAATGTTTAATGTCTTACCAACAAGTACTCGCTGCAAAGCATGCTGTGTTGAAGTATAGAGCGCGTTGACTTTTCTATGGTGTTTGTCGTTCCCTGATTCCAGAACTGTGAGAGCTGCGTGCAACTGCTCCTTGGCCTCTTCTAGCTCACCAGAAGCCCACAAAGCGAAGCCAAGTCGATGACGGACTCTAGCCTAGGAATAAACGATTACTTTTAATTCCTACTATTGTTTTTTTTATGGGATAGGAGGGCAAATGAGCAAGTGTCGCTAATGTAAAGCAATCAACACCGCTCATAGGCAACAAGGAGTCGCAGAAGCGTTGCCGGCCAATTATTGAAATATTAAATATTATTATTAAAATATTGTGATCATAACAAAATTACTTACAATAATATCAAGATAAATTCGCTGAAAAATATATTTAAACAAAATGACTTTTTAAGCATATCTGTAACAACTATTAGAACAATAAAAACATTTTTAAGTACATAATGCCTGCAATGTTTGAAAGGTTATTCAAATAAGTTGAAATTTTATTAATACCTCACTTTTAAAAATCTCAAGTGTATGTACAATAAACGGTGAAATAAAACCAAGGTAATGAAAAATAGTAATTCGTAATACAATAAATTGTAATATAATATAATTATATGTAATGTGTCTGGTTATAAGCTATCAAGACACATAATAGGCTGTTGTTTTCATATGAAATAAATACATGAAAAAATAAAAGACACTTAAAAACTACACTTCGAACACTCGAAATCTGGATACTCCTTTATCATGAGTTTCAACATACAAATGACTTAGGCAAATACCTAGTATTGGTACGGTTGTATGCGAATTTGTGGGAGTTGAACACGCGAGACTCTTGACTTTACTATTTATACCAAATTATTAAATATTATAATATTAAATATTATAAAACTATTTTTAATGAAATAGGAAGGTAAAGAAGCTAGTGTGTCGCCCGATGGAAAGCAATCAACACCATCCATAAACATTTGCGACATTCTAGGCATTTGCAGAAGCGTTGCCGACCTTTGAGAAATCTATAGGTTATCATGTATCATGTATCAAGTAAGTGTTAGATTCGGCAGATATATTACCTCTTCGTCAGCATCAGCTAGTCCTTCTGTAGCTGCCAACGCTTGCCGGAGATATGAAACAGCGCTGCCACATGCTCCCATAGCTAAGTGGGAACGACCCAAGTCAGCTAAGGCATGGGCGCGACCTCGAGTATCTCCTGCAATGAAAAGGCAAATTGAGTTTCTTATTAATGAAATAGTATATAATATTAATATTCCATTTCTGCATTTATATTACATATATTAACGTATGTATTCTTTGATTCCTCTTCTGATTACTGGATTATTCGAGAATTTAAAATTATATAGTAATTATATAAATTAAAATGCCTACAATATATACACACATACAAACATACATAGACATATATAACTTACATATGTATTTATACATACAAATAACATATAAACACACGAGAAAAAGAATAATATTAAAATTTAAATAATGAAATATTTACCTTGGAGGAAGTACTCTCATTGTTATGAACATGACTTAAAAAAATTTCGTAGTAATTTTTGAGTACAGTTGCAATATATAGTTAATTATATAAATTAAAATACATACATATATAATACATATATAACTTACATATGTATTCATACATACAAATAACATATAAAAACACGAGAAAAAAAATAATATTAAAATTTGAAAAACGAAATATGTACCTTGCAGAAAGTACTCTCATTGTTATGAACATGACTTAAAAAAATTTCGTAGTAATTTTTGAGTACAGTTGCAATATATAGTTACCGGAGGCCGTGGCGTGTCGCAGCCGTGACTCGTGCCACCGCGCCGCTTCCGCGTGGGCACCCATTGCCGCGTGCGCCGTGCCCAGCCCACCACACGCACGTGCCTGGAATGGAAGTGTAGGAACCAATAAAGTTGCGGTTTCGTGGTAGCTTTAAATACACCGCAACCAAATGTTGGAACAACATGCCACCACCTCTTCGTGACTTGGACCCAATAAATATATTTAAAAAAAATACAAAAATCTAATTTTTAGTATGCAGTCAGGAACTTGTTCTTTTGGATGCGGTGAATTTAGTACATGACTCAGTTGTTTTTTTTAATTTTATTGTACCGTACGTGTATTTATTTGATTCGAAGATGTTAATGCTGGTAGCCTATTGGCTTTAACAGTTTTGTCGAATTTAGGGCCCGCGGGCAAAGTGTATATATGTGTATCTGTATATGAGTATGAGTAGTTATATATATGGATGTATGTGTATGTACGAGTGTGTCAGTATGAATGTCGTCACTGTGGTCCGCGATCTGACGACGTTGGTTCTTGTTGAAAACCAGCGCCGGGTGCTCCAATAGAGCGCCCGGCATATGCTGAGCAAGAACCATGTTATGACACTCGTTAGATTAAAATTATTTTTTTTTGTTTTGCGTATTTATTTGTATATATAATATTATAACGGACTTAATTTTAGTTATTGTAAAAAAAGGTGTCATAAATAAAGTTTTTGTGTTCTACTGTAATAGTATTTTAATTCTTAATTAATTGTGCGAGAAAAGCTAGGATGCGCGCTAGTTGCGCAAACCTGTTCTGTGCGCTGTACACGGTTGGCATGGCTGCAAGATACATTAGTCCGACGCGATAAACGCTTGCGAAGGCATTTTTTTTATCCTTTACAAAGCTCTCATACGTCATACGGATAAACGAAGTTTGTGAGTGTGTAGTAACCAGTAGGGCATCACAGAAGATTCAACCAGAAGATGTATGAAAATTTAGACGACATCGGAAAAGAAAATCGTGTCGATTACATAGTTGTCCATTTATATACGAATTCCAATATAAGATTGTGACGAAGTTTTCCCGCCAACTGATATCAGTGACGTTGTGGTTCTATGTCATTTTTATAATCTTATATAATTATCTGTTATATGGTTTAATTGTGGAGGCATATTATGCAATATAGTTTGATTAGTGCGTAGAGAACGTAATATGTGTAAGTACATGCGTGTTTCGTGCATTTTTAAGTTGACCGAATGAACTGAACTTAATGGACTTTCCATAGAAGGTTTTGGTAGAATAGCTACAATTTTATCAAGACGTAACGTGATAAGCTGACTAGTTACGTTTCAGGAGATTCAATATTATTGAATTTTACTTGACACTGGCATAATAGTTATAACTAATTGCCATAAGGAAACGAAAAGAAAAAAGCGGTAAAGTAATAAAAGTTGTCAGTTTAAAACGAATTTGAATTAAGAACCCCACTAAAGATCTAGTCTACGTCTAGGTACCTGCAGGTGTGTGAGCCCGAGTCGATGAGCCAGCTCGAGCTCTGCGCGGTGGTGAGTGACGGCGGTCGCGTGCTCGCCGCGTGCGTGCCATGCCGCGCCGAGCGCGTGCCAAGCTTCCGCCTCCATTATCTGGTTGTTTAACTCCCTGCCGGGCGATATAAGACTTTATTAACACGACGGTTTCAACTTTGAAGACGCTTAACCATTTCGCTACCGCAGTGTGCTCTGTCGGAGTGGCACCGCTGAACGAGCCATCGTGCCGCCGGAGTAGCGCCACTGAACAGAGCACTGCACCGTAAAATGTGCATATTTATATTTCACTTGTTTATAACAAACGCGAACAAATCGTATGCGCGAATAAGCGTATGTATTGTAATGTCGTTGTTTTGTATTTTAGATTAGTGCGTGTGTATAATTAATGAAAATAAATGCCATCTTTTTAATAACGATCGTGATTGTGTTTCTTCTGCTGTGTGTTTGTAGTACATGAAATATATAATATTTAAATAGTTTTTTTTTGAGTTATAAATTTACATCCACAAATTGATATTTTATTCGTTTAATTTCTTCTACTAATTTAATTTCTTCCAAAATAAATTAATTTTACAAATTGTTTATGATCAATTTTAAAATGTTTGCAATTACGATTATATAATATATAGTGATTCTTTACAATTTATAAAACTTATACACAAAAATTCGTTACAAGTTATAACTTTGCCTGTAAAGTTTTTTGAAGTAATAAATTGACGAATTAGTGTATATATAGAAAAAATATGGTACTTTCACGTCTATACCAGTATAGTGAAGTATTTAATACAAATACAAAAGTAGTGAGATGCAAATACAACTTACTTCGCAATGTTCTTTTGATGTTCTAAACATGAAACGGCTTGTTCCAAATTATTGAGTGCGATGTGTAATGCTCCAAGTTCTCCATAAGCCTGCGCCTTCGCCTCTGGTATGCCGAGTTCATGAGAAACTACGAGTCGTTTCTCCAGGCATACTAACGCTTGCTGGAGGTTACCCACGGATCTGAAAATGATAATTTTTAGTGTTGTAAAAGACAGAAGTGGTAGAAAAGAAAGGAAGGTGGAGAGCAGCGTTTCTTAACCACCGTGTCGCAAGCCCCCATTTTTTCCAATAAATCCTTGTTTATATTTTTTTCTTATAAACAATATGTTTCACACATTTTATAGTGCTATTGTATTTATTAGTTAGTAGTGGAAACTTTACTGATTTCAATTATTGTAATTAGAAATAATATAACAATGTAATATAAAATTGTATGTTTCTCAAATAAAAATAAATAAATACAGTGTGTCGCGAGGTTTACAAATACGATACTTGGATCTATTTTTTACTTTACGTGTTTGCATGTTATGTTCTTACGCAAAATATACTATTAATAGATTGATGATGTATATTTTAATGAATATACCTTTACCTACCTTCAATTATCGAAAATTTTGCATGTAAGTATGTAAGATTGTCGCGAATTTAAAAAGAGTATGTTAGTGGGTCACTGTGTACAAAAGGTTGAGATTCACTGTACTAGAGATATGTACGTACATATATTAATGCTTAATTATTAATGCTTTTTTATTATTCAGGTATAAAAAGTTCATATGCACAATTTTTTTATATGTTATATTGTAATGAATCCCAAGAAGTATAAATATAACGCAGTAGATAGAACACATTGAAAACGGGAGACGGGAATTCCCGTCTTTTGTTTTTTAACTGTTGGTGACGGATGACGGAAATTCACGTTTTTTAGAATCTGATGAAATATTGTGTAATTGCAAGTAAAGACAACAAAATTATGAAAAAAATGATAGTTGTAGTGATAATAATAAAAAATGTGCGGGAACCGAGGCTAGACGTTTTTCAGCGCTTACCGTCTTCAATGTGTTAATTAAGATAAGCATTAGCTGTTTCAGTTAGTAAATTGAAGTGGAGACAGGCTGATCACGTTTGCCTGAAAACCTAGAAGAGGCTACCACTTGGCAAACGTATAGTGAAGCAAATGTATATATGACTTTTGTAGTCAACTTAAAAAGTCACGATACACAAATTTATTTCATATCACTCCACTCATACCTCGAACTGTATGGCATAATACGTTACCACAATTAAACAATATAACTGACAAAATATAATAATATGAAAATGAAATAAAAAAGGAGAAATTGGAGGGAAAAGTAAAAAACAGTACACTTTAATCTCTAAACTATTCCTGTCCTATGATACCACAAAGTTGTAGACAAAAAACTAGACAGAATAAATACATGTAGACCACATCAATATTTATCCCGATGTGGAAAACGAACTTGGGACCTTTGGCTCTTAAAGTTATCCCTATACATCCATCCATTCATCCATTTAGTTAATCAAATACGAATAACACTTACTTGTGGCTAAGACCGAGTCCTCGATAGGCACGCTCTTGTTCCCTCGCATTGTCCAATTTGAGTGCCGCGGCGAGATGCTGTTCGTGGCACTTGATGGCTTCGTCAGGGTCTCCCAAGGCATCGTAGCAGTCACCAAGAGAGCCAAGAGCACGTGCTTTATCCAGCTGACAGGTGGGGGTGTTTACACGCTCTAGTATCGCCATTTGCTAGAAAAGTAATAGTAGTATATAAAAAGTAAATAAATGCGTTTTCATAATGACATAAAATTCGAAGGACATATATCCCGACAAATTGATGAAATACCCAAATTAGGAATATATATCTGTAGGCCTTAGGTATATTTATCTCTATGTAGGATTTGACTTCAGAAGCAAAAACTTTATTGGTGATCAATTTAGGGCGTCAAATGCTTAAACCTTTCCTGTAACGTTTTTACCTAGATTAAAACCAGTTTAGATATGTATGAGATATAACGGTAAAATATATACATACATATATATATATATATATATATATATATATATATATATATATATATATATATATATATATATATATATATATATATATATATATATATATATATATATATATATATATATATATATATATATATATATATATATATATATATATATATATATATATATATATATATAAGATTTCTAGACGTACTTGCTCCAAATATCCAATGGCATCCTCGTAATGTCCCATGTTTAGTTTCGCAATACCAAGGTTGCCGTACGCTTGAGCTTCCAATGCACAGTCTTGAAGTTCTTGAGCTCTCTCTAGTTGTTCCTGAAATTATTTTAAAAACATGATTGCCAAAAATCAACCATTACTTGAGAAGGCGATATAATATTTATCTACCTCTAAATTTTGAATGAACTTTACAAATTGATGAAAAACATTTTTTTTATGTCTTTGATTGGATATATTTGGATACTATTTGGTGTCAGTTTATTATTATATTCAGTCAATTTTTTATTATTATATTCAGTTCATTTCAGTTATTATATTCAGTTCAGTTAAGTTATTATTTTCAGTTATAGTCAGTTTATTACTTCGCCCAAAATTACTTTTTACTTAGTCTGCGACGACTTAACTAATATAAAAGACAAAAGTCAGAAGTATAATAATTTTTCAAAACAAATATATTTAACAGATATTACCGTTTTATAATAATGTAATTAATAGCATAAAACAGCTCTTGTAAGCTTTTTTCGTGTTATATATAGAAAGAAATTATGTTTTTCACATTCATACATGTTGTCCTTACCCGATAACATCTTGCAGCATGAGAATAATGCCCAAGAGCCATGTGAACAGCACCGAGGTGTGAGTGAGCTCTCGCTTCGCCAGCGGCATCACCAGCTTCTTGTCGAAGTGTTAATTCCTGACAAAAGTAAATGTATGGTAAAATCTTCCAAAATCTGAGAAGATTTATATAAAACAATGCCCCAGATATACGTAACGTAACAATGAATGATGTTTATTACAATTTTGTATGAAAATATAAACTGTCCCAATCCTGATATAACTTTGACGACGACCGTTTGGGTTAATAGTTAATTTCTGACTTTTAAAATATGCGCTCTGAAATCAAATTTCCGTCGAAACTGAAATTGCATTTAATTCTTAAATTTAGTTTTTGGGTTTAATTTTGTATAAGTCTAAATTGTCATGAATCATTCCAATGGATAAAGAACGAATAGGATGATACTATACTACACGGTTGATATTTCTGAGATTTCCTAAATCGGCTAAAAACCGATTTTTTATTAAGACGAAGAGTGAGAGGTGACGCCGTGGTCCATTTTTGACTATGGATAGTCTGTTGACACGTTTGCTTACTGTTCAAGATGAAGCTGCCAGCTTGAAACGCCTATATAAGCTGGCAGTTTTAAAAATCAATGTTTTGTTATTTAAGTGTTTTGTTTTTTCTTATTATACAAATGTCTGTTATCAAATAAATTACGCAATAAGCTAATCTACAATAACGCAACTTATATTTATCACGTAATAAAATACGCAGAAAAGATTAGCAATATAACTCTCAACGCCCTTTCAATAAAAAAGGTTGTTTACTTTTATTTTTAAAGAAATGGAGTAGAGTGACGTTCATCGTTACCTGTGTATGGTGACCTAAAGCAGCGTCGAGTCTTCTTTGCAGTCGTCGTGCCAGGCCCAAAGCTCCACATGCAGCTGCTTCGAGGGAGCGATCGCGGGCCTAGATTAAATGTTTATTATTAAATTTAAGAAATGGAAGAAGAAGGTATCAGAGAGCGATGTGGAGTAAAAGAAGATGTCATGATAAACGTTGAGAAAGGGATGCTTAGATGATTTGGGCGCATAGAGAGGATGGATAAAAGATGACTGGTAAAAGAAATTGTCGTTGCGACCCTTCTATCCATATATAGAAGGGTCGGTAGGGGAAGACACAAGAAAACATGCCTTGAACAAATTGACGAAGTTTTTAAAAAAGGCCTGGTCAAGATTATCCTTAACCAGCGGCCTTGCATGAGGAATGGCCAGCAACGCTTCCATAATGCCTATAGTACAGTAGATGTCAATGGGCAGCGTTAATCGCAGGTGAAATACTTGTTCGTTTGTCTTCTTATCAAAAACGTCAAAGTACGGAATAGCGCGGTAGCTAAACTACCACTCAGACGGCGGTTTTCCGCGGGAGTGTAGTACTTCCTCGGGCGAGCCGGCCCATTCATGCTACAGACAAATAATATGCCATTCTTGACAAAGTATTCGTCTGCAGCGTGGCTCTACCACTGCAAAAAGTTTTTGAAGAAAGAGATGTCTATCCCTTCGTAGATATTTAAATATACAATATGTTGGTGAATTGGTTATTACTTAATTAGTATTTAAAACTTATTCTCTTTTCTTACCTCTCTCGCAAATCTAAGCTGTCGTTGATACATCTTGACTGCTTCCTCGACATCACCCATCTTGATCAACACGTCACCAATATTCCCCAGTGCCCTAAACTTGCCTTGCAGGTGCTGCGTCATGTGCGCTATAGCCAGGAAGTACTTCTGGCATTCAAGCGCTGTCTCTAGGTTGCCGAGAGCTAGGTGTGCTAGCCCAAGGTTACAGTACGCTCTCCCCATGTTCATCTTGTCTTGAAGGTCTTTGGCTAAGGATAGATCTTGGTCGTAGTATCTGAAACATTGAAATAAATACATTTAATATGATGACTCAAACAGTGCAGTGGTGGTATTCGTATTCACAGTTAAGGGTCGCGGGTTCGTTTCTAAAATATTCTTTGCCAAAACATTTACAGAAACAAAATTGTGATGGCTTACGTACTTATAAATAAATTAAGTTTTTGTAATAATATAAATAAGTAAATTACTTAAACATTTTGCCGCTTGGTTTAATATGAAACTTGATTGGTTTCATTGCAGTTACCGCTTTTGGAGTTAATGTTTATGTTTGTTAATGGTGGATTAATGTCCATTAATCCAGAGATATATGGGAAATATAAGGCCTGTATAGAAAATACACTAAAATATTGTAAATAATTTTTAGCACTTTGATAGCCTTACCTTACAGCTTCCCGATAATTTCCAAGGCAGTAGTGCGCATATCCTAGGAAATGGCAGGCCTTGGCCTCCGCTGTGACGTCACCCAATTCCTGTGACAGCATCAGGTGTTGTTCATAATAGGGGACCGCTTGCGCGAACTCTCCTCGCGATGAGAGGCAGTTGCCGAGATTGAGGAGTGCGCATGCTTCACCGGCTGCGTCTTTTAACTCTCGGGCTATGCCTGGAATTAATGAATTGATATTAAAATAACTATATTAAAATATTAAAATAACTATAATTATAGTGGTAGAGCCACGCTGCTGAGGAATAATTCGTCAAGAATGGCATAATATTTGTCTGTAGCATGAATACGCCGGCTTCCCGGGGAATTACCACACTCCCGCAGAAAATCGGCGTCTGAGTGGTAGCTTAGCTACCGTGCTTCATACGGTGAGCGGCCGAGTTCCGAAGGCCCAACACCCTCCTCCCTCCCTCTTCCCCTCCCATTCCCACTGCTACAATGACTTTTTCCTTCAAGGTCGGCAACGCTTCCGCACTGCCTATGGCGTTGCGGATGTCTATGGGCGATATTGATTGCCTTCCATCCGGTGATATGCCTGCTCGTTTGACTTCCTATCCCATAAAAAAAAACAATTTATCAAGAGTTTTTTATTATTAGTATTTTTTGTTGCTATGAGGCTGTGTGTTGCCACAATCTTTATAGCACCCGTTGCCATGGAAAACAATCTTCATAGACATTCATGTGTGAATGTGTGTAAAAGAGTATTGACGTTGATGGTAAACTATGCTAGAAACCTTGCAAGTGGAAATAATAAATATACGATATTTCATTGCGTTCGTAAGAACGATCTGCGAAGACACAAATATTCATTTTTATATTTTAAATATAAGATTATTTATGAAGATTATATATATCGTCAACTGCTGGGTATAAGGTTTCTACATTTATAGTAACCAGCCGGCTTTGCTTGTCCACGGCGGATTGACGAGGTATGTAACGACATGTATATATCAATTTATCTGAATATCATTGGTTATGTAATAATATTTATTTTATTTGTGACAATTTATAGTGAAGTTGGATGGAGCATAGTAGTAGGTCTCACTAGATAAGCCCGAGCTGACACCTTCCAATTTGGCCATTATTCAAATTAGGAATACATATATAAATACACATAAATAAGTACATACGTACATAACATATACAAAAACACACATAATAAAATAGTATAATGTGTCAATAAGTGTGTATATATATAGAATAGTTTTACAATTAGTAATATTTTTTTTAAATAATTATTATAATTTTTTTAGACATTAGTTCACAGTCTTCTAAGAATCTTGAAATCAATACATAATTTGGTATGTAAGATAATTGAGTACAATACATAAATGAGTTCATATGTTATACGAACCACGTTTGTTAAAAATGATGCGCCTAATCTCTATATAGCTAATATCGCTATAAGCTAATATATATCGCTATACACGAAAAGCAGATAAGTTATAGTTTATTACCTAAATGAGCGCGATAATGAAACAGTGCCATGTCATGCGCCCCCAACGCTTGGTATGCTACAGCTAGGTTCCCGTGGGTAGACGCTTCAGAGCTCCTGTCGTGCACCTCCTTCGATATGGTCAGCTCTTGCTTGTGGTACTTGATGGCCTGCTCGTAGAAACCAGCCGCAGAATATGCGTTGCCAATATTACCGTATGCTCGACCCATTCCTGCTTTGTCCTGTATAATAGTAGGTTGTCTCTTATTTATGAAGTATACCAGGAGGCTAGAACTAAAAGCTGAGCTGAGCTGTACAATGAGCCAAATATCATCAAAAATATCAAAATTGGTCGCCTTCCATATGGTCGTACAAGCCGCGGAAGGCTTAAGCTCAGATAGCTAAGTGGAGTCGAGGACGATGTAAAGGCAATCGGTTTGAGGAGTTGGAGAGAAAAAGCCAAATTAAGACCTGACTGGAAATATTTACTGAACCTGGCTAAGGCCTATCCGTGGCTGTAATGCCTTGATGATGATACCAGGTGGCTAACCGATTGATCATGGCGAGGCTAAGAAAAATCTTTAATCAATCAATTTTGTTGAGTTTTTCCTCTTAATAAAATCAAAATAATATAAAAGAACCAGTTGAAGGTGGAAATCACAGAAAAGTTGATTCGTATGATTGAAGGTAGAGAAGAAACGATTACAGACAAACGGTCGCCGACCTCCTGGATTGAGATGACACATGAAGAAAAAGAAGAAGAAAATAAAAAATAGTACTTAAATGATGTTTCTTTTACTTACTTTAAAAGTTTTGACGTTAACCATATGAATCACGATTGGATATTAAGTTTGAGAAAAGTACTTAGTCTGTAATGTGCATATAGTACTAAAAAATATATAACAGTAAAAAATAGATCTTCATTCTAATCAACTTGACCACCCCTGAAGTATACGAACATTTTAAACACGAACAAACATTTAAGACATTTTTTACCCTTTCTTAAGCAAATTGCGCGCACGGAAGAGTGTAAAGTTTGATAAAGTTCATGCGGAAAAAAGTGGAAATAAAACAAAAAAACTTATTCAATTACGGTAGAACTACGAACATATATTTAATTAAATCTGAAACGAAACGTAAACTTTCAGAAAAACAGAAAAGTCTGACCAAATAAGCTATTAGCTATGCTGTTACCAGTCTAGTTAATCTAATAGACGTCAGTGGGTTGACTTCATTCAGGAGCCTAATATTGTTTGTATAGAATCTAGATAAACTTGTTAGTTGAAGATTTCGAAATACGTTCATCATGCCAACCTGTAATTGTCTGGCGATCGACAAATGGGCCTGGTGCAACTTGAGAGCTGCGTCGTGCTCGCCCAGCAGTTGATAAACGATTCCCAAATTGGAACAGGCACGGCCTTCGCCCACCTGAAAAGATACATACAATAGCCATTAGCCTAATCGTATGTATGGTAATTAGTTTGAAATATCAAATCAATTATAGCATACGTTTGAAATTAGAGTCACCTTTGCATGTTGTTTAAAAAGCCTATAAATAATAAAAGCAAGTAATCTACAATCAATTCAAATTATTTTTTTTTTTATTTCTTTTATATAAAAAACAATTATTTAGTTGTCAAGGCTTGTCTCTTTTTTAATCTTTTACTAATGATTTTTTTATAGATACATTTTATAAACTCCCAAAGTCTACAGACAAAGATACTCAGTACTATAGATTAAAACTAGACTACGAGAAAAAAATAAATTCAGTTAAAGACAGTTATGACAACCCATTGTAAAATTTATGATACGCCTTGTCTTCACTTCTCCAAGTACAGTTACAAGTTATAAAACTTAAATATTCATATAAATAAGATTTATTGCTGTATTTATAAACATACTATGAATAATATGAAATGTATAATAATACCTTGTCCCTCGCTGCTAATGCTACATCTAACTGTCTTTCGTGCCATTTCTTGGCTTGTGCGTAATCGCCGGCGCATCTGTAAAAATAACATTTCGATATGCTACAAATATGAGAAGTGTTTAATGAACTTGATAGAGAATATAAAGTTATTACTAATGCATTTACTTCCACATTTTTTGGTATAAAGTTAAACATTTTCCCACATCGTTTTGAACTATTGAATAAGGTATTTTGCGAAAGTAAGTAATATTTGTAACGTGAAAATAAATAATATTTGTAACGTGTTATATACACGTTACAAATATTATTACTATTTAAATACTTGAATATTATTAATACTTTAAGGATTCGATATTCTTTAAAACCTTCTTATCCATGGTAAAGTCACAGTCAAATTATAGCATAAATTATTTTACCCTAAAATGATCGATGGAAAGAAAGATATAATTTTAAGTATATTTAAAAAAAAAATAACAAATTTCACTAGTAACGGATTGTTTTATTATAGTATTACCAGATGTTTTGATTAATTTTACATTTATTTTCCTTAGATAAAATATATTTAAAAGCTTAAATTTATGTTAATGTACCTAGCAGCGTGTCCTAAGCCTGCGTATGCACGGGCCTCAATAGCTCTGTCACCTAGATTCTGGGCAATCCGAAGTACATTCTCATGGTAAGCGATGGCTTGAGAGAAATTCCGTCTGTAGTGGTACGATGATCCAAGGTTTGAGTAGGCTCTTGCTTCTTCCACCTAAAAGCACAAATAACTACATTTATGTATATCAAAATTTCAGTCAAAAAAGAATACCACTGTAGTAGTTAAATATCAAATTGAATATAACATTTATGAGCATATCATGTAGAACTACTAATAGAGATAGCACCAATTGGCTGGTTTGAAGGAGGAAATCGCCGGAGCTGACTACCAACCTTTACTAGTTGGTGAGGCACACTGAGAAGAAGAAGAAACGGGAACCATACCCGCATAGTATAATGGCGTCAAGTAGTAGCATTTTAACATGTAACCGCCTTTTGATCCAGAGATCTAATTTTTTTTTCTTTCTGTACTTTCTTCTTCCGTCCCATTACTTCTTTCTTCCCTCACATTATTTCATTCTTCCCTTTCCATTATTAATATCCTTACCTTAAGGTGAGCAAAGTGTCTGTAACGTCCTAAGACCTGCTTGCGCGTTTATTTATCGCTTCCATAAAGAAAGAAAAAAGAAACTTTATAATATGCTTAACTGACTATATAAAGGGAGGATTTGCACTGGGTATAAAAGGCATGAAAAAATTGTCACCTTACGGGTAACTTCGGTCGGTTGCATCTAGTTGAAACGCGAATAATGCTCCGACATCCAATAGTAGAATAAGGATATTATTTTAGCCGATTTAGGCTTTGAAAACTTTTTCGAAACATCTAAATGTGATTGAGATCAGATATACCTATATTTTATTTCCCAAGGTAAGTGCACGGATAGAGAAGTTCCCTTTCAAATTCCCCTTTATCCAATGGAACGTATTTCTGTATTGTCTAAAGAGAATTCAGTTGCACTGTCTTCGAGACTAGACTAGACTAGACTTCTAGATTAGATTTACATAAATTATGAGAATATATAAAATTAGATGGAAGTCGATATTTGCAAATAATAATATAAATTATAAAGCTTGTGTCAACAGAGCAAACTATCGTGTATTTCGATCCTTAATGAACTCGATATGAGGTTTATAAATTATTCCAGCAAGCCTAGACAGTGTTAGCATATATTTATTGCTTGACATTTGAATACTGGAAACAATTACTGTTTCCTATTATAGGCAATGTATGAAGTACACGTATACATTACGCGTATTATATTAATTTTGTAATAGAGGGATATGGCATTAATTTCCACCCTCGGTAAGCGATGTATACTGTACGATATGATAGCAATGAGAAGAATAGGGGTGGTTCTATTCTATGTTAGGATGTTCTCTATTCTATGTATGTTTTCATCCATATTTCTTCTGACATTCATCGTAGTGAAACAGCGTTAGTCGCTTTTCGTCTTCGTGGGAATCAGGACGTGATGGATGGTGAACTACGTCGGCGTCATTTTTTAACAAATTAGGTTTATTAAAATTCGTTATAGTGAGTCCCACGAGCTGCAAGGTGGAGGTCAGCTCCAGCAAAGCCCCGCATGTAAGGCACTATTGTACCCGGGGGAGGTCCATATGAAGGTCTATTTACATTCAGAAATATTGTCTTATACATGAATTTCCAAATATCCGGTTGTATAGAAAATTATTTACAGTAATATAAAACTCTATACCATTATAATACTGTTTCCATGCTGACTTAATAAAGGAAATAGACTTAGTGTAGAATAGATTTTAAAAAAATACATCATAGCTGAGCTCTTACTTTAACTTGATTACTCGCACAAATTGGTTCACAATTTCCGTTAGGGTAAAAGCAAACTAGATAAGACAATCACGGCCAAGTATGATAGCGAAGTGTTTTCATTTGAATACTGGAGACTAGTATAAGAAATACAAATATATCTTCCTTTTTAATTGGCTTTATTTGCATAATGAAAATCGATTTAAGATTGATAAAATCTATTACAATTAAAATACTAGGCTCTATTAAGAGGTGATTACGAAATTGCTTAAGTACCTACCCGTCATTCATAATTAAAATTTTTTACACTGAATTATGTAAAAATCATGGATACTATAAAAAAATTTAATCTATTGTTAGTACTACCCGGTAAACCTTTCTTTCTCCCCATTAAATGGCCTACACGGAGATTTTATATTATGGCATAGTATATTTTAGATTCACTGGTTCACGTTTGCTCCTAATAAATTTCCATTTATAAAATTATACATACATACATATAGTCGCGCCTGTCTCCCTATAGGGTTAGGCAGAGATGACAAATCTCCCTCCGCTTTTCGTCGCATCCGCATTCATCGTAGCGAAACGGCTTTCCGTTCGTTGCTCCTCGCCCTCGTGGAAATCAGGACGTGACGGGTGGCGAACCACGTCGCCGTCATTTTTTAACGAATTAGGTATATTAAGATTCGCAATAGTTAATCCCACGAGCCGCAAGGGAGGATAAAAAATTATATATTAATATAAATTTCCATTTTAAATATATAAAATACGAAATTATTTTAAGGAAGGCAAACAAGCAGGCGTGTCGCCTGATGGAAAACAGTTAACGCCGCCTATAAACTATCTACATCTATATCTACAACACCAGAAATATTGCTGGAGGCTTTTAAAAAATTACGTTATAATTAAAATATACGTAATTAAGTACGCTTGGGGGTAAAGTTCCAATGTCTTATGGGTTTGAAAATACCACTGAAGTTAGCTGGTTCCACAGAGAAGTGGAGCGTACACATTTCAATAGAAAAGTATTGATACTTATAATAGGGATAAATCTTTTCTTTGCAGCGTGTTGTGTAATAGTACCGAATGGTTTATATAATGTTGTGCATAGATGACACATATTTTACCTGATCTCCCAGTCTTCTCGCAAGTCTCAAGTGCTGCGTATGACAGTCCACCGCAGAATCAAACTCTCCCATGGCAAGGTACACAGCACCCACGTTTCCTATCTCCCTTGCTTCTTGCAGCCGATCGCCCATCTGTTTCACCAGTTGAACACATTGTTTGTGACTGGCCAAGGCGTTGGGGTAGTCTCCAATAGCCGTGTACACATGTCCCAAGGACGTCAGAGCAGCTGCGGCAGCTTGAGTATCCTGCGAATAAATATATGCAAATAAGTCTTTAAGCAAATAACATATTATTTTATATTTCACAGCTCATACATGTATGTCTCAGATCTAGGTACAGGCCTCCTCGATTCTGGAAGAATAGAGGTTAACCACGCTTGTCCAACGCGGATTAGTGGGGTAACCAGACTCTGAATAAATATTTGTAAGTCATACAAATATGTTGATATTTATCATCATCATCATGGCATTACAGCCATGATGATGATGATAAATATCACATATCACATATATGATAAATATCAGCCACATCTTTTTCAGTTTAGGTTTTCTCTCCAGCCACTCACACCGATTGCCTTTAAGTCATCCTCGACTCCATCTAGCCATCTGACTTTAGTCCTTGCACGGCTTATACGACTATCTGGTGTGCCGTCGAGTAGGCGTTGGGTACTCTAGCCTCGTCCATCCGTACCACGTACCCAGCCCAACGAAGGCGTCCAATCTTAATGGTTTTGATGATGTTCGGCTCATTATATAGCTCATATAGTTCGTGGTTGTAAAGTGTACGCCATTGTTCATTTTCCAATACAGGACCAAAGAAGCGCCTTAAAATCTCTACTCACCCTTGAGAGAAAAATTTTAAGGCGTAGATATTTATACCGATGTTAATATCCAAGCCACGACCATTGACTCGTTAGGTGGTAGCCCCGACAGTGAGTCAATTGATCGTTATAT
Organism: Baronia brevicornis; assembly: GCA_031353405.1. NCBI lineage: Eukaryota > Metazoa > Arthropoda > Insecta > Lepidoptera > Papilionidae > Baronia > Baronia brevicornis. The sequence continues at coordinate 140,401 of JASFAT010001617.1, forward strand.
TTAAGATAAAGTTCATGTTATAACACGTAACTACATGAAGTATTAATAAATGAATAAGTAATCATTATTTGTATGAGTCTCATAATGAAAGTTCTTAAAACTGGCCAGTTAGAAAAGACATCAATTAATAATTAATTTAAATTTCGATTCAAGAACTCTCTGAAATTGTAGTTAGGTTTATATTGAATTCACTTATTATTTACTTTAACAAATTAGCAGTGAATTAAAAAAGGCTTGCCAGGCGTTGACATTAATTTGTTTAAAATTACGCTCTAAATTTTAATACGACTTTCATTGCTGTTTGAATCAAAGCTGTGTCGTTTGGCATTTCTTGATGAAGCTCTACCGGGTGTGATTGTTTATAATAAGCTTAAACGTGGTCGACGCAATGTTACCGATAATTTGCGTAATTTTTAAATAAAATATATAGGCAAAAGAGCTTTAGGTAGGTTAGGTATTAGTCCTATCTTCTATAAAATGAAATTCTTTCAACTGAAATTAATTGATTGTTCTATTCACTATACATTTATATTTTATCCATACTTTATCTACAATTTATAAATATTATTTATTTGTGCAATGAAAGGTTACACCCGAGACGTCAGTCGATCGAATGCATTTTGTTTTATAAAACAATTTATTTCATTTTAAATCTGAAAATTACCAATGTAAAAAGAGTAATAGAATATAAAAGGTTTAAATGTCTCCAAAAAAAGTTTTAATCCATTAGTAATACATTTATGAATGTATCAATACAGTACCACGGCCCTCCCTGAGTTTACTTGTCCATTTGTAGTATTTCTCTACCAATTACTATACTCTATGTTCGGAAAAAAGATTTTGAGAAATTGGAAAAAAGAACGTGGGTGTATCGCAAATTATTAAACCATACACCATATACTTTGCAACAGCAAATTTTGCAATAAAGTGAGTGAAACAGACCATTTAATTTAAATCGCCTACTTCATTTAGCTGATAGTACTTTAGTACCGATTATATAAGTGAAAGCACGCTGGTTAATTAGATGGTTAAGCGTGTAATCTTGTGTTCAGCCTGATGTTAACATTCAAGGTTAAAAGCTATAAGATAAATTAAAGCATCTTATCGCCTCATTCATCGAACTTAGACAAAAACATAACATAAAAATTAATGATATTGAAAGATGAGGAAAAGTAAAATAACATTAAAGGCGCCTACCACACTATAGCGACATCGTGTTTCGGGAACGGAATGTTTGCCGCTTCAGTAGTAGTAAAAAATCGCACAACCCACCTTGGTTGTGCGATTTTTTACTTTTTCTAATTCCGTAATTTCATTTTTAGAATGATAACGAAAGCCCGTGTGGAAGTCAGTCGCACCAGCGGCACCAATGACACCTTCCTTTCATTTCGTTTTCGCTGATGCAAAGCACGCCGCTTCAATGTGGCTTTCGGCTCAGGGTTAGACTTACGAGCCATCTTTATGCGTTCGTTTATAGCTACTATTAAACTAGCGGTTCTCAATCTTTTTTGTACAGCACCACACTAACATCAATATCAATATCAGCCCGCGGCAGTCCACTGCTGGACATAGGCCTCACTCAAGGCGCGCCACTTAGCCCGATCTTCGGCTACACGCATCCAGTCTCTGCCAGCAGCCTTGCGCAGGTCGTCGCTCCATTTAGCAGGGTTGATAGTTGATCTGAAGGTTAATAAACGTATTTTTTGTTGTGTAAAAATATAAAATACAAACACGTAAAGTAAAAAATAGATCCAAAAATCGTATTTGTAAATCTCGCGTCATACTTGACAGAGACTTGTGACACACCGATATGTCGCAACATGGTTGTTGAGAACTGCTGCATTAGACTAGATTAAACTTGACTAGAAACTTAATAAAATCAATTCGTCAAATTACATAAAACTTATTAAAAACAATAGCAACTTTGAAATGTCTTTATCAATATGAATCCTATTTCTTTTAAACACTTAAGTGGACCATAAATTTTTATAGTTCGCCGTGGAGTATGCTCGACCGACGATATCGTAAATCGCTGCAGGACTTTTACGCCGAACAAATGTTGAAGAATACAACTTTTATTAGCTTAAGAGATTATATCGAAATTTATGCTCGTACGAATTCAATAGTGCGATATTTATATGTGGAGTTACTTAAATAATATAAATGACATTTAATTTATTAAATTGAAAGGATTATCTCTTTTGGTTATTATGAATCATCGTGTATACGCAGCCTAATTTACTATCAATATTGTTTTAAATTATAAACATATGTGATCAGTTACAGAAAGTAAGTTCGTGTAGTAAAGTATAATTTGATTAACACTATTTTAATTATTACATATTACATAGAGCTGCATCACCACTTACTGATTACCATGTTATTTTGAAAACTGTAAGAGATGGAGGGTAAGTTTTTTCAACGGACATGTTCGGTTAGGGCTCGTGGCAGAGGTATTATATTTAAGATCTTATAAGAGTGTTGGCAAGGAGAAAAAGAAAGGGCAACTATCTAAATAAAATGGTAACAGCCCATTGATGGATATTGGCCTCTGTCAAAATTGAGGACTGGATGGACGACGTCCATCTACTGGTATTTGTTTCCATAATCACCACGACAATCACGAAAAGAATTGGACACTCTATTTCCTTATTATTTGCCATTCCTCTAAATTTAAAGAAATATGTGAAATATAAACCAATTGCATTTGTCTTCATATGTTTAACCAATTCAATTTTTATAAACGAATAATAATTAATAAATATGAAATTATTGTATATTTCTTAAGAATGATTACTTTTTCTATTTATTTTTTTAAATATTAAGGGACCAGTAATTTGATTAGTTTTATCTGAGGAAATTTTTATAGATTTTTTGGTAGAACATAATTTTTTTGAGTAATTATCATCGTAGCAAATAAAATCAAATGTTATATGTAGAAAATACATATTTATCGAATTATGCATATTTTTTTCTAAAATGCATAATGTAGGTCGTATCTCATTAAATTACATAATCAAATCAAAACAAAACGTAAATAAAACGTATTTTTATTCATCCCTTACCCTTGATCATTTTGTGAGATAGGCGTGTATAAATACAACAAAATGACAGAAAACAAAGTGCAATTAGAATGCAGCACATCCTTTTCACTGAGGAAATGGTGACAAAAAAAGAAATAATCGACGATACAGTGCCATCGTCTTTGACTGGATGAAATGCGTTAAGAATGTCTTGGTCTTTATTAATTAATTGTAATATATAATAATTAATTGACATTATTATTATATTGAGATTTGAATATAAAAACGCTTAAAATGATGCTAAAAAACCACTCATTAGGATCTCTTGAATACCGGATATATCCGACGCAAGAATCAAAATTGTGTAGGTATATTTTGAAACCGTTTACAAAATAATATTACATTCTTTTCTATAAGCCATGTTCTTGACTTCGAAAATTTGGAAACAATTAACGGTCATGCTAAAGAGTTGACTACAAGGATGCCAATGAGACGAGAGCAAATCTTTATTACAATAATTTATTTTAATTGATATTAATTAAACATTTTTTGTTTCAATAAATATTTTCCTCATAATTTGAATTAAATTTAAGGTTTGTATAATTTATGATATCAGTAAAATTCATATTATTTCTAATTTTTGAAACGTTCTCATGAATACTGGTCTTCGAATTAGCAATTAACAGCGAAATGACTGTCGGTCGGAGGGAAGTAATTTTTTTGCTCTATAAAATTAATAAAACTGATATATTAAAATTCATATGAAGAAACAAGAAACTGGTTTTTATCAAATCAATCTTCTTAAGATTATAAACAATATTTAATGTCTGTAAACTTATTCAAATGTCATTAAACTTTTATTTTAAAGGGTTTTATTAAGTTAAAGGAATATTGTCATTAACTCCTGGCAGAGACAGGTGCAGCTGTATGCTAAAACTGAATACCAACGATAGAAGTGACCGACTAGGTCTACAGGACAACGTCAATGTACATGCGATAAAATTTGAAGCGGTAAAAATAGTTCTAATTAAAAGCATTACGGGTATTGATCTGTTTTGTAAAAAAAATGAGTTGAGTTAAGCTCGCCCTTGTACATCTTCATCCTTTTAATTCTTGTAATTCCTGTTTTGTGTACAATACAGTATTTAATAAATAAAATGATAATTATAGAAAATATTTCATTCAACAATAGTCGTAAAGTCCATAAATGGGCAGGCTTGACCTGGGAAGTAGGCACTACACAGTCTCAAAGATTATTGGTGTAAAGTCATTTTACTGTTACCAAATTTTTTACGTTAAGTGAAGGAATCCGGAGGTCCGAAGTCTTTCTTTGTGGTGATTACTTAACATTAAGTGATCCGCTAGCTTGTTTTCGTGTCTCTCCCAAAAAATAAAAAAAAAGTATAAATATTTAATCGAACAGTACTTTATACGTAATTTAAGACATAAAATCACATAAAGCTTTTAAATAAACGGCCGTTTAGATAATCTTATTTTAATGAACGAACTACAAATAGTTTAGAGCAAAACAGTCGGAATGTCCACTCGAGTTTCAATTGCTAACGATGAGTCAAGTCGATAATATTGAGAGTTAAATGCCACTAAAGGAGCAGCACTAAGAAGTTCAGTCGGTCGGGCCACAACAATCTAACTAATTAAATATGTGCAACATGATACGATAACGCGGTGATTTACATATTGAGGCGATCTCTTTAGACCGGGGGTCTCTAGTGCGGGACGCAGGTTGAAGAATGGTCAATTGTCATATATTTTGAATTCAGTATTATAAACGGAAAATATCATTCAATAGCTCTTCACCACAAATATAAAAGAACTTTGAACTACAGATAAATGAATAATGCAAGTCAAGATCAAAATTAGAAATTAAAGTATCTATGTACGTACATTCAATTAGGGGTGGCGCTAGACCAAACGGTATCAGCGGCATCAGCTTTGCGGGATCTCCGTAATTTCTCAGGTCGAACGAAAACGTTAAGTTTAATGAGCTAAAGTATATATTAATGAAACAGTTTAATTAATAATGAAACGATGACAAAAATGATATAAACAAACTGAAATATACGAATAACTAGTTTTAATAGGTATCTTAGTAGCTAACTTTGCGAGGCCCTCTGAAGCATGAAATATTAGACATTATACATAGTATATATAGTAATAGGCGACCGCCGACGTCGCCGATGCCTAATGCCACTGAATTCAACCTTTGTCACTCCTAATACTTCTTGATGCTACACTGAAAAATGTATTTTTTCTTCCCGGCACAGAATATGGCTGCCCTATTTCTTCTCGTGGGTGTCCTACTAGAGGATGATTGAAGCGAATACTATTAGATGGGCAGAAACATCTATCTCCCCGAGTAAGAAAATCTAATCTGCGATTCCCAATCGGTGGGTAATCGTGGGTACTATCGATACTTCTCAAATTTAAAATAAAGTCTGTGTCGTTTTGTATTGTATTGTTATACAATATTAATAAGTATGATAAAAAACGCAGATTTCAATCGCAATATTATTTTAAAATAATCGTCAGTTATAAAATTATCTGATTCAAACATTTTTGTAACATTAATATAAAAAAATAAATTTGCAGTTATTCAATTTCTACCGTAGCAAAATAGTTTGAGAGTCACTGCAAAACAGTTTTTTTCCGACTGCTATTAAAGACTTTGTACACGACAAAGTAAGCCTCCCGTTACGTAGTTTATTGGGACACCGTGTATCGCTTTATCTACAAATAAAATTTACCGCATTTATATGTAAGAATTTGTAAGGTTTATTACTTTGAAGTTAAACCATTTACTTAGCTGCTATAAAAATAGTTTCATTAAATCGTTAAATATAATGAAGATAACTAGATTTATTTTTTCAATTTAAGTTTTCTAATTTTGTAAATAATTTCATAATTTTTATATGCATAAATTAAACATATCAAGAGATAATCAAGTTTGCCAATAACCTGGAGGAACAGGTAAAATTTAAAAAAAGAAACAGGCCTTGTAATTATTTGATTTGTATTTTATTTTTTTGGTACAGTCGCTGACACGAAAAGAAGATGGTATTTTGATAATAGATTATAAAAGATTAATAATTGAAATATTCAGACACATACTTCAAGTTTTTATTGATCTTGTTTTCTTTTTATGTTTCACTACCGTATACGGGTGGGTTTCCACATTTTTGGAGGAATGATTTCATTGAATCCACCATGTTTGTCCAAGGCACCTAAACTTTAAATAAATACCCAACCCGCGACACCTGACTCCTAAAGCGGTAGCTTTGCCACAAATCCAATCAGATCGTCGTCACTTTTTATAACTTATATATAATAAAATAAAGGAATTAAACGACAATATTCAGGCAAAAACTATTCGTCCCGTAATAAAATGCAACATCTGTCAGTCTGTAACCCTGTGCAACTGGGTGGGACGGTCAATTTAGCTGCATTCTGTTTTTGTTAAGTATTCAGATCGTTCCCTTTATTTATTATATTATAATTAGTACCTTTTCGACCCTTTAGTATGACTTTTACATATCGTACTAATCATTTTTATTTTAAAATTCAAGCGGTATATGTCGGTAGCTTTTTTACCTTATTTTGTATGGTAAAACAGAAGGAAGTGAGGTGAGGAATAGTGAGTGAGGAAATTAGGAGGTTCTTCCTTTACTTCCTTTTTTTATATAAGAAATAGGCAAACGAGCAAGCTGATCATCTGATGGTAAGCAACCTCCGCCGCCCATCAACATCTGCAGCACAAAAGGGATTGTAGATGCGGTGACTACTTTAGAGAGAGGATGTGAAAAGTTGAATGGGAACTTCTTTTAACTACTTTTTCGTTAAAACCAGATGTTTAAATCTGTCATTCTAATGCTGGTCATGTGCGTTCACCTCTTTGTCATGTAGTTGATAATTAAAACAGAAATTTCCTAAATTTCATTTTTGCTGTCTGCTACTAATTTAAAATTTTAATAATTAATTCGAATTTAAAATTAATATGAATGATACGAAATGAGATTTTTCCTGTTATAAGTATTTTGCATCTGTTTTTATCATAAATAAAGAAAAAAAAAGATTTGTGAAAATCAATTAGAAAAATAACATTAGGTGTTTACGAACCAATATATGATGTAAATCACGCATTTATTTTTATATAATAATTGATTTTCGCTTATCGTAGAACTTAGATATAGTAAGTAATTTGCTTGCCTTTGCATCTGAATATTCTTTTACCAGCTTTCTAGGCATGGGCCTTCTTATTTAGAAAGGTATAGACAGTAACCCATTACGTTTGTCAAAGGTGAATTGGCGGAGTAACCAGACCAGCAATAAAATCATTTTAATAAACCTAATGTGTCAAAAAATGACGGCGACGTGGTTCGCCACTCGTCACGTCCTGATTCCTACGAGGGCGAGAAGCGACTAACGGAGAGCAGTTTCGCTAAGATGAATGTGAGAGGAAGGATGGATGAGTGTGGAGGAAACAAGGAAGGTGTGCCGGCATCGTAGCGGATGGAGATCTGTGGCCTCTGCCTACCTCTACAGGAAACGGGTGTGACGATATGTATGTATGTATGTATGTATGTAGGTCATACACATATTTATTACAATTCTGGAATCTTAAAAGAAACACGCTCCCCCTCCCTCTTTCCTCCCACTCCCATTTCCACTTCCATAATGACACTTTTCTTAAAGGTCGGTAACACTTCCGCGATGCCTATGGCGCTGCGAAAGTCTATGGGCGGCGATGATTGCTTTCCATCAGGTGACACGCCTGCTCGTTTGCTTTTCTGTCCCATAAAAAAAAATCGAACCCTCGAACACTGATGCACCTGATCATACTGGTTTACAAAACACACGAACTTGTTGTCAGGTGAACGCCGTTAACTAAACCAAAAGGATAAGTAAAAAGCGTTGACTTTTAAAAGTATGCCACAAAAAGATATAGTTAAATGTTTCAATGTATAAATTAACAGTTTAAAGAGTAAACAGACCGGTGACCATAAATAAACTTGAATGGGAGGCGATGGGTGGCACAAACGTTTCTGATTCCTGACTACCTACTTGAAATCTGCAATACATGAATATTCATTTTATACGATGGTACACATTATTGAAAAAGTATGGAGTTGAGATTATTATTTGTATGGTGTTTTTTAATTCTATATTTACTGGATTTTATTTACAAAAGAATTCAAGTTGAATTTTAACTGTAGTAACTTTTTTATTTCTTATTATATAGAAATTGGGTATCAGTTTTAAGACAAAAATCCATATTATGAGTGTTCTTATCATTTGTTCCTTTTCATACAAAACCGCAATAGTTCAGTTTCATTCATTCTGAGTTTATATCTTCCATTGGACTATTGATGTGAACAATTTCTTAATATAAGCATTATTAGGTTAATTGGCATGGTTAGCAAAAATTCCAGTAATTTTGTTAACCATGTACATAACAATTGAAGATCGTCGTGACCTGTGTTTTCGTGACATCGTCGTGACTTCGTGAATTCTGAGTTATTTGCAGACGCCTACGATGTCGAACTTCGGCCAGGAGGTTTAATACCATCTATCCTACCTAGAAAAATGTTAGATTTCAGGTTTACTGGTTCTTTCTTAATGTTGTGACCAAAGTAACTTAGGGTACAATGAGTAACCAAGAATGACAATTTTTCACGGATGGACACATTTGTAGGATGTACTGTCTACGCCGTCAACAACATGCATTACCAACACCATGTCTTGAATGCGTCGACACATTTTTTGAAAATAGTTACGCAAAAAAGGGCTAAAATTATAGGCCGTCAGTTCAGTATTTCATATATGGCTCATTATATGTAACTTAATAAAAATACCAATCAAATTAAATATTTTACGAAATGTATTGTAATATTTTTTTAGAAGTTAAAAGTTCTTATACAACATGAAATTGGACAATTTATTTATAATTAATTTGAAAAGCATTTATTTTTCAGAAGCAGCAGTCTGGTGTCTGTTAGTTGGTAATAAAATAAGTCTATAGTGTCATTTTAATACATATTAATAGTGTGACGGATTTGCCTGCCGACCACTTTTATTTTCATTTTATTTAAAAGCATTACTGAAACTAATTACTTATTAAACCTGATAAAGAAAGTAATATTGATATTTCTAAAGTTAAATTTTAAAACGATCTTCTTCTAAGAGTGCCTCTCCGACTTGCGAAGGTTGGCAGCAAATTCAGCACAACTTTCCTTCTCCTTCGCGAGGTGCAGCAGTTCTGGAGCACTCACTATCCCGGTCCACTCCCTGATATTACGTAGCCAAGACTTTCTTTCGACCAACTTGTCTTTTGCCCGTGATTTTTCCCATCATAATAAGTTGCAGCAATTTGTACCTGTCATGTCTCATGATATAACCCAGGTAATAACTTTCCTAACTTTGACGGTATGCAAAAGTTCACGTTTTTGCTTGACTTGTCGGAGAACCTCGTCATTGGCCACCCTTTGAGTCCAGCTAATAGCGAGCATACGTTTATATGCCCACATTTCGAACCATATAATTGTGAATTTACTTAAAACTTTATTTTATATTATAAGTGAGGGTTGTGTTCGCTTCATAAATATTGATGAATTGTACTTCTAATGCAATTTATTATATTTTTGAAATGTTATCGTACCTTTTTAGGGTTCATATATGGGTTCTATATTGAATATGTGTATGATGTGTATTATATTTATTATACACAATTTTATATATAATATAATGCCGATGCTAGACTTACGTCACGTCATAACTGCTTACAGGTATTTGTACTAAGTCTGGGCGTTTGTCAGGACATTTGTGTTGTAATAGCACCCAAGACAGGAAAATCCTAGTATGGGGATATGACTGGGTGTATGTCCACGTCAAAATAATCCAGTAATGTATTACTTAAATCATCTTATAAATTCGATTATCGTCATTGAGTCGATATTTTATGCAACTAATGGCATCGTAACGCCCTTAGGTCGGCTCTTTAGTAACGTACTGATTTAAATATGGCCAGCTCCAATCCGCATAATCGTTTTAATCTTTGAAGGGCAACTGCAATGCCTAGCTTTAATAGCACCTGCCTACAGACGGGTTATCCGAGGCATTCGCTAATGAAGCACTGTTGGTTCACATGTTACTGTCAAATTATTCGCGGTTCGTATCTAGGCTCTGGATCGTTATACTCTTCGCTAGGTATTACTCGTTATATCAGCTCTGCGGCCAGTTACAAATCCGTATGCAAAGTAATTTGTTTTATTCAATCATTTCTATTTTTTTCTCTTAAGCTATATCACAAATTAGGACTCTTCAGAGCTATTAAATATCATCTCCTTGTTGCTTAAATTTAATTTTATATTGTGCTACGGTAATATCTTTTTAAACGTGGATACTGACGGTCCGTCTCTTTGACAAGCTCAAAGTCGCTCAAGAGCTATGAAGAGGGCTATGCTCGGGGTTTCTCTGGGTGATAGAATTCGAAATAAAGAAATTCGCGCGGAGATCCAGAGTCACAGGCATAGCTCTTCAAGTTAGCAGACTGAAGTGGCAATGGGATGGACACGTTTGTCGGAGAACCGACAAAGGTTGGAGTAGACGAGTGCTAGAGTGGAGACCGCGACTTGGCAAACGTAGTGTGGGTTGCCCCCCTGCTAGATGGAGCGACGATCTGCGCAAGGCGGCTGGCAGAGACTGGATGCGTGTAGCCGAAGATCAGGCTAGGTGGCGCGCTTTGAGTGAGGCCTACGTCCAGCAGTGGACTGCCGCAGGCTGATATTGATATTGAATATCTTTTGCGAACTAATTAGGTCAGTAGCGAAGTGACCGTTTTCAGAGTCAATCGACGTAGTTGGATTCCCGCATGGGGACAAATATATGTATGGCTTACAGGTATTTATTGTGGGTATTTAGTTCAACTTTGCCAAGAGAAAAAAGCTCTCCTGAGAAATCGCTAAAGTATCAAATACGCAGTAGTATTTAAATGCTAAATATGCGTAAATATAAAAGATACTCTCTCCAAATACTCCTTAATTATTGGAACGATTATTCCATACGACTAGCATTCGGATGCATTGTCTTCAAGATACAATATATATGTATATATATATTCATGAATTAATCCAAGGGACCCGAAATTTTTTTTTTGTTATAAAAACCGACTATCGATTGTATACCTATAGACTAGATTTTCGGCGCCCACTTGTGGCGGCCCTTCAGATCTACGCGAGCTTTTTGACCAAATACCTTATACCAAATTTCAGTGAAATAGACCCATAAATGGCGATTTTTATTTTATCTTGCAATGGTTTGCACGTGAATCCATTTTTTGTGCGCGAGCGGTGTTACGGTTCGGGCGGGACATCGAGCAGTTTTTCACCATCATTAGATCCTCAAGGGTTGCATACAGTTCCTTTGCTTCAAGTCCCACTCGAACATATTCTCCAAATAAACTCACTCCCCCATCTCTTACAGTTTCCCAATTAAAATGTCAGTGATTGATAATGGATTATAATGTTCATCATCAATTTCAACCAGAATTCAAAGTTAGATCCCTTGGGTTTGGAAATCAGGTACCAAGCCAAGCGTTTAAATATTAAAGTTTTAAATAAACTATTTGGATGTACGGGCACGATCTAGGATGAATGTTACCTCCCATATAATGGAAATTAATTCGCAAGCACACTCCACTGAGCTAATACCTCATACTCTAACAGATACGAATAAATAAATTAATAGGCAGAAACACGTTTTATATAAGTATATTAAGTATAACAGAAGACAAGCATTTATTTATGATCACGAATAGCGGCATGATTATAATTTATAGAAACTGAGTAACTGATTAATGTCCTTGCGTAGTTTTAGAGCTAATTCACACAAGGTTATTGATTATTACAAAAAAATTTTATATTTTGATATGGAAATGGTAGGCAAATGAGCAAACGGTCGTCTCATATTAATTTATCACCATCATATACCTGCAATACCTAGACTACCTTGGGGTAAGGTAAATAGAAGGAGAAGAAGAATGTAAAGAAAGGGGAAAGAAGTCAGGTCTCGAGATCACCGCAATCACCATACGAACAGAAAAATGTTACAACTTAACGCCGATATTTTATAAAGGTGTACTGGACTCCTCTGGTCAAGATCGTCCGGACCATGGTATTAGGCATGGCTTTATAATTATTGAAAATCTTGAGAACTTCTCTTATATGATTTTGCCTATTTCTGGATTATGATAACGAAAACGAAGCTTTGCTCCAATGGTTGTGTTGAAAGTTTCATATGATTCGAAATGAAGCAATGTCATGCATCGATCTAGCTTTCTGACTAACTCTCTGATAGCAGCAATGGACTGGTCAAACTTGTCGGAGAACCGGTAACCGTTGGAGTATCTACTCATCTGAGTGCTTGAGTGGAGATTGCATCTTGGCAAACGTAGTGTAGGACGTCCCCATTTAGATAGAGTGACGATTTGCGTCGGAGGATTTGCGAAGACTGGGATAGGTGGTGTACATGTGAGAAGGCCTGCCTGTGACGATAACGTATTAATTTGAGAAGACAACTTAATATGTAGGTGGTTTTTAAAGGCAAATTTCAATAAAAATCACAACAAAACAGTCACGTGTTATTCAAACTCTCACTCTGTTTTGTCTCAATCCTTTTATCTTAGGTGAATAATTTAATCATTATGATAATTTCTAGTAGTCATTACGTGATTGTATTAAGTTAAACTTAATATAATAACGGCAATATTAGGGACGTTTTTAGTTTTTTTTACAACAGAATCGATATTGATATAAAACTTGAAATATACCTATGTTAACTTGTAAATGGTAGACATAGTACAAAGGCGACGTTCCCGTAATGTAATTTGATATATCGATATGTCTTTAATCATTTACACCCGTAATTTACTGACGGTGAAATAGCCACGCAATTATATCGAACCTTGTGTGAGCAAACTCATTGTAAAGGTTATTGAGGTGTAATTAACATTATACACTAGAATCCATGTTGTAGAGAGCGTACAGTAATAATTATCGTAGTAAACTAAAGCAATAATTTATGATTTTAGAAAAATAACGAATAATTAAATAAAATTAAGAAAGAAATTCCATTTTAAATTTGGGCAAGCCTTTTAAATGTAAATTTATTAAGCCTTTTAAGTTTAAATATTCATCAGAGGCCATAGACGATTGTTTTTATGGGATAGGAAGGCAAACGAGCAGGCGTGTCACCCGATGGAAAGCAATCAACGGCGCCCAGACATCCGCAGCACCATAGGCAGTGCGGAAGCGATGCCGACCTTTAAGGGAAGTGTCATTACGGGAGTGGGAGGGGCAGGGTGTTGAGCCTCCGGAACTCACCCGCTCACCGTACGAAGCGCGGTAGCTAAGCTACCACTCAGACGCCGGTTTTCTGCAGGATCGATCAGTATGTACGAGTAATTAAGATGCCGAAACGACGTACGTTGACAGTCTGATCCACAAGCTCAGAATGACTCATAGAGCTATGGACGAGCTACCTTTCGTTTAGTAGATATTATTCAAAATCAAAACTACCGACAGAGAATCAGAGTCACTGATAGAGTTTCTCCAGGTAAGTATCAAAATATCTATGATAGAACTGATAACCGCTGGAGCAGACGAGTGATGGATAGAGATCGTGGCTCTCCAGCACTCGTCTAATTTGATAATTTGGGTTCAAACTGTTATAACACAAATTTTCTACGGAGCATGATCAAAACCCACATGAACCCTGGTGCATGATCTTTTGTAATTGTGAAGCATTTACATTTTAAGCAAAAATCTAGAACACGCTTGTGAATGGAGGTAGGCGTCATTTGGAATATGAAAAAACTGTTAATTCGAATTGTGTGGTAAATTATGGGACTTTTTAGTATTCTGTCTCATAAAATAAAAGAAGAATAAATAGATGGATTAGTATTAAACGTTTATTCTGTCTGATAAAGTAAAAAGAGAATAAATAGATGGATTAGTATTAAAAGTTATTCGATATCTTAATATCTCCCATACTATATATCTTAATTATATCCCATATACAATATATACCGTTATTATTATTATCTTTGAGAATTTTATAGCATTTTATTTATTTAAATGTGAAGCTATTATAGAAAAGTATTGGTGGAATAATGAAGCCATGTCACCGATCTTCTCAAATAAAGAAGTAAAAAAGATTATGAATGATTTTTTTTTGTACACTAATGTTTCTTATCCGCGCTCAGACGGCTGGGTTGGTAGATGCTATTAAAGTATAATTTCCGTTGGGCGAAGGTTTGCGGTTAAGTTTGCTTGATTAAATATGACCGCGACGATCTGCGACCTGATTTTAATATCATTACGTCCATGACAAGAGAGATATACTGCGATTGACTGGATAAATAAAAACAAATATATTCTATCAAGGTAACTTTATACTTTCTTTTTATTTCTACACTGTAAGGGCACATTATTCTTACTCCAATAACAGTATATTTCGTATTCTAAAAGTTAAATTATAGTATTAAACATTACAATTAGAGTACAATCCTATAATTCTAATGTATAATACTATAAAACAAGCAAGCCTAATTGGCTTCCAATTTTTCAGAAGTTAGAAGAACAAAAAATAAATTCGTTTTTTTAGTTAGACTTCTGGCGAAAAATAAGTATAGTTTAGTGAAGAGGAAACACAGTTGTTCCTGATTCCACTTCGTATCTGTATGGACCAGAAGGAGTTAGTGCAGTAAAAATATTATTACATAAAATCACCTTAATTGTGAATAAAAATAATTACAAATAATTGCGTTGAAAAAAATTTTGTTATCAATAAATAGCATGAACGTATTAGGAGACAGCAGAAACAACAAAAAGTAAATTCGTTATGAATCTGATAAGTAGAATAATATGGTATGATACGGTTTCGTAAAAAAGGTATTCTAGGTTAAAAAAAGGAAACAATAATGTTTCTGAAATACATATACTATGGCTCACGTGAAAAAAGATTAGGAAAATAAATAAGGTTATTATTACAGCCTATATGCGTCCTTGTGCTGGTAAGTGGCATGCACCCACCACACTTCTCTTAGGCGAATTTGTGGGACATCCAGATTCGGAGTCAATACCTGAAGACCAAGCATATATTTAGATATGTATTTATTTATTTCAATGCGGGTATCGAACTGGAGACAGCTGATCTCGTAAGCAGATGAGCTACATTATTACTAGCTTCGCCACTGAGCAACACCAATTAGGTTCTCAAATTGAATGAAATCGAAGAGCCAATAAAATTGTTATTAGCGTTGAAAGAAACTATCTAGACTTTAGCAAATGTTTCTAGGTGGACAGTCAAAACCTTTACTTGGCTAAGATCCGCGACAGGCAAACAATAACAGAAAATTAACAATGTGTTTTCCTGCTGGATGAAGTGGATTTACTTGGAACTTAAACCAAAACTTACCGAAAAACGGCCGCCAGCAACTTTTCACCTACCAACCACTATTCACAACACCAAACACACACTACCACTTTTCTACCTTGTAAACGACACGTGTTTCGCCCCAACACGATGCATCTTCAGGTATAGTAGACTCTACGGAAGATAACGGAAAAAGTTTTTCGGTTATCTTCCGTAGAGTCTCACTTAGTGATGGATTTCCGCAAAGTAACTTCTTAAATGTTTCTAGACCAAGAGGCGCATATATTGCAAGTTCTCACATTAGCTGCGAATTCCATCGGTTCGACCATTTCGCGGTTATTTTAAACCGAGCACCGAGTTTTTGTAGTTCGCCATTCGCGCGGAACACGTAAAGTAAATACTTTTACGACTATTTGTTCGTTGGATTGTTGCGAGTGGATGCGGTGCCCGTATTATGAGCACGCCAATAAGTATCCACATCGACTCGTTTCTTATTTTGTAAATTATTTGCGATATATGTTCGCTGTTTGTGGTGTTCGCAGTTAATTGGCTATTTTATTTGTATCGATATTATTTCGATTCAATTGAATGGTTACATCGAGTCATGTGTAGGTGCATACAATTAGCAATGTTTTAAAGAATAACGAGGTAACTTGAACGTTACGGAATGTTTGTTGGCATCTGAAATCCGACAGGTAGAGCAGAAACGTGAACTTCTGCGCACCGTCTAAAGAAAAGTTGTTTACTTGGGACATATAATGAGGACTGACAAGTACCTACAAAATTGTTGCAACTGATCATGATCGAAATGTGGCATTGACTTGGTCGAAGAAAAAGACTTGGCTATTTAATGTCAGGGAGTGGGCAAGGATTAGGCGAGTGCTGCCAGGCTAATCTATGCCTATTCCCTGACATTGAGTAGCCAAGACTTTTTTCAAGATCGCGAGTGCGAAGAGGCATTAAAAGAAAGAGAAGTAGTGAAGAATAGAATAGAATAAGTGTGCTGAGTGTTCATCTAAATTTTTCTTCCCAATTTCCTAAAACATGCTTCTCTTTGATAAGGATAGTATTAACATGTTAGACGCCATAAAGGGCTTTGTTGTTTTACTTAATTGCACCATGAAGGCTACCGGTGACCTTGGGCTGTTTTTTTTATTATATTTACGGAACCACCACGCCCGATTTTAATTAAAAAAGTTTTGGGTATATATTATGATAAAATACGTCGATTACAAAATAAAATTTTTTTGAACCAAGTTTTTTTTATGTCATCCCGTTTAATGTGTTAAAATAAATATATACGTATTACATTAGTTATTAAGCAACTTGATTAAAAATTATATTTTGTTTATTTTTGAGAACTGGTCGTGCAGTATAATTTTTATTAAAAAAATTAAAATAAAAAAAACAATCTGGTAAAATAGTTTTGAAATAAAGCTTAAATACCATCATTCCATTTTTCATTTCAAAAATCTAATATGTATTGCCTTATACATATGTTTAGTTCAGTTTCAGCTAGCCGCTTTGTGCAAGTCGTCGATACAGTTAGGTCGGAAACGTCGCACACTACATTTGCCAAACGCGGTCTCTATGCGAGCATTCATCTACTCTAAATTTTGTCGGTTTTCAGATAAACATGATCTACCTCTAAGAGCTATGTCGTTGACTTATGTATCTGTCGGTATTATGAATTTTGTATATACAAAGTAAACAATTTAAAGTTCCATATTACAGTGCAGAAACTTTCGTAGCAAATAAAATATTACGACTGTATGCACTTCTTAAAGGAATAAAAATCATTAACTTACAAAGTTGTTTTAATTTGCGCAATTATTGAGCACTTAACAAAACATGCTTGTAAAAGTAAATTATACGCAATAATGTTTTACAGAAAGCAACGTAGGTACGATGCATTATAAAAGGAGCTGTTATAGATGAGTCAATATAGGTTTGTATTTAATAATAGAGCTGTTAGGAGTTGCGGATTTTGAAAACGGATACGGAAAATCTAAAATTATATATAAAACTTAATACGTTTTATACATAATTTTAGATTTTCCATGTTAGAAGTTAGATTTGAGTGCGTTTACATATTATTATTTATCTATCTTCTTTTATCATTTATCTATTCACTCAAACCTCAATATTTTGACTGTCTTCCATCACACGTGTCACTCGTATAGTTACCTGCGTAGATAACTGCAGTTTGTCGTTAATTTGGTTTACTCATCGCGTCGATTGTCGGCAATGAGTTTTTTGTTATATATCCTCTTTGAAAATTGTTAAGTTCTAAGTTTTCGGAGTTTTTATTATGACTGAAATGGCTAAAGTATTTTAGGGCGTGACAAGTTATCAAGGAAGATAGTCTTTCATAGATACTCACTCTTATTTACACTATAAGCAAATATTTCTATTCTATGAATTTCGATAAGTTGTAACGCTGTGTTTGTTACGCGAGTAATATATTAAATGTAATTCATTTAATTTTAAAATTAAAATGAATTACATATTACACTCTAAATAACGTTTAAGTTTTATTTTGTATGTATGATTCCAATTTTAATTTGAAATACATTACAAATGCCTAGAATTACTCTCCATTTTATTCTCTAAAGGTATTTATTATTAGATATAATTATATTATTTTAATATATATAACCTCTACAGAATATCAATATGTGTAATTAAGGGATAAAATTACACTTACGAAAATAAAATGAAATTAAAACTTATTTAAATTAGTATTACCCAGGTACAATATAATATTTTTTGATGCAATGTATATTTTCGTTTACATATTATGTATATGAAAAATATATCTGGATTTTATCCGTTACGGCCTAGCTAACAACACTAGCACGGTGCAATAAAGTCGCATTAACTACAAATTAAGTAAACGTTGTGTGTGGGTGCCGGCTGCCGTCAAAGACTTGTATAAAACTATTTTTATAAAACTTAGGTCTACTATCCTACTAATATTATAAATGCGAAAGTTTGTGAGTATGGATGTATGTTTATTACTCATTCACGAAAAAACTACTGGACGGATTTGGATGAAACTTTACAGTAATATAGGTTATACGTCGGAATAACATTTAGGCTACAATTTGTGATTAGAATTATGTAATGAAGATTTCATGTAATTTTGGTCGTTATATAATTTTACTATTAGGTAAAAAAAAACATATTTATTTAAAATTATCTGTCACGAAACTTAATGTGGCAGACCAAATTCCACGCGAGCGAAGCCACAGGCAAAAGCTAGTAGTTTTGACTCAGTAGTATAAGGATTAGTTTATTACATACAAGCCCTGAGACTAATTATTGTTCATGCGTAGAAGCTTCTAGAAGCGTTATTGTTAAATTTTTGGCAGACAAGTTATTTGGCGATCATTAAAAATTAATTATTTACTACTAACACTGAAAAATAATACAAATATTCCCGGTTTTATAGGACCATCTCATTACGTTTCGTGCGTCTCATGTAGGGTGAGTATGGAAGCAAATTACAATAGAGGAAAACAGAAAAACACACATTATTATTATAATTTTCTGTTATTGTTTTGCTTGTCGCGGATCTTAGCTAAGTAAAACTTTTGACTGTCCATATAGTGATGGATTTCCACAAAGTAACGCCTGACTCCATCAATAAGTTTATTAGAGTTTGTAATGTATTGCAATGCAACTGTTAGAATTGTCGTGCTTCTATGACATTACATTTTAGTATTCTAAATATTAAATTGAAGTTTTTTAACAGTATTACTTATAAACTAATCATTATTTTAACAAATTACTATTCTAAACATATATGTAAATACATACATCGCAGTAAAAACCGCTCTGAATAGAGAACAAAGAAGCTTTTGTTAGAATTTCTACGTTATCTTTTTGTTTATATAAAAAGTTTGACTGCGGTTTGTTTGTATTATACAT
The DNA here is from genome assembly GCA_031353405.1 of Baronia brevicornis. NCBI lineage: Eukaryota > Metazoa > Arthropoda > Insecta > Lepidoptera > Papilionidae > Baronia > Baronia brevicornis. The sequence goes on from JASFAT010001617.1 coordinate 159,804, forward strand.
CTAATTGGTCTAAAAGATGTACAGTCAGTGGATAACAACAAATTCCTCATACCATGGTGGCGTAAGGTTTTTACTTTTATATTTCGAGTAATATCTTTTTTGTTATAACGTTAATACGGGCTTGTTGTTTTAAGTTCAACAATTTATATAATAACTAAGTTTAACACATAGGTGATGCACGATGTACTACTATTGACATGAAAAGTAAAGCAGCTATAGACAAACGATATTTTTAAAGCTATTTTATTTATATCGTCAGTCTAAAAATATTTGGATCCGATTCTCTTTTTCCTTTTCTACAATTCCATACGTGACTTTTCATCTTTCAGCTGCTGTACAAGCTATATGGCCTGCCGTTGGCATTTGAGTATAGTACATATTTAAAAAAATAAGTTATACAATAGTTAAGTAAAAGTTTGAATTATATGAAAATATTTCATATGAATTATTTAGAAGTTGCCCCAGTGGAACCGTAGAATAATCGTATTAACACAATGGAATATTTAGATTAGATATAGCAGTGAGTGGTTTAATTTCTCCTCTAAGGAATATAATAAATAAAATTTTGGTCTATAACGCCATCATATATGTAAATTATTACATATATGATGATGTTATAGCCGGACTCGCTTACGGTGCCGAAACGTGGACACTGACAGTCCATCTCCTCGACAAGCTCAAAGTCGCTCAGAGGGCTATGGAGAGAGCTATGCTCGGGGTTTCTCTGGTGAACAGAATTCGAAATGAAGAAATTCACTGGAGAACCAGAGTCACACATAGCTCTTCAGGTTAGCAGACTGAAGTGGCAATGGGCTAGGCACGTTTGTCGGAGAACCGACAATCGTTAGAGTAGACGAGTGCTGGAGTGGTGACCGCGACTCGGCAAACGTAGTATGGGACGCCCTCCTGCTAGATGGAGCGACGATCTGTGCAAGGCGGCTGGTAGAGACTGGATGCGTGTAGTCCAAGATTGGGCTAGGTGGCGCGCCTTGGGTGAGGCCTATGTCCAGCAGTGGACTGCCGCGGGCTGATATTGAATATTGAATATGTAAATTGGATTGGTTCATATATTCCTTTCTCGCATTTTAAATACTTTCTGTAACCCAGTTATGGATATATATAGATAGGAATTCAATCGAAATAATTTTATAAAATTCATTGGTTAATGCGGATACATCCGCTACAACTGGAACTATTAGCTCTAGAGGATTGCACTTTTAAGCACGCTTTTTTATTCGCTAGTAGTATCCGCGATATCTATTTATTATTTAATTAAAACATTCCAATATGTTTTTCATTCGTGAATGGTGAGATATATTTTATTTAGCGTATTTTATTCATGTGTCTGCCAAAGATAGTTTTCGAAGTCCCTACGCTTCCCATTGCTGGGCATGGGCGCATTTTTAGAGAAATTGACATTAAGCCACCACGCTTGTACAAGGCAGATAGTGAGGCACCTAGATTCGGAATATACCATAAGCCTTACATATATTTATCCTGATTTTTTCATAACCTTTATATGTCCCACTGCTGAGCACGGACCTTCCAACTTCTTCAGAAAAAGATTTATCTAAAGATTATCCCGATGTGAGAGTAGGCTCCCGCGACTATTGACTATAACATGGGTATTTTCACAAAAGTCAAAAAGTGGTCGGCAAAATTTTGTTAATATGAATAAAATTCTACAATATTAATCAATAGATAGCGGACGAGATTTTTATAGTAATATCGCAACGTATGCCGTGGAAGGCAAGTTTTAAGCGTTAAAAAAATCAGATAAAATAATATCGAAGAAATATCGGTGTATGAAAAACTTACCTTGCATTTCATAGCCAGAACTAACTGGTACCGGTGTGCAGTTAGGGCGTCCTTGTAAGACCCCTGACTGAAGTAAGCTGCACCTAGGTTGCCATGAGCACGGCATTCCCCTGCAGTATCGCCTAAGGACTTGGCCACCGCCAAGTCCTGCTGCATGTAATTGATGGCTGCGTCCAACTGACTTAGTGCCCAGTGAGCTGATGATAGAGCGCTGAACACTGAACCCCTGGGGACAAGTTATAAAATCAATTAGTTTGATTACGAACTTTAAGTTGTTAATGTTAAGGGTCATTATTGTTTCGTATTCTTTCATTTAACATAAGATATACATGCAAAGGCTAATATCGATTTCAAGTAAGTTTTACAGCAAATTGAACTCAAAATCTACACTAAGTAAGGTACATTTTAAGGTTGCTGTATCATTTGTTTTAAAGCACCATAGTAAGTAAACAATATTTTATGTCAAAGATAAGCATATAATTTGGCCACCTGAAATTTAAAGGTTGGATTTCAAGGAGCCCACGGCTCCTGGAAATCACGAAAGCACGAAAGGGCCGGCTCAACTGAAGAAGTTAGAAATTCAAAGATTACGCATTATATGGTAGCACAGTATTAACATGTTTCGTACGGTGAGTGCGTGGATATAGAGACCCAACTCCTTTTTTCTTCCTTTATTTTCTTCTCGGAAACATCCCTCCATCTTTACGGGAAACATCCCTTGACCAAATTGCTGAAGTTTTTAAGAAAGGCCAGGTCAAGAGTACCCTTAACCGGCGGGCTTGCGTGAGGAGAATAATGAGTGTGGAGGGAGCAAGGGAAGCAAGGGAGATCTGTGGTCTCTGCCTACCCCTACGGGAGACAGGCGTGACGATATGTATGCATTCATCTCATTCTTCTTCCTCTCCCATTAATTCCTTTCCTTTTCCTATTATTTACATACCTGCTCTGAGCTAGGCCACGCACGCAAGGTAATTAATTGCTTACTATCACGATAACGGTTTACTGGTTTACGTATGATTTCATACGTATGATGTCATACAATCTAATGATAATTGCGAAAAGCTACAAAATAAATATAGAGTAAAAAAACGAAAGCGATAATTGAGGTGGTTTTTGTAGGTGTCCGCATCGTTTTTACTTCAATTTATCGAGCCGAAATGATGTCACGTCAACACGCTCGCATTAGAGAGAACAATGAACAAATTTTGACTCTGGACCCAAAAAATGAACGCGACAAAGGGACCGCCCGGTAACCAGTCATGCATCCGGTTTCCAGCGCGCGTGGGGGAGCATAAATAGCTGGGTCGATTGAAGAAAAAAATGAGATAAGTATTTTAATTTGCGACGGAGTTAATGAATCACTCCGCGCGATGTAATTTGACATAATACTTTACACCTTCGCGCCAGGATCCATGACGTGTTCGGACAGGGCTCGTTTTCGTTGAAAGCAACAAGACACTTGGTGGTTTTGTTACCCCCATATTTTTTAATACGTTTATTTAGCGGTTGAAGTTTGAGGGTACGCTTTTATGGCTAAAGAACGTATGTTCAAATTCAACGCACATATGTACATACACAAAATACGGATGGCTGGAGAGAAATTGAGGAGCAGGTACAGACCTGTATTGGGTTGGAGCGCCAAAGGAAGAAGAAGAATATGTACATACATACATATGTACCGCTTTTACCATAGCGAGTGTTCCGAGGAATTGTTTAGAATAATTCCTGCCGCCGAATTTCACAACCGCACAACTCGCCTGTAAAGAAAAGTTTCATCCCCACCATCTGGATGGGATAAGTGGCGATCCAGTACGGTGCGCTTCGAAAGAAGTTTCGGTTCTTTCCACGGATCCACCACTCTGTGGAACCGGCTACCTTCGGCGGTTTTTCCGAACTGATACGACATTGGTACTTTCAAAATACAAACCTATACATACTTTACTTTCCATCAGGTGACACGCTTGCTCGTTTGTCCTCCTATACCATAAAAAAATACATATCATTGCGTTTAGTTCATATAACCTACAAATATTTATTCTTTTATTTTTTATATGCTAGTTATAAAGAAAATTATATTACGATTTCATATAAATATTAAGACTTTTAGTCTTTTTTGAAAGTTGCCAATTTATTTTTCTTCCCTCTTCCATGGTACATAAATTCTGGCATTACGCTTCTCATATACATAGTTCGAGTCTCTTAACAGCTATACAAAAGATTACTGTACATTTATTCGTATCGCGTATAGTACACTAATTGTAATTTCAAATTAAGATAATAGGCAAACAATCTGGAATCTACAGCGCGTCTGTATATTACAATTGTAATTTACCGTTATCAGATAGATATTTGTTCGTGTTAAAGATTTTATCATTTCAATAGATCCGTTCAAACGCGCTGTGTTAGCCTTTGATAATAGCATTCCTGGGGCTTCTCGGTTTCACTGGAGACGTATATACCCGTTTGTTACTTCTTTTATTGCTTATCGTCAGTCAACAATTATCTTATCGATAAGGATCAGTTAAAAATGTACCTATAAAGTGTTCTCAAGTTAGGTTACAGAATAGGGTTGTATCGATACGGATTCAATCCATCAAATGGAGATAAGATCAGGTCAAGGTGTGGGTTTTGTCGCGCGGTGCTGGTTAGATACGGGCCGAGGCAGGTACCCGTTCGTTGACAATTTTAGGATGAGGCAAGTGCTTTAATATTCTTATCGTGTGGGCGTATTGAAATAAATGGATCTACAACACGTAAATATAACTATTTATTGGATGGTTTGATAGAAATGTTGCTCATAAGTTTTGTACTTTGATAAAACTTCTCTTTAATAAATATAGATAGATGAATGGCCACCTGGATGAATGGCGATCCAGTACGTTCCGTTTTTCCAGAAACTTCTTTCTAAGCATGACTATTCTGTAGAACCAACTATTTTCTGCGGTGTTTCCGAACCCATACAACATTGGAACCATCAAAAACAAGTTTACACATTTATTAAAGGCTTGTAACGCTTCTTCAATGCCTATGGCACTGCGAATATCTATGGTCGACGTTGACTGTTTTCCATCGAGTCACGCCTGCTCGTTTGTCTTTCTATACCATAAAAAAATATAATTCAAAAGAATATCATCTCTTCGAAGGTATTCTATATTTGATTCAACATAGCCAAATAAATAGATGTAAGCGAAGTACATCCCTTATCGAAATGGGTTTATTTATGAAGCTATTAGGAATACCGTTAATGACCCCATTGGCATTTGCAGTGTTTTAGATAACATTACCTTTGATTAATGAATAGTCCAAGCAGCTCAGGAGCTAATGGATTACATTATAAGTTAAGTCCACTTTATATGACTAGGGTGTCTTAAGAGTTGCTAATATAAGAGAAAATATGATTAATAAACTATAGCAGTCCGCTGCAAAATTATGCCTCTCTCTGTTTCGATTTCACCTGTTCTCTGCGGTAGGAAAGTGGACTGAGGACCGGAAATAGCCACTTCGTATCAATCACGCTCATGCTTTATTTATTTATTTATTTATTTCATGTGAGAATAATAACTTATTCTAAGATACATTATTATATAAGACAGTTGTATAACAATGAAACCAGTTACTGCTCTCTTATAAGAATGTATTAACAATAGGTTAAGAGCAGCACGTTAAAAAATTAAACAGTGTAAAAGTCAAAATAAAATTAATATAAAAGATAAAACAATAAAAAATCAGTAATGACTTACCATCAAATGTTAGCTAAGGTATTTAAGCAAATTGTTTATGTATGCACATGGACGCGTGTATGTATATGCACGTGATTATGTGTTTGTGTTTGTGGGTGTTTTTGTGGCCATTTGCAAGTGTGACAACGTAGATCGATAATTGTTAAAAATAAGATTTATAAAATCTGCTTTTTAATGATATTGGACTTTTAAATTTTTTTAAAAGCACTGGTTGATAAATAGAATGGATCTAATTTAGATTATTTGGCGTTTCATTAGTTTTTCTACGAATGAAGTGTATTATAGTTTGCCTCTAATGTTTTGTTTCAACGGTGCGGAAGGGGTACCCCCTGACGAAAGCCCTGATTGTCAATAGTAGCTGTACTGTATTGATATGGGTAACAAAACTATAATATTTATTTCATAACCTGTTGTTACATTAGTAATTTACCTTACTTATAGTTTCTTGTTTTATTGTTTTTAAATACTTCACTTTTCGACTAGCGCACTGGTCATAGTGGGACTATTTATATGTATGTGTATTACTAGCTCTACCGGGCATGCATTGTTACGCTAAGTAAAGAAAAAATGTTTATATGTATATATTACTTTGTATAGACAGCATAAAGGATAAAGAAACATTATTTTTTTTTATATAAATATATTTTAAGTTCAGTTCCAGCATACAGTCCGAATTGAGTGTATACAACAATTTTGCAACCCTCATTAAGCCGAGACGTCTCATAACTCAAAGTACATCGCGTCTTTATTTCTTAAACTCCATTTATTATAAATCAAAACGTCGAAATTCCGCCAAAGATAATGTTCCCTTAAGTAGATATAAATTATTTCACTGTCAACTCGTTATATACGAATGCGGTCGGTGATTAAAAATAATATCGTTATGCCATTAATGAGGGTGGATATCGACGTCCCAGTCGTTTGTTTTCTTCTTAATGGATCGGAAGTTTCGGCGGCTCGAGGCGTGAAATTGTGACTAAGGGTCTAAATACGTGCACGCTGGAGATAAATCAATATAATTAAGCCATCAATTACTTCACGTTTATGGCAAGGAGCGTATAAGGTATTAAAGTTCCGTAGGTACAATGAGACCGCGGCCGCGATTTCATTGCGTCTCCAGTAACATCGGCGAACAATCTATGCATTAATTACCTTTGTGCTGTAAAACGTTACTATCTTAACTGAAATGGTCTTTAAGTGCTGCGTCCAATCCTGATTAGATGGATGGGTCATATTAATAGGAAATTATTATTACATAAGTTTCATTACAAAGATTTTTTTGGATATACATACATTTGGGATTTCCCATTGACGCTACTTGGGAAGTACGGAACTCTTGCAGAATATCAGCGTTAAGTTTACTGTATTGCAATTTGATTGCTGAGTGGATGGATTCAAGGTCTCATTTCTATCCCCTTTCTTTATTTCCTTCTACCCACTCTTTACTTATTTTTTATCCTTCCATTATTCACATCGTTACTCTAAGGTAGACAATGTGCAGTGCCCTTCGTATTGTGGATGTCCATAGGCGGCTCTGGATGCTTACCATAAGCACTCCGCTTGTTTGTTATCCTATCTATTCCAAAAAAATGTTCTACCGTTATTAGAATTCTACCTTACGTATGACGATGGATAGGATAACTTTAGTGCAGGTATTTAATCTTTACGAAATTTTATATTATGACTTCTAACATACATATATGTATGTACACTAAGTCACTCTACATATCGTAAAGTTTATCACTTGAGTAAAAAGAGTTTCCAGAGGCGTGTATCCTAATACAAACATACAGTACAAATAAAAATTAACACAGAGTCAGTTAGAATAATATAAAATTACTGGAGATGCGTATTTAAGAAAATGAAAAAACGGCATTCACTTCTAGTGTCTTCCGTTTTGTGTTGTAATAGTAAATTCAGTAAAAAAGGGTAAAATACGGTTAACTAGGTGTATCGAAATTTTTGCATCAGTATGCAAATTATATTTCAATTAAAAAATATGAAACTATAGTATATGGACTTACCATATACCATACTCATCATCATCATGGCATTACAGCCGCGGGTGGGCCTTAGCCTGGTTCAGTAAAATTTTCCAGTCGGATCTTCGGTTAGCTTTTTCCCTCCAGCCCCTCAGCCCCAGCCTTTAACTAGTCCTCGACTCCATCTAGCCATCTGAGCTTAAGCCTTTCGCTGCTTTTACGACTATCTGGTTTGCCGTCGAGTAGGTGTTTGAGTACTCTAGTCTCGTCCATCCGTACCACGTACCCAGCTCAACAAAAGCGTTCAATCTTCGATTGGACAAATATACCATATTGGTATTAGCTTATTTGCTGGGCATCATAGAAATTTGTTCATCATAATTAACTATTCGAATGCAACATATTATAGTTTGGAACTATACACACAAAATATTAAATACCATAAACTTACCTTAGTTTGAGTGAGCACGATCCTATTCTCAAAGCAGCTTCTAGAACAGTGACCGCTGCTTGGTATTGACCCGCAGCAAGTAACTCTTGTCCGACAACCTGTAAAAATTGCATCGTGAATACTAACTACATCTTACTACATCGTATTCTTTCTTTAAGAAATTTTTTATATTATTTAGATAGATAAAGGATGAAAAAGGTTCCTTGTCAGAAAAACATTATTACATCATCAACTCTAATAAATATTTGCGTTACAATGAAAGAATTTCAATACATTGGATATGGACTTCAATGTATTGATATTCTTTGTTTGTTTGCATTTTTGTATTGTATTTTTTGTTGTATTGTTTGGTTGAAACTCCTTTGAAACGTAATTTGATTAATTTAAATCCTGGAAATGAGGTTTTAACGATTCATTTTACAAAGTTCGTTTCATAGTCACTAGCGAAAATATGTAACTATACGTTGAATAAAGATCGCTGATTTAAAGACCGTTGAAGATTCATGAAAACTATAAAAAAAAAGAATAATAATATAAACGATATCCGGATAAGATCTTTACTATTATTTCCTTTAGAGTTGATCTTTAAACTCCAAAGGAAATAATAGTAAAGATGTTTAGAAGACAAATACTAGAAAGATTCCGCAGAAGAAGCACTCTTTCGCAGAAGGCCGATTTCTGACTTCCATGTTACTATGCTTTCATCTTAAAAAAATAAATCTATTATTTTGTATTATACATCAGTCTAACAGAATTTCAACCCAGATTTTTAGGTGTACAGTTATATTTTAAATTTATTATATAATTACATAAAGGCGATATGAATCCGTTTTAATTGTTATTTTATGCAACCATTATCGTAATTTTTAACGCAAATGCTTGTAATTTTTAAGAATATTTGAGAATATATCTTAAGAACATTGAATCATTAATTTTTATTTATAATAACCGATAACATGAATTGATTTTCAGTAAATCAACCGGCTAACAGGCCAATTGGGATATAAGCTGCCAACAAGACGTGTCACCTAGCCCGCACGTCTTGTCATCTTTAGCTTCACGAATCCAGTTACTTGAAATGAATTCCATGCTACCCAATTTCAAAATTCACTTAAAAATGTATCTGTTGTTGTGTTCAGACTAATCTCGGAGTTGCCTGAACCTAATCGGATGAAACTTTCGAAAAAAAATAACCTTTTATGAAAATTTGTTTGTAGAACCACTGAATTAGGTTATTTAATATCCTTGAAACACCTTTGTGAAAATATAAAAATGAGACTGGAAAGTATTTCAACATTTTTATTTATATGTCCCTTATTTTTCATTTATATGTATTATGATTTAAGACAGTACAGTTAAAATTTTGATGATGATAAAATTATTCGACAATTTTGATTTCCCCTAATGCTTTTTGACCACTCAATGACAAGTCATTTGCGTCGTAAATATATATCTTTGCAGTAGTAATGAATCTAAAATGTGATTTTGAATATCACTGGCACAAGCAAAAACCACATCGAATTTTTAAAAATACATTTCTGCGGCTGCGATCTACACTGACGAATATTTAAGAGTGTGATTATTTCTCAGTATACGGATCACCCGCTTTGTGGTTATTTTTGATATTAATTTAATTCTTGTTAACCATTCCAAATAATCTAATAGAGTTTATGTTAGGAAAATATGGTTAAAATTATGTCTAATATTATAATCGGTTTGATTAACATTAGCTAAGATCGTAATTGCAATCTTATAATAAGCTATTGGTGTATGATAATATATTTTATATATAATAATATTTTTATATATAATATATTTTAATATAATAATGACGACAAATTAGCTCAGTGGCCGCCCGCGGAGTCAATGGTCGCGGGTTCGATCGCCGCATCGGAATAAATATATGTATGGACTTCAAATATTTAAATCGAGTCTGGTACCTCGCCAATCCACATTGGACAAGCGTGGTGGGTTAACGTCCGTTCCTCCAGAAATGGAGAGGCCCTTCCTTGCTCAGCACTGGGACTGTAAAAAACTATATATTTATATGTTTTATAAATATAAATATATAGTTATAATAATGGTAGAGCTATGGTAGAACGAATTGGTCATTTGGGGAACTACCTCAGAGGAACCATATCAATTATGGACTTCAAGTGGCAGCATTATGAATGTGTGTGGTAGTAGAATGTGTTACCACGTTTCGTATGGTTATACAGCGATCCGAAGGACCAACTCTTTTTCCACTCATTTATTCCTTCTTATTCTTCTTATATCTACTGATTTTTGAGTCCTGATTTTGAGCACAAGACTAGCCTCATTGGCTAGGCTTTGTCTCGCATAGCAACGTCTCCTGCAGTCAAGTGACTTTTTTTTGAAATTTTTCTTTTCTTTCCTTTTCCTTTCTTCTATAACTTCCCTCTTCTTCTTCCTTCCATTATTCACATCCTTTCCCTAAGGTAGGTAAGGGATCTGCAGTGTCCTTAGTGCTCCAGGAGTTTATGGGCGGTGTTGGCTTGCTGCTTCTATAAAAAATGTATCGCGAGGTTTTTTAAAGTTTAGTTTTTCTTAAGGGAGTGAAGTTTCGAAACGAAAACTCTAAGGAACGAACAAAAAAGTGTTAATACATTTAAATAAGATAACACATTGTTAGGTGTTAGTGTTACTGTCAGACTTACGTTCCAATGTTCCGGTCTTAAATAAGAACGCGTAATGAAAAAAGCTCGCGATAAAAACGTTTCGGTATTAGCTGATAGTTCGTGACAAGCATTATTATCACTCGATAATTCATAAAGTCTCCTAAGTAAGATGTCTCGAAAAGGTCATAACGTAAAAAGCTAATTATTCTTACGATGCCGAAATATTTTGCACTAAAGCAGTTTATCCATTATAATATAATACGTAATATCGAGGGTTATACTCGAAATGTCTTTGATATCTGACAAAACGATTCGAAATAAAGACATCTACGAGAGAACCAGTCAACTAGCGCGTCGAATTAAAAAAACTAAAGTGGCAATGGGCTTTTTACGTTTGTCGGAAAACCGATAACCATTGGTGTAGATCAGTTCTAGAGTGAAGGTTGTGTCTTGGCAAACGTAGACACAAAAGACACAGAAAACACATACAGAGACTGGAAAACTGTTTTTTATTTAATTTTAGTTTCTATGGGAATATGAACCCACAATGTGCAACAACATGTGTTTTGAGTTTAAGTAATCTATGAAGTATTCAAAAGGAGAACATTTTATGTGTAACTTTTATTAGTTATGCAAGACGAGAGTGTTAAATTTTGTCTTAAAATGGAATAAATTTCTATTATGTTAAAATATTTAACAAACTTGCAAGAGTTGTACTTCATTTTAACATTTAACTTGACTTAGGTACGTACGGTAAGTTAAAACACGTCTGTTAAATTGTGTAATTACCATTTTATATTTGGAAATATAATATCTCCGCGATATATTTTAGAATAACGTTTTAATAATTCTTTATTATTTTTTCATTATATATATGTATTATTTTTCAATAAAGTTTTAATAATTATTTATTATCCACTCATTTTGGCGATTGCCATTTAGATTTGCAGCGGTCGTTTTGTTTGTCTACGACGCCATTTTGATCGCTCACGTCTGCACTGCTGATCAACTGTCGCGCAGATTGTATGTAAATGAAGGGGTCCCCACGTATTTATGGCTCTTTGATCACTCAGCTCCATTGTCCCTGCAGTTAATGCCGCCGAAAAATGCCCAGACGTCGTATCGGACAGCACGGCGGCGGAATGTATGCAAATGCTCCACGGTTTGTGTATGCGGTTCTTAATATTGCCAATTGTCTCGCATATTGAAATTTCGTTTATCATTTATGGTTCGTATGGATTGTTTTTTGTTGAGAATGAATAAAAAAAAATGTGTGTGAATCGATACAAAAAAAGCCTTACCATTTTTTAAGAGCTTCTAAGAATCCGTTAAATAGTTCTTACTTTAATTATGATATGTCCTTGAACAAGTTTTTTCATGTTAATTTGACGTAAATAAGAGTTTAAACGGATTTCGTCAAAATAACGCTCATATGTATCAAATAAAGTTTGAAAAAAAATGATAGAAGAACATTTACGTTAAACGGTTTTATTAATGTACTAAAATAGAAACAGGGGCGCATAGGTATCTGAATCAATTACACAGTCGTTATACACATTCTTATGCATACCACGTGTTTTTTTAATGTGTTAATAAAACACAGTTTTTATTTCATTAGTGATTTTTTTTCATGTAATTTATTTGACTCGTCAAAGCTTATCAGGCTAGCTCTATCAGAATCGAGGGAGTCACTGGAGGCGGTAGAACAATTCCACTATCTTCCTCTTGATAGACCTTCGCTACTAAGTTTTAATTAACATAATTATTGTTATGGAAGCTCAATTTATGTGTAAAGTTTCGTAAGAATAGGTTCAGTAGAAGTAGATGAAAAAGTCGTTGCAACACATGAAATAAATAAATAAAAAAATATACAGGGTCACACTTAATAAAACCGTTTAATAATATAAAAAATACAGAGTAATAATTAAATTACATTTTAGAATTATTTTGGAAGATTTTGACATAAAGTATAATTTTAACTTCTCTTCCCTTTGTTTCAACGAGGGGATCAAGAAAAACGACACGAGTGACGATCTTTATATTTCCGCTACGCAAATGGCCGGAATTCTTTGGAGCTGGCTCGGCGACCGGGGTATTGGATATCAGATGGCTTTCAGCCGGCTCGCTTTCGGCTGTTTAAATGAATTCGACAGTTCGACAGTTGCCCCACGATCCACATTATTTTCGAACAATTCAGTGCGTATTTAAACTACTGATTTACATAAAGTAACGAGGTATCGCTTTACAAAAAGGTTTAAACGAGCACTGTAAAGGTACCAATACATTGAATTCATTTATTGTTTACCAACCAGACTTTGTGTGATCAATTTATATTTATGTATAATCAGTACTTTTTCATTAGAATGCTCCACTGTTACATCTGGCCTGTTCTTCTATACGGATGTGAGGCGTAGACGCTTAAAGAAGACCACAGAAAACATACAGAAGCGTTCGAAATGTGGGCATATAGACGGATGCTCGCTATCAGCTGGACTCAAAGGGTGGCCAATGACAAGGTTCTCCGACAAGTCAAGTAAAAACGTGAACTTTTGCAGCCCGTCAAAGGTAGAAAAGTTGCTTACTTGGGTCATATCATAAGACATGACAGGTACAAATTGATGCAACTAATCATGATGGGAAAAATCGCGGGCAAAAGACAAGTTGGTCGAAAAAGAAAGTCTTGGCTACGTAATATCAGGGAGTGGACTGGGATAGCGAGTGCTCCGGAACTGCTGCACTTCTCGAAGGAAGAGGAAAGTTGTGCTGAATTGGCTGCCAATGACGAAGTTATCGCTTTCCGAGTCAATGGTCTTGGGCTCAGTTACTGTATCGGGATCAATATATGATATAAATGGCCTGAGGCCTATTGCTAGTCGGGATATCCCACCAATCCACCTTAGACAAGCATAGTCGGTTAGCGTTTATTCTTCCAGCATTATTACGATCATTATATTATTCGTTCATAGAAATGGTAGGCAAACGAGCCAGGTCACTTGATGGTAAGGATGTCCTTAATATTAAGGCCCCTGTTGATATGTAGATTCGTACACTTAGGGTAAGATGGAGAAGAATAGGGAAGTATTTGGAAGGGAAGAGGGAGGTAGCTAAAGGAATTAGGGAATAGACATTCAAATCCCTACCCTCATGAGTCTGTGATGACTTATCATTTCTTTTGGTCGAGTTAACCGCATGCCGTGGCTACTTCTACGAGTATTAAACATTTATAAAAAAAAAACTTACCGATATAAGAACAAAAGGAGATTGATCAAGTTTCATCGCCTCCAGCTGCCTGAAGGTTGGCTCGAGAGTGACTCGTAAGGGGGATTTGAGCGAGGCTTCCACCAGTGCAGCAAGAAGTTGTCGCGAAGTAGGTTCCACTCCGAGGCCCGAACTAAAGGCTGCCAGTGCTTCGCCATGGCGGCCCAAGCACTGTAGCGCAACTCCTGAGGAATTAGAAATACATATTTAGGCATATTGATGCAAAAAATAGAATCAATGTGATGTGAATCCCGTCCATTAAATCCATCTGCTATAACATCTTGCCCTAACAACTTCGGATGAATTCGCTAATTAATTTTTAGATCAATATCGCTTAACAACGCTATATTTATTATTTTTATTACTTGTTTTCCCAGTGTATTTTGTATACAATTATATGTTTATGTGATTAAATATTATGATATTTTCTTTCGAAATTGTATTTTTCATAATCAACAGCTTGCGACTTCTTTAAGATATGCCATCTAAACCGATTTTCGGTTTCACACATCCTGTTACTGCCAGCCGCCCTGCGCAGATCTTTGTACCATGTAGCCGAGGCGTCCCACACTACGTTTGCCAAGACGCGATCTCCATTCCAGCACTCATTTACTCCAAAAGTTGTCGGTTCGACACGTTCGACGAACGTGATTAGCTCATTGCCACTTTAGTGATTGGTATTCTGGCGGAATTCTTCGTCCCTGAACATATCAACCAGAGAATCTCCGAACATAGCTTTCTCCGGCTCCAGCTTGTGAAGTAGACGAAAACTGTCAATGTCCATTACTTAAGTTTGTCCTCCCCCAAGGCGCGCCACCTAGCTCAATATTCCGCAAATCAAAATCAAATATACACATGTAGTCTATTAGTACTATATTTTTAATATTACGAGAATATAACTACTAATTTACAAACGTGGTGGGTTAAAGTCCGTTTCTCCAAAAATGGAGAGGCCCGTGCTCAGCAGTGGGACATATGTGGGTTGTGGAAAAATCTACTAATTTTGTTATTTTTAGACTCTCTATCTAGTCTATCGTCTGTAAACATTTATATCATTTCTGTGTTATATATATCATTTCTGTGTTATATATATCATTTCTGTGTTATATATAATAAATATATTTATTTCCATTTATGACAAAAGAGATTCCCAAACGAATTTTATTGCTATGATTAAATTTAATCATAACTTTCGGTCTTATGGTAACAGGTAGAAATATTTCTAGCCAGATGTTTAACGTGAGTCTAGTAAAAAAAACTTTAAAATTTAAAATTCCTTAAAGAAATATTGACTTCATCAAAGTTGTGATAACGTCCAATTGATGAAGCGAATAGCTTATCGAATTATTTAAATGTTGGTACTTCAGATTCGAAAACACGCCGTGAACATTCTTATAGGTCATTCGAGTTATCAAAAAGAAAGTTTTGAAACTCGTAACTTTAAGCCACTTAAATCCAAAGTTGAGGTAATTACGATAAGACACGGAGAGCATGAATTTAAATTACGAGAATATTGTTACATTTAAAATGTTATTTATTTACATTTTATATTGCATGCATAAGCATTAAGTATTGTGTAAGCTTAACTGAATAACTGGAAACTCATTCCTTATGATAACGATAATTGACTCCCTCTTATCAATTTGGATAAGGTAATATATTTAGGAAATACCAGCAGCTTTAATTCTGTATGGTCTGTATACATAAAAATGAATGTTTGTTTGCTTGTCTGGTATACGCCTCTAAACCAGTTATCTGTTTGCGATGTAACTTTAATTAGTTTTTATTGGTTCCAAGTGTATCAGTGTAAACTTTTTAATTTTCTAGGTTCTTATTTATATAATAGCTTAAGGGCAGTAGGTATGTTGTCTTTGTATAAGAATTTGCGTATTATTTTTAAATTGTATAAATTAATTTAGTAGTTTATTTAGTCTTTTTTAATTATTTTTGAAATTTCAATTACTAAATATTGTTATCTTTTATTATTTGCATTTGAAGAAAGCGAAGTGCACTCAAGTATCATTTTAAAACCATTTGTTGTTATTGTTATAGTGTATGTCGGCGTATTAGAATTAATTAATTATCTTATTATTAAAATGTTAATTTTACATGCATTGTGGCACCATCTGTTGGCAGATGATGTAAGTATAATATTGGTTTACATAAAATATTTATAAAATAAAATTGTAATTTGTGTAAAATAAATTATTTAGAATTATGTAAAATTCATTATTATTGTAATGTGTTTTATATTTTTATTGTATATATGTTATTATTGTAAATATGTATTTTGAATATTAATCTGTACTTTAATAATTGTTTTGTAGTAATGTAGTTTGTTGTTGTTGTATTAATGTAGTTTGAAGATTTTGTTGTTATGTTGCAGCAAATCTATTTTAATATTTATTACTCGATTATTTGTTCGTTGTTCACTGGCTTCGTTCGATTTTGTGTATAAAAGCCGAAATTTAGTCGGGTCGAGATTCATTCTAATTCCTATCGTCGTCTCCGAAATGTACCTATAATTTGGTGTCCCTTATAAATAAATAAAAAACATAAACACTTTCTTTTTTTAAATAACGCAGTGGCACAAGCCAAATAAAAACTAGTATTTTTGAGTTTCGACAACTAGAAATTAAATTTAAAGGAACTGTTCTGAGAGAATTCAATATATAAAACTCATTAAGTTGGTTTGTGTAAAGAAGCGAAGAACATAGTAATCCCTTAATAGACATATTCAGTCACCTATACTCTATGTAGCAAATTATGTTAAAAACAAATAACTTGAACTAAAACTAAAAACAAAAATTGTGTGAGTTGATGCAAAGTATTTTTCATAGGAAAAAATGTCAGTGGCTACTATGAATTGATGTTATGTATTTTCTTAAACATTCAGTAAATTCCACCGTTAAGATCCGTCTGAGTAACAAAAACGCCAATATTTCAATTACTTTATGATCACATATTTCTTTTAACAGTAACGTAGGTACATAATAATTTTATTGGGCAATATAAAAATTACATTTTCTTAACTGTTTCGCTTTAAAAGTTTTGGTTTAACAGCTCCTTGGTATGATTAAAAACTAAAAAAAAACATCAAAGAATAACATAATACGTATTATATATAGCAGTAAAGTGAAAGTGAGTTAACAATAATGACAATAAAAAGCGGTAAAATTATGCCTCAAAGTGAATGTACGCTACATATGTCGACTTTCCTTGTTCATTGCATGATAATTCATGTAAATATCTTTCCGATCATGCAAGTATACATGATCGTTATTATAATCATTATTACCTTTTTTAGCAACAAATTAATGTTCAGTAACATTTTTATTAAATAAATATAAGGATTGATTTATCCATTTATCTTGTATGTAATTTTTTAAGTTGTTTATAGATAAGTCGAAAGATTTTTTAATTATAAAATAATATCAAAAATAAAACTAAATTATTTTACAACCGAAAATAAGCTGGTTATGAAAAATTAATATATAAAAAACACTGGAGTTGTGGAGTCACAACAGTTTATAAGACTTTCGGCGGCATCAAATCCTTTTGACGACCGATTGGCTCATTGGCGGAGCACCCCGTACACATAGTCTATGGTCGCGGGTTCGATCCCCGCTTCGAAATAAATATATGTATTGCCTACATATATTTATTCCGAGCCTGGTAACTCCGCCAATCTGCATTGGACAAGAGTGGTGGGTTAACGCCTGTTCGTCCAGGAATGGGGAGGCTCGTGTTTAGCAGTAGGACATATATGGACTGTGAAAAAAAAATCCTTTTGGGTCCAAAAGTTCTAGATATAGTCTTAAATTATTATGGAACACACTTGTATAATATTTTCCCGGTGAATCAATTGAATTAATTAATTGAAGTTCCGTCCATCCATTAACAAGATATATTGAAATATGTAACATCTACGTTGAAAAATATTAGAATCAAGTTGTTAGAATTAGGTAGTAACAGTTTCTAATAAAACAGTTACATTATTAGATCCCGTAACTATCTTATAAATCAGACAATAAATGTGTATGATAACGAGAACATAAAATGTAAATCCGTACTTGGCTCCAGAATTGTTCAATGATTTATATAAAAGTAAGTGATTTATATAAATATATTTTGTGGATTTTGTTATGAATAAATAAATTAAAATATATAATCTGCTAAAAAAAAATTACCTTGTCTGTAGTAAGCCTTGGGCCAGTTAGGGCATAGTTCTCTTGCCCGAGTTGCATCTTGAAGTGCCGCTGCGAACTGGCCTTGTTTCAGACGTGCAGCTGACCTGATAGTAGAAACAAAACTAATGAGTTCTATTATATAACTCCGTACATTATCTGTATAAATAATTCAATAAAATGTGGTAGAGCCACGCTAATATTTGTCCGTAGCATGAATGGGCCGGCTCGCCCGGGGAAGTACCACACTCTCGCAGAAAACCGGCGTCTGAGTGGTAGCTTCGCTACCGCGCATCATACGGTGAGCGGCTGAATTCCGGAGGCCCAACACCCTCCCCCTCCCATTCCAACTCCCATTATCTTAAAAGTCGAAAAGACACTTTTCTTAAAGGTTGGCAACGCTTCCGCACTGCCTATGGCACTGCGGATGTCTATTGGCGGCGTTGGTTGCTTTCCATCACGTGACACGCCTGCTCGTTTGTCTTTCTATCCCATAAAAAAAATATATGTTTATATGTACGGATTTTATTTTAATAGACAGATGCCTCCGATTAACTGGACTCAAAAAGTGGTCAATGATGTTTTCTGATAAGTCAAACAAAAATGCGATTTTTTGCAGGTCGTCAAAGGTACAATACTTACTTACCTAGATCACATCATGTGACATGACGGGTACAAATTATTGCAATTAGTCATGATGGGAAAAGTCGCGGGCAAAAGACGGGTTGATGGTGGAAAGTCTTGGCTACGTAATATTAGATAGTGGATAATAATAGCGAGTGCTCCTGATTAGCTTTACCTCGCTAAAGATGAGAATAGTTGAATTAGCTGCAAACCTTCGCTAATCGGTGAGACACTCTAAGAAGAAAAAGATAAATATGTCAAAACAGAGGTTATGCAGTCAGTATGGCTTAGTTTTTCTCTTCATGTAACTTCAAAAATGGGGATTTAAGTGTTTGCAATATGAAATAATAATAATATCAACATTGCATTTACAGAAAATCATTGTTAATTTTAATATGTTTTGTTGTATTATTTCATTTATCTAAGAGTAACTATAGTACGTATTTACAAGTATTATAATACTACAGTACCTACTGTAGTGATATATTGATAAACGTGTCACTAATGCAATAAAACTTTTTATATTATCTATTTTTAAATTTGTTATTTAAAATTTGAAGTAAAAAAGAAAACATTGTTTTCTATTAAAACAAAAGTATTAGTTCTACTGACGTCTTTCGATAGACATGTCGCTTTTCCAGAATAGGAATTTGAGATATAAAATGTAAACTGATAAAGTGTGAATAAAGTATGATTAAGATATAAATTTATAGTGAATAGAAAAATAAATTAATTTCACTGGGAAGAATTTAATTCACATCGAGGATAAAACCCCCTAAGATACTTACAATATATTGTATTTTATTTGTTTACTGACCATCCACCATCTATAAAGTGTTTATTTTTTTAAATTCAGTTCAGGTTGTTTCAAAAAGACATTTAAAATAGTAAAAGGAAGTATTGAAAGCTTTTTCTGTTAATACTTTATTAATACCGTTATATAATCTATAGTGTCAATTTGGTAGAACGATTATATGAACTGCATTAAGAACTTAAGACTTGTGCTCACGACAAGCAAAGCTCTCTCAGCATCAGGAAACTATCGAACTGTGAGTTCGTTAAACCGATTAATACTCGATGGCGAGCTATGGATTGATGATAAGGAGATTTGTCTCCAGTCATGGTACGCTACCACGAACTCAAATAACGGGCTTAAATGTAGCGTAATACGTTCGTCGCAATTTGTAGGAAACGCGAAACTATAAAGTGTGTGAAAGCAAAAAGTTTGTAATATATGATATAATACTTTGTTTTACATTTTTTCCAATAACGTTTACAATATGTTTTGTTTTATATTTTTTACAATAAAGTTTACAGATATACTCAGGCAACGAGTAATAAAAATGGTTATCTATTTAACATTTATTAGACAAATACGTAGAATGCCTAATAGTTAGTAATCACTGATTGCTACGGATATCTGCAAAACTAAGGGCAAGTGCATTCTCGGTAAAATGAAAATATTAGGAGAGTAATGATTAAGAATTGAAAGGAGAAGTGAAGAATAGAAGGAAGGAAGGAAGGGATTGGATTTGGGCTCCCGTACGAAAAACATTAACACCGGGAAATGCTACTCTGACCCCGACG
Source organism: Baronia brevicornis (assembly GCA_031353405.1). Taxonomy (NCBI): domain Eukaryota; kingdom Metazoa; phylum Arthropoda; class Insecta; order Lepidoptera; family Papilionidae; genus Baronia; species Baronia brevicornis. The sequence goes on from JASFAT010001617.1 coordinate 180,090, forward strand.
TTCTGTGAGAGTGCGATATTTCACAGTTCGAGACTGCTTACAAAAATTCATAATTTTATTAAATAGTTGATCGCGATATCAATAAAGTTTACAGTAAAAGTATAGATATCATTCAAGTACCTGTGAGCATACAGACTTTGAAGTCGACCATATAATAAGTTATGGTACAGTTTGGTAAAATAATGATAAATATCAGGCATCTGAGGATGGAATGATATCTTGCTGGTTGTAAATAATTATCGTCTTTTTAAAATATTAAAGAATCTATAATATACTAGCGGGCCCGGCAGACCGGGTTATCCTGCACCGAAAATAAAAAATACCTAAAGCTCGACTAGCGCAATTGTAAATCTAAACCATCCACTCAAACCTACCCAAAAAAATTCATCAAAATCGATCCAGTCTTTTAGGACGAGCTGTGTGTCAGCCACACATACATAAGAATTATATACATATGTATATAAAAATATCTGGTTTACGTATTAAAATGTAATAATAAATACTAGCTAAAAATATTTTCATAACTTATGAAACAAATTGTATGTTCGATGTGGACATGCGTTTTAACAAGTGATTTTTGTCACAGATATTACAAAAGAGAGACAAAGACCGAATTCTATCGTCTATCATATGCGTATTATCTATATCAATGCGTCAGATTAGGTTGACTTTGCACGATATAAGCCTGTGTGGTATTTTGTTAATAGAAAACAAATAATGGATCTTAATACTAAGTTGTAAGAATCAGTTTAATTCGAGGTTTGGATCATTATGAAATATAACGATATCCTAAGTTACCTTTCTTTTGTCAGATTTAGATATTAATGTTCACTGTCAACTTTAAAAGCTTTTATTGAAATTGCTTTTCAATTGTTATTAATTTCAAGGGCAGATTATTTCCTAAAACAGGTTCTATGAAAACAAACGTTCTTGATTGAAATCCTGGAAGATACCAAAAAATTATAAACAAAAAATAGTTATTGCGTCTCTAAATGTAACTTGCGGTTCGAACACATTCATCTGAGATCTTTTACATTGAACACACAATCCTTTCATTTTCACATTTATCATCATAACCGTGTTAAATTATCATAGCATTAAATTTTAATATTAGACGACCTAATTGGCTTAAAGGCTAAACTATTGCCTTCTGATTCAATAGTCCGGATACGATATTAAATTAAAATATATCTTTATTTTGAAATTTTAATACATTAATATATGGAAATTTTGTGAATGTGTTCTAGTTTTAAAGATTAGGATACTTTGGAACCCGATAGATGGCGCTATTGTCAAGATCAATTTTTTTCATTGAGATGTTTATTTTATATTTTAAGATTATACAAAAACTACATACAACCCAAACAGGACAATGTCTGCCTAAGACCACTAGTTATTAAATTATGTATTATAGTATAGCTGCAGATTCAATGTAAGCATACATACCGATTACTATATAATATATGGTTGGCTGGATCCAAAGATAGGGCGTCAGTGTATAAAGCGACAGCCGTGGAGAAATCGCCAGCCTGACAAGCAGCGTTAGATGCTCGTACCTTCTCCACAAATAGAGCTCTTGACGCCGCTCCTAGGGATGCGGAGCCTGTTGGCTCTACCTGCAAATAAAATATATCTTTATTTACTAAATAACCCACATTTTATACTACTGGTACTAGTGAAGTTGTTCTGCCTCATACTGCACCGGGAAGGTAGAGGGGTGAAAATTTGGAATTGTATATATATTTGATTTAAGAATCATAAAAATAAATTAGTTGAAAAAATTTAGATTTTGCCAACAGCTCTATCTATCGATTCTAAAGATATACGATTATTCAAACTGGAACCAACCATATACACTCACAAAATTTTATTGAGTGAGGTTGGACGGTTTCGGAGATCGGCGTGTACGAGATACGCGTGATTTTTATATAATATATTTACTTTTATACTCGTAATATCCATTATTATTACGTAAATTTCTCAAGAGAAAAAAAAAACGATTGCTAGCATACATCAAATATTTAATTGCTATAAAATTAGAGTGGACGAGTGCTGGAGTGGAGACCGTGTCTTGCAAACGTCCCCCCACTAGACGGTGCGATGATCTGCACTGGGCGGCTGGCAAAGACATGATACATGATGCCGAAGATCGGGCACAGTGGCCTTACACAGGCTGTAGATGATGATGATAAAATTACTTATAGGATATTTTTTTGATGTTCGACTGTATGTTAACCCTATGAAAAGTTTTTTTTCCGAACCAACACGACATTGGCACCTTCAAAAAACAAGCCTACACATATCTAAAAGGCCGGCAACGCTTCCGCGACTCCTGCGGTGTCGCGGTTGTCTATGGGCGGTGTTGATTGCTTTCCATCAGGCGACACGCTTGCACGTTTGCCATAAAAAAAAAAGTTTTAGATAGGATATGAAGGCAAACAAGTCATCATTTCCCCTAATAAAAGGCTGCCAATACCGCTCATACCCACCGAGGTTACTATGTCGTTTCGTGTCGTTGTAGTAGTTGTATCTATCCTTGTACATTTTTTTTACTTAATTACAGAGGAGAGAGAGAGAGAGAGGAGAGAGAGAATATTAATTACAGAGAATAAAACAAATTTGTTCATAGTTTGTTAACATATCGATATTTTCCACTGCTTCTCCCCGGTAGACGGATACTATAATTTAATAAACTATAAAATCGTTGGGTAATAAAACTCTTGATTTTAATTGGATCAGACTTTAACGGCCATGTTGATTTAATGCTGTGTACGTTTTACGAGTAAAGCGGTTTTCACGTTTTTTATTTAATTTTATTAACATGCATCTATAAAAATAATCAATTTTTAAACAAAGTAACATCAGGTTCGACGATATGAGTGTGATTCAAAATAAGTAAGTGACGCTGGAGAAGATGGTCCGATTTTAATATCGAAGATTGTCACTTTTATTTCCGTACATATACATAACAAATATTTTTTTACGCATAACAAATATTTTTCTTGATCTAGGCATATCAACGTGATTAATGTAAAGTAATAGCATATAAGTCTTTTACGAGTTTCCAATTTAATTTGACTTTGAGAAACTAGCATGTGGCTTTGAAACTATTTACTTATGCGTCAATAACAGATCACTTACCGACAGCCGTTATGCGGGGCCTTCCATTAATAAGTAATTAATTTCATTTAAAAGAGAAAGGGAACAGTTTAAAAAATTCGAGGCATGATGTAAGCCAGGACCAGTGAAGAATTGTTAAGAGAAAAAGAGGCATAATCAGAGGCGGTGAAAAGAGTAAGTGAATACAATTTTTTCGGATAAAGTTTCGGTTGGGTATATGTATAATTGTGTTGGGTTTATTATCTGTGGCTGCGACCGTGGCTGTACTGAGTGATGCAATAAATAGTTCGCGCTAAGCTGACTGTCGTTTCACTTGTCTCCGTCTATAACAATTTCAGATAAGACTACCGCTAAAAATGCTTAAAGGAAACTTTCATAGGTCAAATTCATGAAAATTGAGTCGTATGTTTTATGAATAAATCAATATTGTTAATAAAAATGAAATGAAGTTGTTGATAAAAGTGATTTTTAATGAAATTACAACAAAGTTTAAGCTTTTGAGAAATCTGTGATAAGGGCCTTATTTGCATTATAGGAAACTTCATTAGTGATGGATAAAACAAGACTGCAGTTTTTATATTAATTTTTCAATTAAAGCCGGATAAGCCCTATACAAGCCTCATACAATATATTAACAACTATTACAATATATCATATTATATCTAACATACTATCTAAAACAAGATATCAAAAGGATATTTTAAAAAATTTTAGTTTATTAGGTTCCTTAAATATATTAAGAAATCAAATCACGTCCCATGCTCATAATATAAAATTTTCTCTTAAAAAATAACAACCCTTATTCGACACCCAATTCCACCTTTACACTACGTATACATAAATATTTACAAACCAACGTGACATGTCATATCAAAGGCATAAAGGTCTCCACGACGCGGTCCATAATAAGCGGGCAATAAAAAGACAATGTCAACGCGCTACTGGATTCCGAGGAACTTAAACCCGGCAAGAATGTTTTCGATTCATTTGACATGGGTTCTATATTTTATAATAAAAAATGAAGCATTCCTGGATTTTTTGACAATTTGACAAAAGATCCATTATTGTAAATGGATCTTTTGTCATAAAATTTACACAGATGAAGTCAGCGAGTTCACAATTCGTTAATGAAAGTAAATTTGTATATTTTTTCCGCAGCCCGTATATGTATGTCCCATTGCTTGGCACGAGCTTTCCTATTTCTGGATTAATGAACAACATGAATTCAAGGCTGATTGGCGGGACTAACAGATTTGGATTAATGGTAGCTACGCCCGTGAGCTACGTCATTATTTCAATGGTATGTATGATTGAACCCGCGATCTTTTACTGTCTTTCTAAAAATTAAAAAGGTTAAAATTTAAGTTACAGTAATATTTATTAAATTATCATTTTTGTTGAAGCCGTTGAATAAAAATAGACTAAAAAAAATGTGTAAAAGATTCACTATCATAAATCCTATCTAGAATAGTCAATAGCGAAGGTGGGAAACAACTTATCCATTTAAACTCAGACGCTTGTCTTGGTTTAAATAGAAACACCACCATCTTATAAGGAGGCACTATATCCTTACGAAGCATAGAACCGTAAAAATAAAAGACCTTTTCTAAATTTGAAGCGGCCAGTGCGACATGAAGCGCATTCAGCACCTGCGCTATCTAACCAAGCGGATCGGAAGCGAGAGTATTTTTTTCTCACGAACCGCATTCCCTTACCTTACTATGAAACAATCATTTGCTTCGATATATTTTCTATACTCTATACATTGCCGTATAACATTCCCGATTCTATAATGTATGGTTAACTTATAACGCAATGTATTAGTTGAAACAATAATGTTGCCGATCAAAATCTATTTTCATTTAAATATACCCGTAGGTGTTAAACTTGCCCTTTTACCTTTGACCTGTCTTTACATTTCTTTCAACTTTGGACATAAATATACTATAATATGTATTATTTTCAAATGTTGTGATGTTAATATATTATATACGTTCAGCTAAGCACAGAACTGTTCATATATTCACGAACAGAGGACACATTTATATAGAGGATATATTTGTAGTAGTAGAGTCATAGTAGTACGAATGGGTCAGCTCAACCGTGGAAGTATTAAATGCCTTTTTATGGGATAGATAGGCAAACAAGCAGGCATGTCACCTGATGGAAAGTAACACCTCCCATAGACATCCGCATTGTGCCGGTATTGCAGGTATAGCAGAAGCATTGCCGTATTTAAGAAATGTGTAGGCTTCTAGAGATAATCAGAGTAAAATGATATCATTTCTACTTATCATGAGACACGCTTTTGCCGTGTTTGCCTACCTGTTCCATAAAACAATGTGGATTCAATCCAATATCAATTAATCAATCAACAGTCTGCGGCAGTCCACACCTGGACATAGGCCTCCGCCAAGAAGCGCCATCTAGCCCGATCTTCGGTTTTATGCATCCAGTTTCTGCCATTTCACATCTTCAACTTTAAACATATTCTAGTGCAGGTGGCACATTTCAATCGCTTTAATAATGGTGGTAATGAAACGTTACATTGGGATTCGATTCACTCGCATTCCGTAGCATTTTAATCGATCGCACATCCTACAGAGCTCCACGGCTCACTTGTCTAAGTCTTCTATTAATCGATGCTATCTTTCGATTGTAACGTTGGAGACAGAATGTTGCGAAGGAATAAGGAATATAGGTACATTAAGCCATTTTTAACTTCTAAAGGTTACAAGAACACATTTCTCATAGGAATTGAAACTTGGGATTTATCTCAAGAGACATGTGCTGCGCCTGGAATAAAGCACTCGTTTTAGGAAGCGTCAATATATAATATGATGATTATTAGAATTTTTCATAACTAAAACGTTGGGCAAATATTAATTTATGTATGCTTTTTTCTAGTAATTGGTATTATTATTTCAACTACCAATACAACTTTTGGAATCAATAATTCATAAATGTTGTCCCATAAAATAACCATGTGCAGTTTAGAATTTTAATCTATGTCTAATTTTTTATAATATTACCAATATTAAAAGTATTACTGTTGGAGGAAAAAGGTATATTAGTTAATACTTAGTAATATTTTCAGTAATATTCTGAAGAAAATTATTCGCCATATTTTTTTAGGCCATTAGGGATGTGAATTTAAATATAATATTTTCTCAAGTTGATATTGTTAATTAGAAGTTTTCGGGTGTTTACATGGCGCTTAAAATGCAACTCAATTTTAACTTCTCATAGTCTATCATCTATTGCAGACTTACGAAAGTAAAAATTACCGTCAGAAATCAATAAAAACTGATATCTCTACAACTACGACGATAAAAATAATAAATAACCACCAAAAATCCATAAATGATGACAATTGACTCAGGGACAAAGCTACCACTTAAGAAGTTAATGGGCGTGGGTTCGATTCTGGCACTGGAATGAATATGGGAATATGTGGCCTGCAGGTTTTTATCCCGAGCATAGGTATCCCGCCAATATGTCTTGAACAAGCTTGATCGGTATAGTCCATTCCTCGTGTAATGGAGTTTAGTAAACGCTTTGCAAGTCAAGGGAGACTGTGCGCTGTATAAAAATCTGTTAATAGCTCTATCGCACTGGCATATATCATTTTGAAATAACCGTAATATTGGAAGTTTATTTTATGGAAATTATGTTTTGAGATTTCGACACTTTGATTACAACACTAGTTTTTGTGTAAAGAGTTTGCAAATTTCAGACACCAAAAATGTATTTGATTGACCTGAATCACACTCACTGTGAGGTGTCTGGTGTCTGACTGACAACCGAATTGCCCGGTCTTGACATCGCGTTGTTGAAACACGATGTGTCGCATTGAGGCGACGGCGAAATTGCCCCAAATTGATCAATTCAGCAGGCTTCCATCGGATTGTTCACTTATATTCTTTAGTTTTATTGCAACGTTACCTTCGTAAAATAATACTTACAATACAAATAAAAAAACGACAATAAACAACCTCCTTTAGAAAAAAAAAACGCGTGACTTAGGCTTTTCTATGGATAATATTAATATTTTTAGTATTTCATTCGCTTAGATGACGGCTAAATTGCTAATGAATTTAACTTTGACCTCGAGTCTTAAATTTTGTAGCCTTTTTTAACTATATCATGTGATTGTAATTATACTACAAAATTCATAAATTATCCGTATTTGTTCACTAAATTATATCGCTTATCTCCATTCCTCCCACCAAGCATAAAAATAATAGCAAGACCTTTCAATTTTGAGAAAGGAAAGAAAGGGCTAGTAGTGGATTATTATAGCTTTAAGGATTCCAAGTTACATTTACGACAGAATATTGTTGTTTCCTGTTTATCAGATATAAAGTACAATATATTACTTTCAAAAAGTTCGTGTAATATAATGAGAATTTCGCAAAATTTCATTAAATAAACGTTTATCGACATCAACACTGCAAAAAGTGTGTTATGTACCAGATTTGTGTAATGACGGCCGACTGTACCGACCATCTTGAAAAATAACGAACATAATTTCTGCTTATTCGCTTTATTAAAATTTCGTTTAAAGAGACGCCTGATAACCAAAGCGACCATCGTGTTGGGTAATTATTTTTTCTTTAAACGATCTTCCATTTATCGAGACATTACTTTTGAAAGGTCCGGACCGCCCAGCTTCGTTTAATAAATACCATATTGAAAAATCTAGTATCGATATATTGCTTTTAATTGAACTTGGTGAAGAAATTATTATCTTTTTTAAAAATCTAACTTAAACGTATAAAATATTTTTCGATGATGATGCATTATTAATTTTTAGGATTCTGTATTACAATATAAGCTGGGTTTTCATAACACTTCGCCACTGCGTTATATGGACAATCCATAAAATCCATTAAATATGTTCTGTTTTGCTATCATTAAGCAAATAACGACATTATTTGCTTAATTTATATATAGTATTTTTATTGTTGCTGTACAGAAACTGTTTTTGTTGAATGAAATGGAATATTTTAGACAGTCAACAAAAAATTTAAACAGAAAAAATAAAAATACCAATTGGGGTCCCAAATCCTCTCAGGTACGGCTCCGAGCGTAAAGAAAAGAAAAAAATGGCGTCGTCGGCCATCCTTTGTCTATTTTTTTCCGCCTATTTTCTCATTGTGGGCCCCTCAGGATAATTACGAGATTCTTACCTGTCGAGTATAAAACAATTAACGTGTGTGAGTCCGAAACAAATCACACAATAATTAGAGACCGGATTTGTGTAATTTTTGATGGTTTAGTATAAATATTTCTCGTGCAAGTAAATATAAATTTTATGGGAATCGATTTTGAGCATGCGTGCAACGCGTTGCGCTTGAAAATAATTTGTGACGGATGTTCCGTAATAAACAGCGCAGGGTTTTATTTGTTTGTTCGTGTACGTACAATTTTGAAATAACTATTCTTAGCTGATAAATATCATCACTATTTTGCAGTACCATCAATTGTTAGCATTTATGTTTCTTTATTATGTGTATATATGTATGTTTGTATAAATATACATGTTATGTATGTATGTACTTATTTATGTGTATTTGTATAAGTATTTCAAAATTGAATAATGACCGAATTGGAAGGTCTCAGCACGGGCCTGCCTAGTGAGACCTACCATGCTCCATCCACCTTCACTTGTAAATTGTCACAAATAAAACAAAATAAAAATATTTTAACAAAAATTCCAATATGTGTAATACAATGGGTCAATTTTGAAAAAGGCTAAACCGATTTTGGTGAGAACTTTTTCAGCGACTAACAGAGAGCCGCAACGATGAATGTGAGAGGAAGGATGGATGAAAAGATGGATGAGTGTGGAGAAAGCAGGGAGGTTGTGCCGAGAACGTAGCGGATGGAGTTCTGTGGTCTCTGCCAACCCCTACGGGAGATAGGCGTGAAGATATGTATGTATGTTTATAACATTTTCTATAAATGTGTCACTGCTGGGTACAAGCCTCACCATTTGTGAAGGAATGGATATTAATGTACCACGCCTGTCGCACGTGGATTGGCGAGGTATTCAGACTTGGAATTTATATCTGTTGGTAATACATATATGTATTTATACCGATGAAGGAATCGAGCTTGCAACTATATTGACTACGAAAGCTACGTCACTGAACCAATTATGTGGTTAGTATATATTTCCAAAATTATAACATATTTTAAAAATATATTATATTTATTTATAAGATAAAGTAGAAATGTATCATATACACATAAAGATTTTTATTTTATGTTACCATATCCATAGTTATAGTAAAACCCTCTTCTTCCCTTGGGCCTGAGTGCGTTAATGTGTTGCCTGCAGGAAAATTACTTTCATAGCACAGTTTTTGTTCCGGCACGCGTACGATGCAAAAGGAATGCGCTCGTGACAATCGGTTTCGCGCGTAATCATTCTATGCCATGTTGTTTTTTTAAATGATAGCCTACAGGCGGCTCGCCGTAATGTAGTATGTAGCTGCGATATATACATACAAAAACAAACTATCACAACGAAAGTTTTAATGTTCAATTTTGTTAACAACGATTCTTCCAAAACCTACGATATCGTCATAATATTTATACATTTATTCTAAATATGAAATAAGTCTTTTATGAAAAAAATGTATTAATTTAAAATAGAGACAGATGGTTGTAAGCAATTCCGATTATCTTAATAGTTACTTAGTTAATTCAAAAGAGCAATTAAGTATCAATGCTGTGCTGCTAATTCAAGGATTTTAATGACTGCTATCGTTTCAAATTTGTTTCTTCTTTCATTTAATTACATCCACTCTGTTATTACGGCGAACATTATCGCGGATTAAGTGTTCTTTTATTTTGTAACCCTTGCAGAGCGAACGTAGAAGGCGGGGCAGAATTGTGCTTTATATCTGACCAGTACAATATGACCATATTGAATTTAAACTTGTTTTACCTTACGCACAGGTCAAGAGAGCTCTCGACCGACTGGTCGTTTCAAGATTGCTCTTTGTATGAAAGCGCAAACAAAAATTTTAAAACTTCGAAAATTGCATTATTCCGGTCGGTTTTCAAACGACCTCAGTTGGGCCGATCGTAAAACTTATAATAACAATTGCGGTGAACTCAGAGAGATAATCTACGACTTACGGAATACAAATTCAGGTTCGTAAGACGTTGTATATTCAATTTGTTTATGTGAGCTTTAATACTGAAGTATTTTTTTTATTGAGTATTATATTACATTATACTTAACGAAACAAATGGCACAGTGATGAAATGTGCGCTTTCCAAGGCGAGAGTAATCGGTTCGATTCCCTTATTAACATAAATTTTTGTATGGCCTACACATATGTATTTATTTAGAGTATGATTGTTATTTATGTCATTTACGTATCAGCTTTCCTACGTCGACTAGTCAATATGATCCAGAGAATCCATTCTAATCCGATTTTAATATCGAACCGAAACTACCAGAATTGTTTTAGTAGTTTCGCTTCGATATTGAAAACCAAGAAAAATAAGAATAATGTTAAAGCAAAATTTTTTTATCGTATAGGAGGGCAAACGAGCAAGCGTGCCGCCTGAAGGAAAGCAATCAACGCCACCCATAGACAATGGCGACACCGCAGGAGTCACGGAAGCCGGCCTTTTAGGTATGTATAGCCTTGTTTTTGAAGGTGCCAATGTCGTATCGGTTCGGAAAGACCGCCGATGAACGAGTATTATGTTAGCTAGCTAGAAAAAGAAATAGTCCTGTACTAGAAGTCTCTGAATGTATCATACTTGGATATCGCACATGTATCTTTGTCTTGTGGGAGCCATTACCACATTGTAACCTTCAAAAAACACAAGCCTATACTCCTCTCAAATGTAGGTAATGCTTCTGCAATGCCCCTGCTGGTACAGTTGTCTATAGGCGACAATAATTGCTTTGTATCCGGTGACACGTTTGCTCATTTGCCATACTATATCTTAAAAAAGTTATTTTCAGCAAAATCAGTAGGTGAGCGGTTTTTATGTTTTATGTTTTTATGGTTATATTTATTTTACCTGACTACGATACCGCTCAAATTACACATCGTGAATCATTCAGGAATCATACTCACTTCTTTGTCGGCGAACGGCACGAAGACCGCAACCACCGCAGATATATTGAAGGCAACCAAGGCATGTCTGGCATTAAAGTATTACCCCTATACATTGAACCCCTATTCAATAGCTATTTATAAGCTTTATAAAGTTATTTAATTACGCATATTTTAAAAACTAAACGGTGAGATCTTATATAGAATTTTAGAATCTTACGATGATATGTTAGATAAGAAGATACGATATACAAATGAGTTGCAAAATTTTTTTTAGGAAAACAGCTGGCAAACCAGTCACCAAGAGTAATTCAGATAGTGTCCCTAGTGATGTAAATGTGTGTCTATGTGATATATGTTTATATGTCTCTTCGTAAAGAGGTGTGAATAATAAGTGAGTTAAGAGAGCGTAATGAGAGGTAAAGGAGAGAGTAGAGGAAATTAAAAGAATGAAAAAGGTGGGGCCTCTGGATCGAATTGTTAAAAAATTGTTCGGTTCGCTGGCAATGATTAACAATTATAAAATACCTATGTATTGTAGATTTGCAGCCTTATTGGATACTCAAAGTTACATATGTTTTGCTAATTAGGTTAACTTTAATATAATAAAGATAACAAATATATAAGTAAAAACGAGTAATAGAACTAAGAGAGCATTTGAACGCATTAAAAAATGAAAATCTTGCTAGCCGAATTGAAAACCTGCCGCAGGCAACTAAAAAGTGGAAGCTGGACATAAGTGTCTGGAAATAAGCGTGTCTTAGTGTTTCAATCCGACAGAAGCTTGCTACAGGCATAATGATGGTAACAGTACAATTTCTTATGGGATATTATGTAAATGACTTTACAGCAAACATAATAAGCGGTGACAAAAAAGAAAATACCATTGATATAAGAATATTTTATAATTCGTAGTAGATTAACTTCTGTGCAATGCACAATCGACCTTTGTCTACTTAAAAACCTCTAAGAGTGAGAGATGAAGCTTTGTCTTCATGTCAGAATGTGAAAGATACAAATAAAACTCTTATATTCATCTTTCACATTCTGTACTTTTAAATATACGGTGAATGTTTTGAGTTATTTAATCTCCTCCCAGCTACACAGTTCTACCATTGCACTACACGTCGCAATCAATATGTTCCATCCCCTTCACTTGGATGGCTGGGCGTTAACCACCGTGCCATTTAGTCGCAGTTTTCTACCACTAACTTTTAACCGGCCGGTAACGCATCTACTACGCTTTCGGTGTTGTGGATGTACATGGTCGTTTGTGATATATATATATATATATATATATATATATATATATATATATATATATATATATCAAAATACTAGAAACAAAATTAAAAAAGAACATGTTTTTTCTAGTATCGCAATAATAAAGTATGTTTATAATAATGATAGTGAAAAGTTAGCCTACAATAAGATTTTCTGTGTCATAGAGGTTATTATTTTAAAAAAAATATCATGATCATCAACCCACAGTAGTTATGTGACGGATATAGGCTTGTTTTAATCTTCAAATTCAATCCCGATCTTCGAATACACGCGTTCAGTATGTGCTAGCCATCCTGCATAAATCACTGCTACAATTAGCCGGGGGTGTTTTACACTACGTTTACTGAGACGCAAAAAATATTTATCTGCCATACTAACCATGTTTTGATGCGGAATTATACTCTCAACTCTTGTAGCAAAAACCAGTGTCGGGTTGTGAATTGGTTTCAAAGTAAGATATGTAAATATTAATATCAAATGTCTTATTTGAATATATTATATATTTTATATTCATCAAAACTTTTCACCAATACGCTTTTTGTAATATCCAATTAATATATTTTTATGTTATATGATACACGTTCATTAAAAAATATTGCGGGAAATAGTCATTTTTATTACAAACAGCCATGGTAGCTATTGGTAGTTATAGCTGCATCACTATATACCGTATCGCATAGAATGCGGATATCACCAATTTATTTGTAATAAAACTGTAATACGAGATACAGTGGAACTTTTTAAGTATTAATCAAAGGTGGTCTCCGACTATAAAGATTCAAATCTGGAATTAACTTACACGGAGAGAATGTTTTTGATATGTCGATCACCAAACAGCTCTATTAAATTTTGAGTTTGTTTTGTATCCATTACGTATTTAGAATAACTTTGTGGATACTTAAAATTTTTATTTAGCTAAGATCCGCGACAAACAAATAAAAATAGAAAATTAATAATGTGTGTTTTTCTGTTGGATGAAGTGGATTTATCGGAAGACAACCGTTAAGTGATGATCTTAACGGTTATCTTTCCCTGTCGGTAGGCCCATGTCCAGCAGCGAACTACCACAGGCTGTTGATGATGGATGATCTATCTTATTTATGTATTGCTTTAATAACACTTGAATTACACATACAACACATACTACATATGTATATTATGAAAATGTATGGAGCTCGGTCCCTCATTCTGAATGTAGGTTATCAATTATTTTATTCCACATGCTATCGTAAACACTTCCTGAGACGCATGCTTCCTTACAATTTTTTTCTTCGTCGCTAAAAAATGCAGTAATTCTGTACATGAAATTGTAAAGTATAATTTTTGATAATCTTGTATCGAGAATGGAATTCAGTTGGCTCATGTGGTAAACAATTTTGTTCGTGAGCTCAATTTTTCCATCAATAGTTGAAATTGTTCTTTTTATTAAAAAACTTCTTTTTACATACGTTCATATTGATAGATCAATTTAGGTAAATCGAATTCACGGCAACACATTGTATGCGGAATAATAAACCGTTTCAATTTATGGAACTCATTACATATATTATATTATTATTACACGGATAAATACTATTTTAATATGTGGACAGTCAAAAGTTTTATTTAGCTAAGATCCGCGACAAGCAAACAATAATAGAAAATTAATAATGTGTGTTTTCCTGCTGGATGAAGTGGATTTGTTTGGAACCTAAACCAAAAATTTACCGAAAAACGGCCAGTAACTCTCCACCCACCGACCACTATACACAACACCAAACATGAACCTGAAGATGCCTCGTGTTGGGGCGAAATACGTGTCGTTTGCAAGGTGGAAAAGTGGTATTGTGTGTTTGGTGTTGTATATAGTGGTCGGTGGGTGAGTGGTTGCTGGCCGTTTTTCGGTAAGTTTTTGGTTTAGGTTCCAAATAAATCTACTTCATTTAGCAGGAAAACACATTAATTTTCTGTTATTGTTTGCTCATCGCGGATCTTAGCTAAGTAAAACTTTTGACTGTCCACATAGTGATGGATTTCCGCAAAGTAACGCCTGACTCCATCAATCATACTATTTTAAATTAAGGTTTCCATTACATAATTAAAAAAAAAATTAAAACGAATCAGTTATTTTAAAACGCCTTTTGTATATTGCTAGTAGGAAAAGTTTTCAACGCGCGTTATGTATTGCAAATTGCATGCACAGTGCGGACACCTCGTCAGAGCTGAAATACGATGTATTGTACAGTCTCGGGCGCAACCAACAATTGCCACTAAAACTTAGCTACAGTGTTCCACGCAAGCACCGACTGCTAACTACTACGCGATCGCATGTTACTCGTTATTAGTACGCCTCTTGTCGACACACGTCACGTATTATGGAAGCCGTTCGACTTTACGGCGCAGACGATATATTATCGCATAGTAATGTCGTATAGTTCAATGTTCTATTTGAACTTTTATGGTGTAGCGAATAGTGAAACTTTATATATTAACTTTAGTTATTTTTGATTATTTCATATTACTTTTTAGGATTTATCATTATAATGCACTCAATACATAAAAATACAATTGAGTTTTTATAATTCAGAAATATCTGCAATTTCTTATATCATAATATACTCATTCTGTACATAATAACTCTATATAAACATTTACTTTCAAAATATGTTACTGGTTCATCATTTAGTATGGGAATGGGGAGTATGCCGAGATCGTAGCAGATGGAGATCTGTGGTCTCTGCCTACCCTTACGGGAGACAGGCGTGACGATATGTATGTATGTATGTATGTTCATCATTTAATAAGTAGAAAAAGGAAAGAAGTAGGAGTTAGTTTCGAATACATTTTATCCTAAAAATATGTATTGGTTGGTAGTTAAAAGTTGCGGTAAATAAATAGTTTTAAAAATCATTTAAACCAGTCTTGCAATCGGACTCATGTATACATATAGTCTAGAATCAATTCTTAACTTATAATATTTAGTTCATAAAAGTATATTTATTTAAACATTTTAAACCTTATTATAAAATGAATAGTTTATTAAATTTTTGAAAAACGAAGTCATTCAAAAGGTCGCATCTTATTAGTGTTCATGACCTTATTTAATTCAATTTACGACTGTATTTAAGACCACTATGATAAAGCAGCAATTTAATATGAAAATTTTTAATAGATTGAACTAAATGACTAAATATTGTGAAATAACGCACACACTTCACCATAAGCCCCCGGTATAGTAATTTTAACTGCACGTAATTGTACAGCTCCAAGAATGCTGCAGAGGCGCCGCTATCATGTGTCTACGTGGCCTCATGACTCTAGGCTCGTACTATCAACAACAACCTTTGCCATAACTTATTTTCTACTCTGCTTCAACAACTAAGTTAATTTTAAATTATTGGGAAATATTTTTTATGTGATAGAAAGTAATCACCGCCACTCATAGACATCCGCAGTGACGTAGGCAGTGCAGGCCTTTGAGGAAAGTGTATGGGAGGGGAGAGGAATATTAAATAAAAAAATAAAAGCTTTGGAGCCTTGAAAAGCCTCAGATTTTTCAGAGACTCACAACATTTCTGTCACGCTTGCAGATTTCAACAATAAAGGCGTTGATTTCTTTTCATCAGGCCTCATGCTTTCCCGTTTGCTTTCCTATGCCATAAAAAAATATTTAATTCATTGCAATGCAGTTAATTAACCGGAAATAGAATGCATACTTAACTAGTTTTATACAAGTTTCCTTAACCACGAGTTTTGCAACTTTTGAAAATTCAAATATAACAGATTACGCACATGTCATGCTTGGTGTGCAACTAATCACATTTAATGGAGCTTGCAGACAGTTTCATTACGCGAGCCGTACCAGGTGAACGGATTTACATAACTAATGTTTTGCGACTACATATACACAGAGAAAAGTATTTATTTTTGTACTTTTATTTAGCTGTATTTCCACTGCCAATATATTAACACAACAGTGCAAAAATCTATGTCAGTAAAATTAAAATATTCCAAAAAATAAAGACGCTTATGTCATCTTTCGAAAGTAGTAAAGTTTATTTAGAAACTATGATATATTTCTCCTGGAATTAATAAACTGAATTATTCAATGAAATTTTTTAGAGTTGGCGAATTAAAGTAAATTAGTGTTAATATAAAAACATAGTTATATGCTTGCAATAGTTGTAACGATTATAACAAGGGATCTATACACACAATTATATTAGTTCAATCTAAAATATTTGTGCAAGCTCCCGTTAACGGGATATTATACTGAAATATTGTATGTATGAAATTAAAATTAAACACAATTTTTAGATCTTTATAGATATGAATAAATATAATTTTAAATACTATTTAATACTATAATTACTATTTGTGAAACTGACGAAATATCAGAGTTCACGTTTCGGCACTATAAAATAGTATAGGCAGAACACACATCAAATTTGAGTTTCAATATATATTTTATATAAAAGTATAAAAAGTAAAGAAGCATCTCCTTGATTATCCAAACTCAGAATAAAAACATGAAGGCCATACAAATATTTATCCTGATGTATGATCGAATCAGTTTTTTTGGTTCAGAAAGCGAATGGTGAAACCATATACTATTTGAGTTGTTAAAGAAAATACATTGCTACCAACTAGAAAGAGAACTATGTCCGTTGGTAAAATGGCTTCCAGATATTAAAAATGAAATTGTCAATGATAACACCATGAGGAGCCACGGGATCCGAAGCTAATTAATTTAGTCATTGGATTAAGCGTACGTACACGCAAATACGGAGCGACTGACAGACAGTTCGCTTACCGTTAACGTAAGTACAAGCGTGTACGAATAGATTTACCGTAAAAATAATTAACTATCCCGTCGGTAATTGATTCCCGTGTTATTTTCACGCGTCATTGTAATTTTAGTGCAATTAAAGTTTTTTTTTCATTGTGGCTATAACATTAAAGGCGTTTAATTTGTTTCATTGTATTCGAAATTTAATAGGCTTTAGTCTCTAGTATCGACAAAAGCGGGACGGAATTTCGAAGAACTCACCACAATATTCTGAATTCGTGTGGTTTTGTCAATTTGGCTTCGGCGATATTTTTATGATAATGAAAAAAAAAAATTTTTGAAAAAAAAAATTATGAAAAAAAAACATTTTTTCTTCTTATAGTGCTTTTCCGACTAGTTACGGCTGGCTGCCAATTCATTCAGTATACATATCTCCGTTTTTAACGAGACAAAAAAATTAACCAGCATTCGCTATTCCTACCCACCTGGTATTGCGTAGCCTAAACGTTCTTTTCAGACCAATCCTTCTATCGTCCGCGACGTTTCCTAGAACGATCAGTTACAACAATTTGTACCTGTTAGGTCTCATAGTATGATCTAGGTAATAAACTTTTTTACTTGTGACAACACTGGTTTGCTGTTAAATTTTATCCTGTTATAAGCTTAAAAAGGCGTTGCACTTCGAAATGTGCCATGGATTGCACATTATTGTTATAACTAAAATAAATGAATATAACATGTATTCAGTAGACTAAATGTTCCGCGTTTTCGTCAATCTGTAACCCTCGTGTAACAATGAAACCATGACAGCAGACGAAAAATCACAACAGTAGACGAAAAATCACGACAGTAGACGTAATGAGGTCAATCCATCAGGATGGCTGATTCATATTGTATAAATATAATACTTATTTAAAATAAAAAAGAAGTATCAGAAGTATAGATAATTTGTGTTAAAAGATGAAATCAGAAGTTTTAATTCGATAATAAAACTTCAATTAAGAATACTTTCATGACTAATTGGTTAGATAATGATTTTTGTATTCCTTTTTCCTTTATACTAACATCGTAAATTTAGTACTGGGAGATGGCCCTGATACGGAAGATAATTACTTTTAAGTCTTACAATAAAAGTTCGCATAAACTTCGGGTGCGTTGTTGGGCTCGAGTATAATAAACCTCTCAGTTACAAAGAGAGAAGTTATTTCGTTACCGAAAATACTAAGAATAATTTATATATAAATATTTCAAGGAAAAAAAAAACGAAAATGATGTATATGAAAAAGATGTCAAAAATTTTTTTTTGCATATCCGGATCAGAAAAACATACTGCGTCGAATGGTTTGAGTGTCATAGCTTGTGTAATAGAAAATTTTGTATAGGGTTGAAACTGCGTATTTTTGAGTGATTGGATACAATTTTTTTAGAAGTCTGAAGTTTTCTTGGCTCTGGTGGTAAGTTTTCATTTTGCGGTTTAGTACGTTTTCACTTGTTTTTGCGTATTTATATAATTATAAGATGACAATGGTTTAAGCAAATGTGGTAGGAAACGTCACCCAGCTTGAAAGCGTTTCTCTATCAATAATTCCTGCAGTGTCGCGGTTGTCTATGGGCGGCGTTGATTGCTTTCCATCAGGCGACACGCTTGCTCGTTTGCTCTCCAATCCCATAAAAAAAAATTTAATATCGTTATATCGTTATATGTGTAGGGCAGCCAGCAGAGACAGTCGCATAGCTAAACGTTAGTCTAGGGGCTGCATATGATGTAGTCTATGACTAGCAGTGGATTTCTGTAGACTATGATAATAACGTTAGTGGTTATTTAATTTTTAAAGTTTAATCTGATTTGTTTTTGTGTAAATATAAATATGGATAATTTTTGAAACCAAATTGAAGATTGAATTAAGATTTTTATTGTAAACTTTAAAATTAAGGTAATTGTGACTACATAAATACTGGTGTTCGTCTACTTATCACTATTGGTCTAATGATAATTTATTAAATTTATAACTTTTTTCGCACTTTTCTAGATGATGTTTAAGTGTGTTAATTCTCACACTCGACTGTGCGCGCAATATGTTTAAAAAGGTGTACAAAGGCTTTTTTTAATTATATATATATAAGGTTAATATGTAAACTTTGCGAAAAGTGCCGTTCAGGACATATTTCCTCTTTATATAATACATAGCTACTGTCGCAAGCTCTGTTAAAATCGCCCAATTGCTGTGCTTACGTACGTATTTCAAGAGAAAAATAGCAAAACCTGCTCTGTGATCTCATCTATATATATGACAACGCACCTTGCCACCGTAAGAATTTTTTGTTGCCGTCGTCGTGTTGCCGTCAGTTCATTCGTCGCGGCGTCTTCCCGAATTATACACGCCGGTATCGCCCTTATACAAAGGTATAAGTAAACACAATAGCTTACACTACTAAACATTAATAAACCTTCTGTAGTAGCATTTGTTCGGTTCAATAACTTCACAAAGAAACTAATTTAAGATAGGACCAAAGGCCATAGAAACATTATTGTAACGCTCGAGCTAAAGGGCATATATAAATATTATTTTTATAGAAAAGAGCAATCGGGTTAGTTGATGGGTATGTAACTACCGTGGCCTATGGACATCTGAAACATTAGGGGGATTACAGATACATTGCACATCCTAGGGCAAGGATATCAGCAAGGAAAGGATACAGACGAAGGGACAAGAAATTCGACCGTTGGATCCCTCCAATAACCTTACGAAATACGGTAACATAATAAATCCTAGTCAACTCAAATATGTGATACCTATTTGAGTCGATCCATTTGTGGTTCTGTGACCCTTTTATCAAATTAAATTTTTGTACGTTATTTCAACTGGGTTCCTTTGTTATAAATCTAGTTAGTTTAGTATGCTTTATATATCTATATGCTAATCTTAGTTAAGACAATACATAAAATAATAAATAAATAAAATTAAAATGTTTGCCTGTGATTCCAATAGGCAAGTCAAGAGACTTGTCTATCGGATTGAAAAACATTATATTGCATATTAATATCGTGCAAGTAAGAACTTGCACGATATTAATATGCAATATAATGTTTTTCATATTAAGCTAAGTGTGTCTATTTGTTCCGATTAATCTCTGAAAGCGTTAAAGCAATTTTACATACATACATACATATCGTCACGCCTGTTTCCCGTAGGGGTAGGCAGAGACCACAGATTCCCATCCACTACGATTCCGGCACATTTTTCTTGCTTCCTGCACACTTATCCATCCTTCTTCCCACATTCATCGTAGCGAAACGGCTCTCCGTTAGTCCCTTCTCGCTCAATTAATAAGCAATTTTAAATATTATTTAAAGGAATACAATACTATATAAATAAAAGTAAAAAAATTAAAAAATATGGGGATTAAATTAATTTGGATATATTTTTGATATGCTTAGTTCAACGTCAAGGGTCAAGGTATTAACTAGCACAATCATCGACAGGCTGTGACTGGACATAGGCCTTCTCTAAAACACGACTCTTAACTCCATTTTGATCATGTTGCCAGCTTTTGAAAAACATGTAACTTGTTTTTTGAGGGTTATTAAATTTAGAATTAAGAGTAGACCTGCATAAGGATGCATTATCTGCTTTTTATCTAATCTATACCGCTCTATTTAAAATCAGTAAATTATCTCTAGTGATTTCCGTTCCCACAACGGTTGATGTATGCTATGATAATTGCTTTTATCAAACTGTGGCAAGTGCAGACGCGGACAAAAGTTATATCGACTAATTAATTTAAATTAAATGCATGAGCAGACGAGTTAAAGGAGATAAGAGATTTATTAAAATTTGTTCGTTATCGTTATTTTAAACGCACGATGACAAGATAATTTTTTATTTTAATTGTGAAATCAGTTCCTAACGCTATAGCCTTCCAAAGTTTAGATTTTTGACTTCTCGATATTGATATAAATCATAAGTTAGTCTACGGAATACAACCGAATAATCTACGGAAGACAACCGAAAACCACTTTTCGGTTACCTTCCGTAGACTCTATTATACCTGAAGATGCTTCGTGTTGGGGCGAAACATGTGTCGTTTACAAGGTGGAAAGGTGGTAGTGTGTGTTTGGTGTTGCGCTGGTGGTTGGTGGGTCGAGAGTTGCTGGCCGTTTTTTGGTAAGTTTTTGGTTTAATTTCCGAATAAATACACTTCATCCAGCGGGAAAACACACATTATTAATTTTCTATTATTGTTTGCTTGTCACGGATCTTAGCCAAGTAAAAACTTTTGACTGTCCACATGGCTCAAATTCTATCCGATTTCATTTACTACCCTCTTTACGGCTTGTCTTAATTACCGCTCCCATTATTTGTGAATAATGTGAGGTTTGCAATGCATCTGCAGTGCCTTCCATGTGCAAATGTTTATGATCGGTGATGGATACTTACCATCAGGTGACCTGCTTGCTCGTTTGGTTGCCACTTCCATAAAAAATAGATTCTAATTTGACTTATATGTAGAAGAAAGGTATGCTTGCTCGCTTCTTCTTAGCGGATTTCGGCTATAGCGACTGCACACTGTACCTACTATTTATGAGACATCACATGACTAATATAACCTAATTTAGCTGTAAATGCACGGGCACATTTTCTACATGTGAGGACTCCATTATTATAGTTGTAAGAAATATTTGAAGACGGTTTATATTTAATGCGCTCACTTTTGGAGTTCAAAGAAAGGTATATTTCACATATAGGAAGGGCCACACGAAATTATATTGTTTATCTTTTAAATTACACTAGTAAAATATAATATATTTTTGAACTAATTCAAACAGTGATTGCTTAAGATTATGTTAACTGGATAAAATACAACCATAGCAGATAATATTACATAAGTAGCACCATCTATTTTATTTGTAGGTAACTTACAACAACGACTTTAATTTCTTAAAAACCTCTACTATATATTTAACCCTTATCGGTCGCTAGTTTTTTATATACGATTCTCGCTAGGTTGTAACTACAGACACAGTTTTCATTGTCTTTATTCATTTTTGGGCTCAATATATTAAAAATGATTGGAAAAGGCAATTATATATAACTGGAGATGTCAATTGTTCTGTTACGAATATTTAACTTATAAGGCAATAATTCCTGTATTTCACACAAAGAGTTTCAACATGTCGCATCTTGTCACCTTACACGTGACTTACGACCGTAGCGACAAAGTACTGTTGTCACGTAAGAGGTGACTTACGACTGATAAGGGTTAAGCATTAATCTAAAAAGCGCAAGTCACACGCGGTAGTGACAACACTGCACATTCACACGTAGCAACAGGCGCCACACAATCGCGTGTTTCCAATGAAACTGAGACGTTGCTTCACCTATTGAACACTGGAATCACTCTACACTAATGGTTCTAAAGATTTTTTAAGTTTGTTGACAAATCAAGTTATCATAACAAGTTTCTTAAAATAAAAACGTACTAGATTTTATGACTTCAGAAAGTGTCACCACTGAATTTAGTACTAGTTTTCCTGTTTTAAATGTCTATAAAGGCGTACCTTATAACCATTAATGGAAAAGAAAAAATAAGTGTTACTATCTCCGGACATTCAGAGTCGTAGTAAGGGGAAGTACTACAGCTCCTACCACTCTTATAGAGATACTATCTCAATAATAGTGGTAGACTATCAATATAATTAAAATCTCTTTACTATCAATAATTTTGTATGATATTGGTGGCGCTTTGACGTATACAGTTCGATTAAGGTTCGGAAGTGAAGGGAAATAAAATGACTACCTAGATTTTTTTAAGTTGGCTCAAATATCCATGGTAAGTTTTAATAATCTTTTTATCGAGATTAAACCTCGTAAGACAGTAAATTTCAACACGTTCGTTAATTATTTTTCTTGATATTAGCAAAATATTGTATTTTTATCATCAAAGAAGAAAATATTAATATGAGAAACAAACCTCTGAAAAATCACGCTGGGACATTTCTCCTCTGCTACGTTCTTCTGTACCGTTCCTGAAAAGGAAATAGTTGGAGATTATTTATTTTAATATCAAGTATATAACAATTTTTAAGGCTTTCATGAAACATTTATACTAAGCAAGATATTGTTGTGTATCTCGTGTCTACATAACCAATCTTTATATTTCGAAGCAATCCAAATCGAGGGTTTAACCTTTTCCGAAGGGTATTTGGGTGATAATTAGACCCTACACTGCTGTTGTGTAGAGTTTTCTATCATGAAAGAGGAGTCACTGAATTGAAGAACAACCTTCGCCGTTGAATAATTATCATTAATCCCGATATGCAACTGGGAGCTAACATGAAAATTCTTCCGAAGAAGTTATAAAAATTTAGAATTGAACCAAATCACCTTCAAAATCACCGATAGAAAACCGAAGCAGACACTACAGAACATTTTTGCGTATTAGAGTGAATAGGGAATTTTACTTTCACACAATAACGACGTCAAATGGTAGCATGGTGTTACCGCGTTTTGTACGGTGACTTCAGGGATCCGGAGACTCCAATTCTTTTCTCCTTCGTTTATTTCCTTCTCATTCTTCTACTTCTACTCCCCATTATAACATCCTTACCCTAGTTTGGCAATACATCTGCAGTGCACTTAATACTAACTACGTGTGTACTAAGTGTTTCAAGGACAATGGAGGTTGTTTTCTATGAGATAATACGTTTAGTATTATCTGATAGAAAACAACCTCCATTCCATCATTTTCCATCACGTTTGCTTATTGCTTATATATATATTATACATAAAACATTTGTTTATATATATATATTATTCATAAAAAAATATTGCAGTCGATTTTATCGAACTAATAAAATAAATTCTACAGTAATAATAAATCCTTGGAAAATTAAGTTTGTAAATTCTTATTCATTAATTTATATGCAATTAAAATGTCAAGAGATTCATGACAAGGGATCGTCATATCACATTTCACGTCATTCGAAAAAGAAAAGCAAGACATGAGTAAATTGATTACATTTGTGTGATTATAATTTTAATGTTGGCGCAATGCTAAAACCAAAAAGAATAAAGTTTTATAAAAAAAAAAACAAATAAACTGTGAGATTGAATGATATGACTAACGTGAGTCGAACAAACGTAAGAACAATCTTTTGTAGACATTACGTGTAGTAGTAGTAAGTTCTTTTAGTATAACAATATAGAATATTGAAAATTCTAGTAGCATGTGTTTTTTTCGTATCCCATATATTATGTCTATATACAAAATATTTTTATATTAAAAAGTAAGGCAATTTTACAAAAGATGTATTGCATATGGCCGCGCCGAAAGAATAAATTATAACATAATTCATTTTTCATCTGACTTCCCAGTGGTTCCCAGAACACAACTCGATTGCAGTAAAGGAACCGTATTTTACGTAAGGAAATGGTTATGCAAATATCATCAGTCTCTTTGAAAGTAAAGTTATGTCCGCGCTTGTATCTCTAAATACATAAACACAAATATTTTAATGGACTTGGTCGTGGATGGCGTTATGCAAGAGCCTTAAAGTTTATTAAGTTCAAGTATAATTAATATTATGAGGGTATATGTTTATTTTAAGCTAGATGTATTGTAGATTGTACTTTACTAATTCGGCAAACATGGTGTTTCTTATCCTATCCTAAGTAGTCCTAAAATTTTAGTATTTCTTTAACTCTAGACGAGTTTGATTGCTTTAAAGAAATTGATTGCTTCAGTTTTAAATATCATGATTATTAGCTTATATAAAAGGTACGAAAATATATATTGTTTTGTACAAAAGAAATCGTAAGACCAAAAAATTGACTTGAAAAAGTATATGTGTACCTACTTTAAAACATAATATTCATACTTGTGTACATGTATATTACTAGTACTTTTTATGGGGTGAGGGGGAAACGATCAAGCGTATCACTTGATGGAATGCAATCAACGCCGCCCATAGACATTCGTAATACCAGAGCCACCACAATTGCGTTGCTGGCCTTTAAGATATGAGTGGGCTCGTTTTTTAAAAGTTTCAATGTCGTATCGACTCGGAAATACCACCCAAGGCAGCTGGTTCCAAAGCGTGGTGGTGCGTGGAATGATGTTGCGGGAAAAACACACTGTACTACTATACTGTATCGCCACTCATCAAAAAGGTGGGGATGAAACATTTCCAATACTTTAATACTTGAAATGAAAACAATTCTTATTTATTTTTTATTATCAAAAGTTTATGAAATATATATTTATTTAAACCTAAATCGTTTAAATGCAAAGGTTACATACATATAACAGTCATACTTTCTAAGAACTTTAATTCACACAACATCATTGTAACACTGTGTTGAGTAGTTAGACATAAACATTTGCGTTTTATGGAAAATGACAGAATCGTAAATGCTTTGATACCGCATTATACTTAAAATACAACGTAAAATTAATAACAACATGCACTTACTAGTTAAATAACATCTTTAAAATCGTTTAATAGAGAATTACCAAACATAAAATAAAGGTGATAAAGGAAAGTACGTAAAAAACTTTTAGTTATGGTACTCGACATTTTAACCATGTTCAATTAAAGATACAATTAATTTAACTAGTTTTACAACACACAATTCATTGTTAGCAATAAATAATATTGCGTAAATGAGAATATTTTTATTTGATTTCGCTTCCTCACTTGTCCTCTAATTGATTCAAAATTGCATCGAAATGCAACAACTAGTTTAGGTAAAATCAATTCTGTTTATTACCAATTGAATCAAGTGTGAAGAGAAATACTTTATACTCGGAAATTCGCTATAATAGGACTGGAGATATTAAAGACGAATTCTGCGCTACGGGGATCTAGATAAATATTTTTTATATCTCTTATATATCCATTGCTCGGCACGGCTTTCCATATTTCTGGGAGAATAGATAGTAAACTATCACCCTACTTCAAGGCCGATTAGTGTGACACCCGGATATGGAACAAGAATACACTGATTTAATGACATCTTCGTCGATAATGAATATTATTTGATAGATAATCAAATCAACAGTCTAGAGAGGCATACAAATATAATTATAATAATTTATTACAGTTTCGTTTAATAAACGTACTGGCAAATCGGATACGTGACTATGAAAAATTAATTCATTGTCCAGACTACCTACGTTGGAAACATTTGCATTGCAGTCATGACTCGAGCAATGATGTGAAGTGCTGATAGCATTGCTTTATTCATAATACCACGACAGTGATGCATCCACTATTAACTTGTTTCATTCGGAAGCAACAAGAACTGGTTCTTTTCTGAGGTAAATAGAAGATTCACTGATAACTGATGTTTTTTCACACCCATATAAGTTTCACTGCTGAGCACGGGCATCTCCATTTCTTGTCCAATGTGGATTGGCTGAGTAACTAAACTCGGAATAAATAAATGCAGGCGATAGTTATGTATATTTTTTTAAAAAGAAATCTAGCAATGTTTTTAATATTAGTTTTACTAGAATTCTTGTTAACCATTCCAACTAAACTAATAATGTTTGTGCACATATGGTTCACATCAATAGTTCACTTAGAGATATGAATCGATGACGTTCAGATCGTAAGGCTGAGGCTTAACGACTGAGCTATTGCTGCTTTAATTTATTTATTTATTTATCCCGATGCGGGGATTGGATTGCGGCCACTTACGTCGTAGGAGGCAGTCCCGCCACTGAGCCAATTGATTGTCGATTACTGAATACCAGACCAAAATGATGACATAGGATATTAGACAAGAATAATGTGATATTATGAAAAAAATTACAGATTTGTTTGTTTATTATTATCATTTAAATAAGAATACATAAATAATTCAGGTCTACCTAACATCTAGAAACCACGAAGGTTTGAGGTGATGCTAGCACATAACATCACGTCAATTACATAAAAAAAACAATAAAATTAAATACAGTTATAATCAAGTGCAGTACTAGGACCAGACAGGCACATCATGATCACAACAGAGTCTGATAAAAGCATCTAAGTTTGTATCAAACATTTTGCAATTATATCTCGACGGACAATCGCGGTATCAGGTAGGCAGCGATCCGCTTACCCGTCAGTATTGCTAGCTATGTATGTATGTGTCCCTTGATCTTTTAGTGTCTCTCCGATTAGCGATGGTTGGCAGTCAGACAGGAAGTCTAGACGAAGCGAATCAGTTCAGCAGCAATCATCTTCCCTATCTACTTCCGACATTGCGTAACCAAATCCATCTAGTATCCTTTCAATTTGTATCTTTTTTTTATCCAATTTGTATCGTTTTTTATTTAACCATTTTGTGCCATCTGTCGAAACTACGGGAAATGCTGACGCTACTGCAGTTCCGGCGGCGCTGTCCCTAACAAGGGCTCGATGGAAAGTTTGGATGGAGATGGGGTTTTTCGTTTCCTCCCTACGTTGGGTACATATAATATGGTGCAAGGTTTAGACTTCGGACCAATTTGTACTTGTTTTGTCTTATATTATAAGTACGCAACTAACCTTTGACGATCGGCAAAAGATCACGTTTCTCTATCTTTGTATTAATATTTTTGACGACCCCGATGGCTCAGTGATAAAGTAATCGCTTTTTGATTCAACGTTTTATGTACAAATATATATTTTGAGCTTCAATGTTTATAATGAATCCTACGATATAAGGAATAATTTAAAGCGTTATATTATTGTTTTATTATTTTGTGTATATTAAATAAATAGTATTGGTTCTTTTTAATATAAAACTTTCACATTGTGCTAATGAAGTTATCTCACATATATTACGTCCATGAATAACGTAGGGCTTCGTCAGTATTTTCAATTATTATACGCAAGAATTATGATTACGGAGACCGCTATGTACGCGGGAACATTCCAGGAAGTCGGGGCGCGTTGTATTTATGGTCAATGACTTGTTGGATGCTTCTCATTGTTATGTCAGGTTTGAGTGTATGCTTAAATTTAACATTATTAACGGTTGCAATTCAAGTTCGTAAATATATAACACTTGCAAGTATTTATATTACGATTTTTTTTATAAAGCTACACACAATACTTGTTACTAAAAATATTTGTGGTAGTAACTAGGCCACGTTTCCCTAACTTAAAGTTCAAAGCAAGTTGTCATTTTAGAGTTACTTAAACAATTTAATTAAAATGCGCCCTCGATATACAATACCTTACGCCGCCATCGTCGTACTTAAATATTTATTACACATTTGTTCTTCCACGTTTAATTGTATACAGTATGGCTCTGTGATGAATCAGATTCGAGAGAACCAAAGTATCGGACATAGCTCTTAGAGTCAGCAATTTGAAGTAGTATTGGGTTGGTCTCATCTATTGGAGAGCCGACAACTGATGAAGTAGATGAATGCTGGAGTGGAGACTGCGTTTCGGCAATCATATGATGTGAAATGCCCGCCGGATTAATATCAGACAACGTCGTGGGTCTTGAAGAATGATAAATATTACGAATTTTATAAATTATTATTTATTTTTCGACCCTTAACAATATTTTTCCACTAAATAACTTCATAATATAACGTTTTTAAATATTTTTTTATACAAAGCAAATCTGTTTTAGATACAATCCATTTTTTTATGAGATAGGAAGGCAAACGAGTAGGCGTGTCACCTAATGGAAAGCAATCAACGCAGCCCACAGGCATGCGCAGTGTTATAGGCATTGCAGAAACGTTGCTGGTCTTTAACAAAAGTGTAGGCTTGTTTATTGAAAGTTTGTGAAATATCGTATCGGTTTGTAAACATAAGTGAAGGAAGCTGATTCCATGGTAGTAGTGCGTGGAAAGAAGTTTCTAGAAAAAACGCACTGTACTGGGTCACCACTCATCTAGATGATGGGTATGAAACTTTTACTTAAGGCGAGTTGTGCGGTAGTGGAATTCAGCGACAGGAATTATCCCGAACAATTTATTCTAAATTTTAGTACTTCTAGCTGTAAGATGCTGGCTGCACATACAAAAATATAGAGAAAACAGACCATAAATAGCTTTCCTCCAACATAGCTCACGTACATAACAAACATTACGTATGCTCTCAGACATGCCAGTACAAAAATAATGATGTCTTTGTACGAAAAAATAAATGTTCAAGGTAAAATCACAATTTAAAATTGTTAAGATAAACAAAGAATTTGATAACCGTTTTCTGAGAATAAACTTTGGAACGTGCTTCCCCTTGACATAAGAAAAGCTCCTAGCAAGCCTAGCCTCCTCCTTTGCTTTAAAGATAGAGTTAAGGACTTTTTCTTTAAATCTCTGTCTTCGTGATTAATTATCCTCCGTCATGATTGTACAAACATAAAGTATGTTTATTATGTATTTGTAGTAGTTATTAGTTTTAATGGAATATATATGTGTATAGCATTTTTTTAATTATATAGGTTTTGTACCAAAAATAATAATAAACAAATAAAAAAATAATAATATATATTTATAACATAGTAATTTATATGCAGGATTTTTTTAATATTCAATTAACAATTTGTAAATGTTTTATATATACCAACATTTTAATGTGTGTGAATTTTAATTAATTTTCTCTTCATAAGTTTTGACTTGGAAAGTACACATAATATTAACCCTTAAATTCTGTGAAGGTCTAAACCTTCACAGAATTTAAGGGTTAATATGATGTGCTATTCTCCATGACGATAACTTAAATAGGGAAAACTTAATAATAGATGCTGACTGATAGATATGACCTTTGATGATAGAATTTGAGATTGAAATATAAATATGAAAAATATGACAATATATAAAGTTTTTGAGTCTATGGATGTTTTCAATGTTTGTGTGTCTTATTGTTAAGGAAGTGCTTTGGATCGCATCGAAAAATTTGTTCTATTAGTTTAAAAGTAACAGGTAAAAATTAGGCATCGCTTCTAAAATATCTCTGAGGTTTATAAGCGGAATCGTTTTCGATTGGGCGTCACGTTGCTTGTTTGCCTTCTTTTGTCGATGTCGTTTAAAAAAATCAACGCTCTAAGTTAATACTTTAACGCTTGCAAACGTAATGACGTTCCTCGTATACATTAGTCTATAATTCACGTTCGATTTGCTTATAACTTATCTTCTAAGGCATGCACGCAACGATATCGATGACGGGCTCCAATAGTTACTTGCACGGTTTACGTAGGTAACGTAACAAATCTGTCTATATGTCCTCGTGTTATTTATGTAGAAATAGTTATAAGACGACCTATTGGCTCAGTGGCGCGGCCCTCCGCCCGCGGAGTCAATGGTTGCGGGTTCGATCCCCGCATCGGAATAAATATATGTATGGATTTATAAATATTTATTCCGAGTATGATAACGTAACGTAATCCGCATTTCCTTTCCTGCCCTTTCTTTTCTTCTCTATCCTGTTCCCTTCCTCTCTGTCAATCCACGGTCTGCCGTGCCAATGGATACGTGGCTAGGGGCGTGACTAGCTTAGTCGCAAGCGTGCCGACCGTCCCGGGATCGGGCTCCCCCGGGTACTAAGGTGCCTTATTTCAGCATGTGGGGCTCTGGGTCTCTGCCTACCCCTGAGGGGGATAGGTGTGAATAAAAAAAATATATATATATATAACAGGTATAAGTGGAACGTATTTATACAAAATACTGAACGGGAGACAAAATCTAAGTTTAGTAGCGATTAATAAACACAACTACCCATGGATACGTGTTTATTAGCATTGATAGAATCGTTTACATATTATTAATAAAGTTTCATTCCCACCATCTGGATGAATAGCAATTCAGTACGTTGCATTTCCCACGCACTACTATCCTGTGAAACCAGCTACCTCCAACGGTGTTTCCGAGCCGATACGGCATTGGAATTTTGAAAAACAAACAAAAGGCTACGTATTTCTCAACCGGCAACGCTTCTGAAATGCTTATGGTACTGCGAATGTCTATGGGCGGTGTTGATTGCTTTCCATCAGTTGTCACGCCTGCTCGTTTCTTTCTTATCCCATACGCTTCCTTTCGCTACAGGATAGGCCCATCTTCTGCACTTTTGCCGGCTCAGTACGCCATCAAGTTTGTTTTGGGCGCTCACGATTGTTTTTCCTCTGCGGATTCCATTCGAGGGCTTTGGGAGACTGGACTTGGCACCGGAGAGTATCCGGAGAATATACCCTATCCATCCTCATTTTTGTAGACGTATTTGGACATATTTCATATATTAAATATAATATTGTTTAGGTTTTAATTTTAACATTCAGTTTTTACTGTAAAAAAGTGTCATGACTTATTTAGTATTCTATCTTAAAAATTCCGCGTCTGTTTATCGTGACTTGGATACATAAAATTACTAATCATCTGTCAATTATAGTGATGGTGTTATGGAGAGAGATGTTGGGCTCACACCGCCCGCGGCCATTGGAGATGTTAAACAGTAGCCAGGTGGAACCGAATTCAAATTCTAACCGCGCGCCATCGTATCATTACGCGCACGTGAACTGGCGTGAGCTGAGTAATCAAGTGCATCCGACGGTACGCTGCCCTATTGTAATGACTGCCTATTTCTAGTTATTGTGTAAAATTATAGTTTTATAAATATTTTTGAATGAACATTACTAATTCATAATAATCAAAATGGACAGTTAAAACTTTTACTTAGCTAAGATCCGCGACGAGCAAACAACAAGAGAAAATTAATAATGTGTGTTTTCCTGCTGGATGAAGTGGATTTACAGGGAACTTAAACTAAATCTTACCAAAAAAACCACTAACCACAGCACCAAACACACGTTACCACTTTTTCACCTTGCAAACGACACGTGTTTCACCTCAACACGAGGCATCATCCCTAGTAGACTCTACGAAAGATAACCGTTAAGTGTTGACGTTTAAGTGAAGACAACTTAACGGTTCTTCATCCAGCAGGAAAATACACATTATTAATTTTCTATTGTTGTTTGCTTGTCGCGGATCTTAGCTAAGTAAAAGTTTTAACTGTCCACATAGTAATGGATTTTCGCGAAGTAACGTTTGACTCCATTAATAATCAAAATATCTTCTCGTATAATGTGTTCAAGTTATCAAATAGTTATCTAGGAATGTTTTAAACATATTTTATGAGTAATGTATGTGTGGAAGCATAAAGAAATATTTAGATCAGCGAATGATAACGCTAGTCGTCACCAGCGTGACCCTTAAAGACTAGTGCTGGATGATTACCCCAGACTGAGAAAATATATCAAAAGCTGTCTGTTCATGTGTATACACATCTGCAATAACATACCTCACGAATAAAAATTGAATACAAGATTATTTAAAAAAAGACTATATAAATGGCTAATAGATACTAAGGACTTTTTTTCTTTAATGACTATACCATGAAATTAGAATTAGGTACCAGTTTGATTGTACGTAATAGATGAATCTATTTTAATTTATTAAAAATGTAACAGTTTACTGATAATTGAATTACTATAAGTGACTTTTTTTAAAAAAAAATGTATAAAGAATGGATTCAAGCATTCTAGATCCTTTTTCTATACAGTAGTCTATTGCCCCACCCACCCATTTTATTTTATGAGCAAGCAGCAAGTGATCCAAGTAGCCAGTGGCGTACATGGACACCGCAATAATAAGAGCATTGCAGATGGGTTGCCTAACTTAGAGTAAGGATACGAATAGAGGAGAATAACTATTTACAGAAGAGGCAAAAAAGTAGTAGAAGGGTATTGAAATAAAGAAAGGAGAAAAAAATTGGGCCTACGTATCCCAAAACTCGCCGTACGAAGCGCGGTAGCATAGAAAATACTACCATTTCACGCTGATATTCCGTGATGTATATGGACTTCTCCGATTAAGCCAGCCCATACGTGGTATCATGGTTCTTCCACTACAAAAATGCAATATTATGTATGCGCCGTGTGATAAATAATCGAACCACTTATAATTTGGATCATGTATGCAATGTTGGCGAACTATTCACACAAAGCAGCTGCCATTTACAACTAATTGCCTTACAAACAATGTATACTAATCAAAATAAGTCCTAGGACGTGACTGAATCCCGGAACTAAGAAACAAAGGATGTTTATCGAACTTTTTGTGCGTGCGAACAAAAATTAATGAGAATTCAAGCTATTTGTTCAGGAACTTTTTTAACATTTTAATATAGTTCCATTTATAAAATGTGTCAGGTAATTATTATATTATAATGCTTAATAAACTTTTTATGTTCCTATAGTTATAAGAATGATTAATAAACATAGAGAGAAAATGCTGCATCATCGATAATTGGCTGGCTGTAAGCCTTCTACAGTATATTCTATTCTGATGTCAAAGTCGACTGATGATAGGTATGCCAAAAAAATAATAGTCAGACGATGAATCAATCAAGTTACAGTTTCAGATAGGTAGAAGATAATAAACTCAAGTGTTAATCACGTTTCGTTACCGTTAGCTTTTTATGACAGGAAGGCTAAGGAGCAAGGGTATGATGGCCTGATAAAAAGCAAAAAGGTTTTTTGAATGTCCCAATATCATATCAGTTCAGAAATGCTACTAAAGGACGTGGTAATACATAGAAAGAAGTTACGAAAAACACGCACTTTAATGGATAGCCGCTCATCTGAATGGTAGGGATGAATCTTTTCTTTGTGGAGAGTTGTGCGATAGGAATTCTATTGGTGGAATCATTAGAAATAATTCCTCGAATCGCCACGACTACGTTAAAAAACAACTACACTTGACAGACAACGGACACCTTAGAATTATTGGCTTTTCTATGGATAATATTAATATTTTTAGTATGTCATTAGCATAGATGAGTAGAAAGCTTTTTTTTTTTTAGATTTTTTTTAACATTAGAATCCTAGAATCGATGTTTTAGTCAATGTAAACAGAAATTCGTGTGAAAATTGACACTTTTATGACTATTATGCGATAAACATAAATTATAGTACTAAAATTTACAATAAGTTAGTTTAAGTTGCCTGATAACCTTCTAACAACAAACTTGCAACAAGTAAGTAAAAAGTCGCAAACTAAAAAAGGAACTATTTTGTTAAAAAACAAAACCTTTAAATTTGGAGTTAACTTTTGTTCATACCCAGACTCTTTATTAAGTACCAGTAATATAGTTTGGTTTTTAAAACTTCTTTAGAACTAACTTTATTACCAATAATGTAGAAAAATCAAAACCACCCGTTTTATTTGCAAAGGAGTGTATATTTGAAATATAATTAATAATTAAATCATATCATATACATATACAAAAACAATGATGTGACTGATTGTTATGACAGGTGACGACATATTTTGTACTTGAGTTATGCAATCATTATACTTTTTAATTAATGTTTAAATTCAATATGTTCCAATTTATATACATTTCAATACCTTTCTGATATACAAAACGGATTTTGTTTAGGTTCAAACCTATTTATTACAGCCGCGTGTAGAACGCTGCTATTATGCGAGTAGAACGCCGCAAGGCAAATGCATTGTGATGCACCAACTCCGCCTGATATAAATGTTAACAAAAATAATCAGCAGCTACTTGTTGCAGTCAAGTGGGATAGCATTTAACAAAATCACAAGCGTTAAAACCCACGCTGTTGAATCACTTGATAACCTTTTGTGACTAAGTTGCGTTGTTTCTTTAAACAAATATTGTTTGTATTAAAATAGGTCTAACAATATTTTTATATTATTAGGATCAATTAAAATAATAATATACTAAATGCCACGCAAATGAAGGAATTAAGACTACCATTTCGAATCAACAGAAAAATAATCAAAAATACAAATTTTCAAATAATTTTCACATTTTACGTCCATTTGTATGTATTAATTAATAAAAATTAAACAAATTTAAAAAATGGTTCGTTGACAACAAACAAATAAATATACTAAATTTTAAATGAAATATTGGAAATTAAGTGCGTGCTAATTACGAGCGCGTTGATGTCTTTTCCTTTAACTATCATAGTCCTTACAATGAATTCAAAAAATAAAACAAAATAAAAGACCAGCTATTTGATTTATTTTTAAATACATTCTATTCTTATTTTTATATTTTGTATTTAACTAAAACATAATATACAGGAATGTCTTTTTAATTATATTGCAACATAATAATATAGCTTATTAAAAATATCCATAGAAATATATAAATCATGTACGTTAAGTTATTTGAACACGTAATATTCTGTATTCTGTACATAATAGTATGGTTTCTATTTTAACAACTTTATTAGCTCAGTAGCAAAGGTATCGCCTACGGAGTTACTGGTCGCGGATTCGATTCTCGCATCAGTAAATATAAATGTGTGGCCTACAGGTGTTTATACCAAATCTGCGTATCCTACCAAACGATTTTGAGTAAGCATGATTAATTTAATCCATCCCCTAGAAATCGAGAGATCTGTGCTCAACAGTGATAAATATATGAGCTGTAAAAGAATCATACATACTCGTATATACATACATATATTTAATTTTAAGTTAATGTAATTTGTTGTCGACTAACCTTAACATGAATAATTGGAGATCTAAAATAATTCACGCGTTATTTTGCGATGCATCATGATAAATCGACGATAACTTGTTTATAACGCTTCAAACAACTTTCTAGTCCATTGCCTCTATTAGATTTACACCGCTATCATCACGACGTGCAAATTAATGTAGAAATATTCATTTCTAATAAGAGCAAAAGAGCTCTAAACTCTAAGCTATTCAGAGATTAATACTACGAAATGCAAAAATGGAATATACTCACACTAAGTACATTCATAGGTATTTCGCTTAACAAACACATGCACATAAGTCAAACGCTACACCCATACATTCACAATACAGATATAAAGATTTTAACAGTATACCTTACCATCACAGCTTTTGATTTAGGCCAATTATAAACCCATTTCTTGGTTTCGAACACGCTTATTACACTTAGACGGGCAAACAAAAAATATCTATGGTAACCACTTTATACATATATGCACAAATGTTAAAACACAACACTTAAGAATAAAGAAAACACATACGAACGCTATTTATATTCTTGTTATTTTAACTCTAAAAAGGTACAAAACATATTGATTATATTAAGAGAAATATCTGTAATTTAAAGTCACTAGGTTGATGCTTAACGTATGCATGCGCAAGCGCAGCCTATAACCGACTGACTGCCTGGAGTTAGTGGTGCCAGATATTTCCTACCGAAATGCCCAGGTGAATCTTAAATTTTCTTTCAAATAGTACTAAACCCTTAATAGATTATGTTTAAGATTCAACAAAACAGTATGACTTTGATTGTTAAAAAAAATGTAGTATGTATAATATTATATATACAACCGTAGGGCTCTACTGTCAAAGTAACTGATTACTCAGCCAAGAATTCTAAATTCAAATCTTTGAAGACACTGTATTTGACTTATATTAAGATATTGAACTAATTTGTTGCTATGGTTTTTAAATATAAGATGTATATATTTTTAAAGCCTATATATGTATGTATGGCTTACTGCTCGACACGGACCTTCCCATTTATGGAGAAATGGACGCGCGCACACACAGACACACACACACACACACATATATATATATATATATATATATATATATATATATATATATATATATACATATATATATATATATATATATATATATATATATATATATATATATATATATATGTATATATATATATGTATATATATATAAATAATGAATATTTTATAAAAAAAAGTCAAAAAGCAATTCTAGTATAGGACTGTAAAAGATTAATCGATTGGAACAACATAAGTGTATGTATGTATTTTGGTATTTTTTCGTCATATTATATTTTAATATTTCACTATCACCCAATTTTATAAATAATTAAGACTAAATTGACATAATAATGCCATCAATTTATCAAATTAATTTTAATCTGAAATGATTTTAGGAACATTTGTATTGAATATAATCTCAACTGAGAGATCGATCAAACTACCAATTCTGTATATTAACATTTTATTGTCGGCAACATTCTACAGCCAGCCATTGGAGTTAGAGTGAGAAAGGTTATATTGTATTCTCGCTTTTCCGTCCGGAATGTGACCCGCTATCACCTTGAAGGCCGTAAGCTGCAGACGCTTCAATGAAAACAAGAGCTTTCAAGCTTATTAGACATGTGTTTATTGCTTAAGTGTTAAATAATATGGAAAGTTGTTTTATAGACGTAAGTTTTAATGGATGGAATATGTCTTTCATTCTACCGATACAATTAACTACAGTGAATTAATATTGCGATAGTAACAGTGGACGTTCTGAACGTATTTGAATTTCAATGTTATAAAACTGTAAAAAGTTTTTAAAAGTTTATGACTTAAAGTTAAATTCAGCATTTCTTATAGAAAAATA
Source organism: Baronia brevicornis (assembly GCA_031353405.1). Classification (NCBI taxonomy): domain Eukaryota; kingdom Metazoa; phylum Arthropoda; class Insecta; order Lepidoptera; family Papilionidae; genus Baronia; species Baronia brevicornis. The sequence continues at coordinate 217,767 of JASFAT010001617.1, forward strand.
GCCCATCGATCAGATGGGTCAACTGATTGTAAGTAATCACCGCTGACCATGGATATCTATATTACTAGAGTCACTGCAGATATGTTGCCTGCCTTAATGTAAGGTGTAAATAATAGGAGGGAATAAATAAATAGGCCTATATAATAAATAAAAAGTATATATATTCACGCCTATCTCTCGCAGGGGTTGGCAGAGACCACAGAGTTCCATCCGCTACCATTCATCGCAGCGAAACGGCTCTCCATTGGTCGCTTCTCGCTCTCGTGAGAATCAAGACGTGACGAGTAGAAAACCACGTTGCCGTCATTTTTTTAACAAATTAGGTATTATTTAGGTCCCGGCTATTATATATTAAATTCGTCTTAGTGAATCCCACGGCCGCAAGGGAGGAGCGGAGAGGAAGGGAAAGGATAGAGAAGAAAGGAAAGAGCAGGAACAGAAATGCGGAGTGGGGGGGTTACCAGACTCGGAATAAATATTTATAAATCCATATATATATTTATTCCGATGCGGGAATCGAACCTACGACCATTGACTCCGTGGGCGGAGGGCCCCGCCACTGAACCAATCGGTCGTCTAGCCATAAATAAATAGGAATAAATAAAATAGGGAAGTAAAAATAAGAACAAAAGGAATTAGGCTTCCAGCTCTCCACGCTTACCGTATGAAGCAAAGAATCAAAGCACATAAGTCTATATTGCACAGAAGTCAGCTTTCCGTGTGATACTAGTTACTCGTAATATAATAAATAGTAATAATATATAATAGTTACTCGTCGGCGTCGGCTCTACCATTAGTAAAGTAAGTATTACTTTAAAACAAGGATTATTTGACCTATAACCTAATTCTGCCACTGGACACCCTATACATACGAACGATGCTAAGTATGGCTAGTAACACCAACACAGTGAACAGTCGCAGATATCTATTCCTTGCAGTGGTTTGAAGGTTAATCATAATGATGATTTCTTTTACCTACGACCAGGCATCGTTTTTTTATTTCCCTTCTTATCGCGAAGGGAATCGAGTGGGCGTGTGGCGTAATGGACGGCAATCAACGCCGCATATAAATATTTGAAGCACCATGGATATTACAGAAATGTTTCCGAGATATGTGTTGGTTTGTTTTTTGAAGATCGTTTTGGTTACTCCCCTGAAGGTTTCACAGAGTGATGGTACACTTCACGTCGCTACTCATTCTAATGATGGAAATGATGGGAATCTCACTACGAATATTTTCTTCGTAGAGAGTTTTAAAGTCCTCGTGTACTAGGACATTTCCAGTTGACAAAACCCTCCCTTCTCTATTTATTATTTCATCCGAGTCTCGACCTTACCTGAATAGCCTTTGGATCGCTAATTCCTTATTGTCGTAATTTGTCTTTCATTGTTTTAATAGGGTTTCAAGAATGGAGGAACTGCGTCCGTTCATAAGTTTCGTTGACGTTTATGTTGTCCTCAGACCACGATTCGCAGACCTCCTACTCATAAGTAGTAAATAATAAAGGCCCTAGAGCCAACAATGCCATTGCACAGACGGGAAAAAACTATCACCATGGGGGCCTAACTTCTTTTACCTTACTAACAATTACAGAAATATTTGGATTAAATGTAGCAGAATTTCATTAGAAATTGAAGGAATACAAAATTATATTTAAATTTAAATTCTCACCAAAGTTCTAAACGAAAATATCTTTTGATAATCTGCTACCCGAGTGGCTGGACACATGGCGAATGTCTGTCAACGTTGGGAAGACATGCGCCATTGTGACCGGCCACGGTAAACTACCAAGACCACTTAAGCTTCGGGGGCAGAATGTACGTTAGGAGACCACAGTAACGTACCTCGGAGTCCGCATCGACCGCACGCTGCGGCTCACCACACAGGTAACACACGTGGTGAATAGCGCGAAAGCCGCGCGTATGGTCCTTCGACCTATATTAACATCAACCCGCATACCCGTGCGTACGAAGCTGTTGGTCTATAAGGCTTACGTTCGCTCTCGACTGACCTATGCTGCGCCGGCCTGGTGGTCTTTGATATCAGCAACCCAGCGCAAACGCGTTCAGATCCAGCAGAATCTGTCTCTGCGCGCCATCGTGGGGGCGGCTCGCTATGTGCGTAACGACGTTATAGCGAGGGACCTCAAGGTGGAGAGCATCCATGAGCTTGTGGTCCGGTTGGCTCGGAAGATGTTCGACCGAGCCGACAATGGACCACACCCACACCTTAATAATTTTGCTCCCCTTCACGCTCGCCCACCTGAGGGACGTCCACTCCCACGCGAAATCCTCCTGTCGCCTCCTGGCTCCCGCGAGGGAAGAGGGCCAGCGACGGACCCAACGTAGGAATAGTTTCAGCCATATCTCGACGACGCGAAGTCGTTAAAGGACGCCCAAAAGCCGCTAGGAATAGCGGCACCTAAGACCGGGGGGCGGTTGCCCCATTGAGTTGCTGCACGAGCAGTGGGGTTCATCCCCGAGGCTCGATCCCACACCTCTGCGCGGGGTGTGGACGTCCCCGATTGATAGATAAATGCCAAAAAAATTTAATAGTAGAGAATTTAGAATAGCGACATCTAGTGTTTTTATTATAGAAGCATATCTTTTATCGTAATTCACTATTTTCTAAAAGATAATACTGTGATTGGTTGCTGGGCAACAATTAATAAACTGCTAAGTACCAACAGCAAGTAGTTGTTGCTAGTTAATTGTCGCTGTTGAGTTCAAATCGTGTAATACAATATTTTATGTAAAATAATTTGTAGGTACTTTTGCTGATTGTGTTAATATTTATTGATAAATCTAAGATTTTATTATTACTATTGCTATACATGTCCGGTAATATAAGAAATTTTTATTTTTTCCGTGATTTCGTTCCAAAATGTAATCAAGATTTTTATAGGAAATTTTGTGTATAATTTAAATATTTGACGGACTTTATATATAATGTTTCATACTATTTAAGTTCCAAGACTTATATAGTTATTTTCAATACCTTGGAATTTCGAGGAGATTGAGTTTTCCTCGTCTAAATAAGTATATATTGATTATACAATGTGAGTAATTGATTGATTTGTATCTTATTATGTTAAACACAATCAACACATCATCTTGCTATACAAAAAATAAGGTTTACTCGTCTGTTTTGGTGGGTCATCAGATCTACTAAAAATGTTCTCTCTTTTTAGCAGCATTAATAAATCAAATAATCTTACTGGTATCTTAGTGGTACTTTCCTATACCACATGCATGTAGGAGATCAATATTTCTCTTTCTTCATTCTTCTTTAAATGATTTGATGAGAACAGAATCACAAACTCTCATCAACTTAACACCACTTCTTTTCTATTTAATCTTACCCCACTCACCATTCTCTGCTACTGATGCAGTTTTTCTAAAAGTAGATAATGTATTTGCACTGTGACAAGTGGCCAAAAGTAGTAGAAATTGGTTACTATCTTAATTACCTACTTGCTTGTTTACTTTCATCTTCCTAAAAATACTGAAGTAAATTAAATTTCAGTTTTTCTACTAATTAATGTATACATAAAAGAAGATATAATTATTTAAATATAAAAATTTAGATATGGAATTTATAATTTCAGACTATGTCTCGTATTCGACCTCAATGGCAACTACAAGCCCTGGCGGCACAACGACGTGACAACGAAATTCGTCTTGCTGAGGAACGTCGTAAGGTAGCCAATTACTTTGAGGCAAACACAAATAAGTCACGACACCACGAACAGTGGACCACTGAAGATTACTATAAACGTGCCAAAAAAGAAGCAATATTGCTGAGTGAAAAGAAAATAAGAGCTGCGTAAGTTAATATATTTTTAAAATTAATTATTTATGGAAAATCACTTAGTTCTTTATGATTCAGCAGCAGTGGTAGTATGTTAACAAAACATACTATTTAACTACATTATTCAATCACTTTTATATCCAATCATTTAGAAATGATATGTTCTTCAAATTCCTATTAACTATTTTGTGAATATAAGATGATAGTGAGTTTAATTGTTGGACATAAGCAAATTAATTTCAAATTTTGATGTTTCGACAAGTGTTGATATCTCTGACATTTTCATTTTATTCAACATTAAGTGATGATTTATCATAATTTAGAATTAATTTATTTCAACAAAATATCTCTTTGGAATAAAATTAATGAAGTATCTCTTTGGAATAAAATTATAGAAGAATTAAGCTGCACAACATGAAACTTTTAAGAATGTAGCAACTAAGCTAGATAATCACATTTGAAAAGATTTATACCAGAAGTACTCTGATGCTTAAAAGAGATAGATGATGAATGAAATAAATTGTTTTATGATTATTATTTTACAGTCAACTAGAGGAGCGCCGAAAGAAGTTAGAAATGATGTTATTCCAAGAAAATATGCAGTACCAGCAGGAGCTGAAGAGTTTAGCTGCACAACCTAAACTTTTTAAGAATGGGTAATGTGTTTGATGTCTTATTTCTACAATAATTAAAACCATCTCTCATCTCTCTTGTCTTGTGTTTTATGACCTGAAAACATAAAAAAATTTGTATGATTTTTCATTAATGATGATGATGTTAACATTAATGTTTTCATGAAATTATTTAAATAATACATATGTATATTAAAACAGGCATCATCAATCGTTTTACAGTAAGCCCAATAATATTATGCGAAATTATAAAACTATGTATGAATTATTTTATATAATCTGTCAAAAAAAAAAATTACTGGTAAAAGAATTTACGTTGCGGACGTAGATAAAAGGGTCGGTAGGGTAAGACAAAGGAAAACATATCTTGACTAAATTGTAAAAGGCCAGGTCAAGTGTACCCTTAACCGGCGGGCTGGCATGAAGAGAGTGATGAGTGTGGAGAAAGCAAAGAAAGTATGCAGAGATGGTAGCAAATGGAGATCTTTGGTCTCTACCTACCTCTATGGGAAATAGGTGTGATGATATGTATGTAATTTTTCAGTTCATACCTGAATAATGTGCCTACTTCAACGCTTCAAGAAATCAATCAAGGAATAATAGAGAAGGAAGAGCAGCTCCGGCGACAAGAAGCCGAATTAAAATTGCACCACGCTTGGCGGCTCAGACAACCAGAACTACGTGCGGCTAACACTTACATAGCTAATGGCAAGCTGAAGTCTGCTTGGTTTGAATCAATTACATAACTTTATATGTATTGCTAACATTTTATAACGTTCTTGTTACCATCACCATAGGTCTTTTACATTCTTATTCTATATACAAGTCGCTCTGTAGTTTGAGAGGTTGAAAATTAATTTAGGAAGAAATTATTTTATGGGTTTTTTAAATTGAAATATTGATTTTAAAATATGCCAAGGTCTTTCTATATTATTTTCTAGTACAAGAGCTATTGTTAAGTTAGTAAAAATTGTAGAGAATTGTCTATCTACCCTACCCGTAATGATGCCTGAAGGTTTTATTTTAAGTTAAGTTTAAGTATAATTTATTAGTAAAAACTTAATTTCATAAAGTCAGTGATTAGTGAAAGTTTACTGTTAGTAGTGCAGTGAGGTCTGCTTAACTTTGTGAGTTTTGTAGAGTGACACTAAAAGATATCTTGTGTTGACTAGAGGGCGATTTTTTCTTGACATTCGCAACAATTTCAAAAAGGTGAATAAATAATTTATAATAATAAAAGAATTATTAAATTCAATAAACATAATTTTATGTAAGAACTATAATATCATTACATAATATTTATAATTTTAATTGTTCCCCTTTAAGCGAAGTGACATTTTAATTATTGATACACAAATTTAAGTATAGTTTATGTTACACAGGATGGAGCAAATAGTAGAGAAGGAATTACAAAAGAAAAAAGAGGAAGAGGAGACTCGCAAATGCTTGCAAGAAAGAGACGAAGCGTTACGCAGACAGATTCAGATAGAGGAAGAGAGACTTCAAGAAAAGGAACAGAAAGTAAAGGTAATTGTTGTCCGATTGCGATGATGGGATGCTAGAAAATCGTTGACAAAAATAAAAATATCTATTTGCACTTAGAATAAGAACACCTATCTTATAATTCTATTTCATCACATCAACCTGCAATAATTTACTTTTCGACATAGATCTCCCGATCTTTGGCTATATGCAGTAAGTTTCTGCCAGGCATCCTACACCAAATTTGCCAATCTGCGATCTCCACTGCAGCACTCGCCTACTTAAACGATTGTTGGTTCCCCAACTAACCTGATTAACCCATTGCCCCTTTCAATTTGCTAACACAAAGAGCTATTGGTTCTGTGATGAATGTCTTATTCTGAACCATAGCCTTTTTCATAGCTTCCTGCGCGACTCAATTTTGGACTTGCAATGTTATTTACCTTGTAGTGTAGATAAAAATGCAAATTCTAATACAATTCTTTTCTGATATACTTATGTTTCGTTTCGATAATTGTACATTCAAAAGATAAAATTCTAAATTTTGTTTCATTTGATCGTTTTCTATTATAGGAATTACGTGAAAGTCTTGAAAGGCAAATAGCTGAATTAAGTGAGAAAGAGATAGCTGTCAAAAAGTTAAGAAAACAAGAAGAAAAAGAAAAATTAATATTGGATGAGCTTCGATTTATATCGAGTGAAAGAGAAAAAGAACACTCGCGTATACTATCGGAACGAGAAGCGAACATAGTAAATATGGGGCTGTACAAATATAAGCTGAAAAGAAAGGTGGCCTCAGTAATGAAGGAGATTGAGTTAGATTTACTTATGATAGGAAAGATACAACATGCTGTGTTAAAGGTAGTAATTAGTTTAAATGGTTGATAGATCACATTTTAAATTTAAGAAAATAATATATGTACTTTTGTAGGTCTCAGCATAGAATAATGATACCAATGGGTGTTGTAAGAGGTGAATATCGGAGATAATCCCAGTAGATAGGTAGCAGCATTTAGTTGAGAATAAAAACAATCTGTCCTCAAACAGTTTGCCAAGCCTAGCCTACCCTATCCATCCCTATGGATGATTGTGGCTGATGATACTTCTAAATTCTGATAAAGGCCTTTTCAGAAGTGGAATGGTACGACTTAATCCTTGAAAACATGTGAATGTAGAACAATTGACGTCATTGTTCTACATTAATATGTATTCAATTAGATATAACTATTATGCCACATGAAATACAACAATATCACAACACTGCTGAATCCAGTGTAAGGGTTTATATGTATGTACTCAATAAATATATATAACATCTTAATAATATGAGTATAATTATTAAGATGTTATTTATGTTTATGAATTTATGTATGCATTGCCAATGCAATAATTATGCAATCATTTACATAGGCACATATCATCACGCCTGTTTCCCGGAGGAGTAAGTGTCCAAACCATCTAAGCATCCCTTTCTCACCTTTTGTCACGACAACTTTTACTCCTCTATTGCATGTAAATTTAATATATAAATAAAAACTTGTAATTTCACTTTTGAGGAGTTCAAATCGGAACAAGATAAATGCGCAAATTATAAACGAGTGCTTGATGCGGCTCTTAAAGATTTAAAGCATTATAGAGAGAGGGAGCAACAGAGACAGAAGAATATAGAGGCGATGTACGACGGCGAAGCGAGACAAATAAACGAAAAACAAGATAAGGTAATAATATATTTTACATTCACCTTCAACAAGCTCATTAAATGCATAAGTATTCTATGACTATATAAAGATGAGATCTAAACTGTAATATAGCAGTTTAAATAAAAAAAAATAAGACAAACTTCATACGCAACCCAGCATGATAAGTTTTAAAACAAGTGACCAGACAGCAATAATTTTGTTTAAACATGATGTATTAACTGTAATATAGCAGCTTAAATAATAAAAACAAGACAAAACTTCATACGCGAGTCAGCATGATAAGTTTTAAAACAAGAGACCAGACAATAATAATTTTGTTTAAACATGATGTATAAACTGTAATATAGCAGCTTAAATAATAAAAACAAGACAAAACTTCATACGCGAGTCAGCATGATAAGTTTTAAAACAAGAGACTAGACAATAATAATTTTGTTCAAACATGATGTATAAACTGTAATATAGCAGTTTAAATAAAAAAACAAGACGAACTTCACGTGTAAGTTAGCATAATAAGTTTTAAAACAAGTGATCAGACAATAATAATTTTGCTTAAAGACAATGTATAAATTGTAATATAGCAGCTAAAATAAAAAAAAAAACAAGACAAACTTCATATGCAAGCCAGCAAGATAATTTTTAAAACAAGAGACTAGACAATAATAATTTTGTTTAAACATGATGTATAAACTGTAATATAGCAGCTTAAATAATAAAAACAAGACAAAACTTCATATGCGAGTCAGCATGATAAGTTTTAAAACAAGGGACTAGACAATAATAATTTTGTTCAAACATGATGTATAAACTGTAATATAGCAGTTTAAATAAAAAAAACAAGACGAACTTCATGTGTAAGTTAGCATAATAAGTTTTAAAACAAGTGATCAGACAATAATAATTTTGTTTAAAGACAATGTATAAATTGTAATATAGCAGCTAAAATAAAAAAAAAAACAAGACAAACTCCATATGCAAGCCAGCATGATAAGTTTTAAAACAAGAGACCAGACAATAATAATTTTGTTTAAACATGAGATCTCTAAATCGAATTAAAAAAACAACTATCTTATCATGTGCAAGGTATGAAAAACTTATTAAGGCTAATGTAAATTTTAAAGCTAACTTTGCAAATAATTTATTTCTGTTAGACATTGACTACTTTACAAGTAGGCAGAACAATAGTTATCTCACAGAGGGGATTCATAATACAGGTGACTGTATTTTAAAAAAAAATAATGGCTATATTCTAACATGATTTTAGCTCTGGGAAAAGGAAAGGGCAGCGCGTTCCATTCTTATGAAAGAGGTGATAGCAACCCTAAGCAGACAACTGGAGGAAAAAATTGAAGCTGGAAGAGAGCATCAGAGAGCGAATGTGTTAGAAAGGGAGAGCATACTGAATGAAATGGAAGACTTCCACAGGCAAGTTCGTGCAAGAGAATGTGAAACTCAGGTAAGCATTTGACATCTATATATAAAAAAGTATTTTAATTATCTTCTCCAAGGTATACCAACAACAACAACAGGTGTTAGACATTCAACTGCCAGAGTGAACCCAATAGCTAATAAGATTTCTGTTACAAAAGCTACAATCATTCTGTATTTCTGACGTTAGATAGATGCTTATCTATTTAAAGTTTTAATATGCTGAAATTATATTAGAATAAAAAATTACATTATTCTTATATTATAGAAAATATAAAAAAGACAAGACTCGTTATGTTATAAATTTTAAATTTCTTAAAGACTATAGCCTGCCTATATAGCCATTCTCTATTTCTTCCTACGGGATGAAATAGAGAATGGCTATATTCTATATGGTTGCCGTATCTACATGTGTAATAAAATCGATTTAGGGATTCCCAATCCGCCAAGCGGGCCAAGAGGGAATTCGGTAACACGAGGTGTGTTATCGATTATTGAAGGGTACCAATGTTCAGCTATGGATTGTTACATCAGATGATAATATGTTAGTCAATTACAGACATCGTATCGAAGTTCCCTCTAATATCTCATATATTTTGTTAGCAGGAACAAGCACAAAATAACTAAAGTATAGAATCAGTTCTGGAAAGAACGTCCTTTGTATGCAGAAATTGGATATCATATCAATTGTTAATTAAACTATAAAGACACCAAAACAGGCCCTCATTGTCGGACAATATATTCCCATATCTTCGTGACTTGGCATGTTACTACATCTTTTCTGAATTTGCGACAAGTCTTACGTTCAGAAGTGGACTTGTTATGGGATATGAAGTCAAACGAGCAAGTGTGCCGCTTTATAGAAAGGAATTAACAACTGTATAGACACTATATAAACTTTGCCAGCCTTTGAAAAATGTATAGGCTTATACTTTTTTGGATTTTAAAGTTGTTTTAAAAGGCAAATTTTCAAAGCGAAACATGAAGGCAAAATTTTGAAAGCTACCTTATTACACATATCGGTGGTGTATGGATCATAACTTACCCAAGTAGCAGGGATGAGACTCTTCAGAATAATTTCTCGGAACACTCTCCATGAGAAAAGCTTTTATGAAGTTGCTGAGTAATGAGACATTCCTCCACAAGAGATTGATATAATAGGCATAGCCTTAATATTTCATTACGTATTGTTTTTTACAAGGCTAGCAGTTTTTAATATTGCATAGAAAATTTTAAATAACTATTCTAATTAAGCTAATAATTCTTCTGTTAGTAAATGATTCACACCAATAGTCCGTAATCTCGATCCTTACTAACTGAGCTATTCGCTGCTAAATTAAATAAAGAAAATTACGCAATCAAATCGCTTATAAAATATTTTTTTTTTTCAGTTGAAAAACACGGAATACTCAACAATAACAGCTCTGCAGTCCCAGCTTAATAGTCTAAACCTGCAAAAGAAACAACTGGAAGCAAAGGCGGAGAAAGAATCGGAGATACGCGCTGCTATAGATCACGAACGTACTCTGCGACGGGAGATCGCCCGCGCACAAAGACAAGGCAACATACAAGCTTGGACATAACATAACGTGTTTTCATTTAGGGTAGGGTCATGGTGCACAAAATAACGAGAACATACATAGTCGTTTATAGTGTGCTTAATAATAACTTTTTTTTAGTAAGATTAACCCTTTGCGCTCGAGTGGTGCCTCTCAGGCACCACAACATGTGATGCAATAACTCGAGCGGTGCCTGAGAGGCACCATTCAGATCGATGTGTTTATTTCTGTTTGACTTAAGGAATATCGCTTGAAAGTCTACTTGGCCTTTTGTAGATCATTTTACGAGGTGTCTAAATGTCCTATCTCGGGTGATTCTCACCCGACAAGCCAAGAATGCACATTGGAGATTGTTTCACAAAATATCATAAGAAGCAAAATTATAGAATATAATTATTTAATAATTGTATTACATTAAGCTAATAGTGTTAAAATATACGAGTTTAAAGTGTCTTATTGTGTCTAAAATTATTTTAAGTTAACAATAACGAACTCATGAAGTAAGCGGGAGCGCGTGCGATTACTCTCGAGTTGCTGGTTCATCCGACAGAAAAGCGCCTCGAGCGCAAAGGGTTAATATATAGATGATAAATGTTAAAACTCCACCCTGAACTGGAAGAACTGAAGTAGCCCGCTAAACCCTTTCGCTACGGAGTGCTTGCGTCAAAATGTGATCGCTGTGGACGGAGCTCATTACTGAGTAGTACAGAGTAATTACAAGTCGTTTCTTGTTCTCTAAATTTTACAATGATATTTATTATATTCAGTAATAAATATCATTGTTCTAGGTTAATTTCTTCAATTCTCTATATATCTTTGCTTTTGCTTTTAATTGATCTGTAAACTTTCTAAATGGTCTTTTATTTTTTTCTCCATAATATTAAAAATAACATTGTCATGAACCGAATGCCAATCATACTTCTATTCTCAATGTGCTTTTAAATTTATCATTGTTATTTTTAATCCTATCCAATACTTCTTTGTTGGTATGTTTTTCAAGATATTCTTTCCATTCAATGCTATCTAGAAAGATTAATTAAGTAATATAGTATTTTTCTCTTTTTTTATTAAAAAAATATGGACTAATAGGCCTTGCCATTTTCTTATTATTTTTGTTGTGATGTGATAATGTAACATTAATAAGATCCACAACTTCGAAATTGTTATATCGACGCACAAAAGTGAAAATACTGTAAATGACACATGTCAAAAAACATATGACATGTGTCATTTACAGTATTTTCATGACATATTTGGATCAGAAAAAATACTGCGACGAATGGTTTGAGTCTCACAGCTCTAGGACCAATATAAATTTTACAGCGGCGAAACTGTCTGTTTTTAGTGATCAGATACAATTTATTGAGAAATCTTAAAAGATTTTGGGCTCCGGTGGTAAGGTTTTTTGTTATATATACATTTTTAAAGACCAATATAGTCGTATTTAGAGGTTAAATGCTTCGAGTTCTCCTAATGCGTGTGATAAGGAACTTTCAAAGAAATTTATTATAACTGTAATAAAACCTTTTTTCTACAATTTAATAAAGAAATGAGTAAAGTTAAATAAGTTAATCAACAAGCTGTGATCAGAATAAAATACTAAACGTAATTAAGTTATATAGATAGAAATAAATATAAAAAGTAAAGAATGAACTATTCAGTCAACTTTAATCCGTGGTAGGTTTATACATATGTATCTTAATAAAATTTTAATTTCAATATCTACTAGTATTTTATTTTCATTAGTGTTAAATTAATCCAAATAATACTTTTATGTTGTGTAAACTTTTTTATTAAGTATGTAACATGGAAAATCTATAAAAACCAATTTTAAGATTTGTGTAGTTGTTTTTGCTTGTCATTATTTAATAGACCAATCTTTGACAAACAACATGTATTTTTTTTGACAAAAAATGTAAATTTTAATTTTTTATTACTGCTTTAGATAATATCTATTGAGAATGGTAAGGGCAAATAAAAGAAAAAGTACAAATAACAAAATATAAAAAGAGTGAAAAAAAAATGATACAAATTATTCGTGATATTTTAATTGTAAGCTGTGATGTCAAGATGTATATTCCTGTCTACATATATTTTTCCAAAAATGTGCAATGTATTTTTCTCTGAATGTAGTATTTTTTGAAGTGTGCTGAATAAAATGTCTGATTTTCATATAAACTTGTATTATTTACTTAACTTATGTATGTGTATTATTCTATATATGCAGTTCTCATTATAATTTCAATAAGCCAAGTAGTTTTTAAATAAAAAAATATAAATTTTATTTTTACTACAAATAAAAGAAAGGGTAAAGAACGTACCTTGCAGAATCAGTCTAAATCATAAATATCAATATTATTTTATTAAATGAATAGTAATTATACGTTTTTTTATTTTCGATCTAAAGTAAAATATAGTTATTTGCATTGCGCCTAATCATTCCAATTATATATATGATAACTTTATTTTAGTTATTATAATACACTCTATTTTGGCAATTAAATTTCTACATTTTTTTATTAAACTTTGCTGGCTCGTAAACCTAAAATTATTCTTAGTCTCCGAAAATATCTGTTTCATATTTTTTATTAGTACATAAAATTGTTTTATATATTTTGTCGCCATCTGTTGACGTGGTGTCGAACTAGACAATTCATTTTATACCAACTTCTAAAAACTCAATTAGTTTCATAACTTCAACACGAGATGCTTCTGCTACAAAAACTTGCCTGAGAGGAAAATTCAAAAGCTTTTTTACTGTAAAATGATGATTGCTCGGTTTAGTGGATAGTTTAAAAAAATATTTTCTGTATTGAAGGCCTGGATGTTATTTAAAACTAGAAATTAAAACACACATTAAAAATGTTTCTCTTTTAATATTTCATTAAATTTTTAGTACGAACAGGCAATAATATATGTACATATTCGTGGGTGATAAAAGTTATTTTAATAGGTATATTAAGATAACTTTAACAACTACTAATTTTAACAGTAAATATAGTTTAATATAATAGACATGTATTGTATCGGAGTTTTCCTACAACGACCTAAAACTTTTTTTTCTTTGATAAATTTTAGTAAACGTAGCATTCTCACTCTTCAAATCTATCTTTATAAACTTGTTCTAAGAATGAATAATATAATGTTACAGATAAACAACCCAGACATTTTTCTAATTAATACTATGTAAATATCAACATTTACTTTATATTACTTTAATAAGAATTAAATAATAGTAAATTTCATTTATAATCATTACTTTATAATTTTATACCTACGATGGACCAGTGAAGTCTAAAATCCACCGAAATATTTTTTTACATTCAAAGAATAATAATAAATATGGAAACGTAGTCTTTTTTATGGGATAGAAAGGTAAATCAGCAAGCGTACAGTCTGATGGAAATCATTAGCCCATAGACATAAGCAACGCCAAAAGCAATACAAACGCGTTGCCGGCCTTTGAGCTATCAGTAGGCTTATTTTTGAAGGTTCCAATATCGTGTCGGTTTGGAATCACCGCCAGAGGAAGCTGGTTCCACAGAGTAGTGGTATATGGAAAAAAAATTCGGGAAAAATGCACAATAGTCTAAAATTCTTATATGAATGCTGCATTTGCTAAATCAGTTACCTCCAATAAATAAGAAGTTGAAAAAAATAATGAAATAAATATTTCATGTTATTTGTTAAAATTCTTTCTAACTCTATTATTGCAGACGCGTCTTTTATCTGACGAACGATAGACACTTAGAGTAATTTTTATTATAATATTATTACATTTCTTTCATGATTAAGGTTAAGTATTAAGATTAAGTATCGAATCGAAATCGAATAAGAATTTTAAAATTTATATTTAATTAAAGATTTTAGCAAAAATAACTATTCAGTTACTGTTACATAATATTACAAGCGTTATTACCTTTTTTAAATTAATTTATCACCGATATAAATCTTCGCGAGCTCCCATCATGTCGTCTGTCGTCCTATTTGCCCTTAAAGTTTTATAATACTTGTGTTTAATAAGATGAATAAATTTTAACAACTCCATCATATCTTTTCTCTTCCTTTATTCTTCTCTTCTTCCTGCTGGATAGAATAAAGGCTGGTTCACATTTTTCAGACATAGTGGGGTACTTGCTACCCTATTTTATATTTATGGTATTAAATTCGGTATCTTCGTTAGAGTTACTCTTGAATTGTATCAGGTGGAGTTTCAACTTTTCTGATTTTATTCAATGCATTTTAAGCATGTTTAGTCTGAAAAGGTATATTTTTACAGTTTTTAGCTCAAATATTTATATCCTACTTCACTAGACATGAAGAAATTTCCTGAAACCCGCAAGATTTTTCAATTACTAGCCAAAAAACGAACATGTGACTATAACTAATTACATATTAAAATCAATGCATCTGAAATTATAAACATATAAAAAAACATAAATAGATTTCGATAATAAAAAATAGTGCATCGGGTGAGTTGGATTTTTATTATGATATAATTATAGCTTCAGACATAAATTATTTATTCTTCAGTAGCTTAAAAGATTTTGTCATTTAGTGGTGTTAATAGTTATTATTAGAAAGATTTGTTTTGAATATTAAAATTCCAAAAGAACTTCTATTTTAGCCTATACTTTAAAATTTTAGAATGCATTACATCCATATAGTCGATGGGGCCTGAAACTATAATATTAATCAGTGTATTACTTAAAGTGCGTTTTGGTCTTTAACGTGAGAACAAGAATGAGAACGATCTCCGCTTCGCTTCAATAAAATTTGGGGCGATCGACTGGACGTTAATCGGGCGGTATATCCTGGTATGTATTTTATTTAGCGCCATCTTATCCCATCCTCTCAGATTTCCAAACCATCGGAATCTATGTGCCTTTCATCATCATCAAGGCATTACAGCCGCGGGTAGGCCTTAGCCTGGTCCAGTAAAGTTTTCCAGTCGGATAGCTTTTTCGCTCCAGCCCCTCACACTGATTGCCTTTAAGTTATCCTCGACTCCATCTAGCTATCTGAGCTTAAGCCTTCCGCGACTTCCGCGACTTAGCACTTCCAAAACAAAACAGGGTTAATAAGTAAAAAAATCGGGTGATCGTAGTGTCACATTGTAGCGATAATTTTCAGCAAAAACCTTAAAATCAAGTTTCATAATATTTAAAAATGTTATATATAAACTATATGCTATTAACCAATTCGACTAAGGTTATGCCACGAAATTTGCAACTATGGAAAGATCTATTACCTGCGGTATTTCCAAATATATATGACATAATATATATTTGAGAGATTAGTTCACAAAAGGCTGGCAACGCATCTGATACGCTTCCGGCGTTGCAAATGTTTATGGGTCACTTATCTCCAGGTATTGCGGGTAACCGCGTGCTCGTTTGCCTGCTTTAAATTAAAAAGGGGAAACCCCTTCTGTAATATCTCAAAAGCGTTTAAATGCGCGGGATAAATAATAAAGTGGACTTTTCCCATCAGTTTACATCAGTTAGTTGTGTATTTATTTCATTTTAATAATCTCACGATATTATCAGTTATATTGTTTATTTCTGATGGCCTATTGTACAATATAGTTAATTCCATAGGTTTTGATACAAACGCCAATTTTTTATCAAGACAATTTTTTATATTGTTTATTTCTGATGGCATATTGTACAATATAGTTAATTCCATAGGTTTTAATACAAACGCCAATTTTTTATCAAGAAAATTTTTATATTGTTTACTTCTGATGGCCCATTGTATAAAATAGTTAATTCCATAGGTTTTGCCACTGTTTTATCAAGACGTAATATCAAGGTGACTTGTAAATGACAAGATATTTGTTCTTATTATATTTTACTTGATACTGGCTTAACAGTTATATCTTACCATCAGGGTAGAAGAATATTAAAGTGCAATAAGTGTGTGCGTGCAAACGCAGGAGGGATTTCTAATGTTTTATTTTCGATCAGATAGGAAGGAAATTCGGATGCAATATCTTCAAGACACAATATTATATATAAGTCAAATTAAATACATTCAGGCCTTAAAACTTATTTTCGTGTTTAAAGAATCTTTTGCTTCTATCAGGCTTAAAAATATATAAAATAAAGGCAAGTAGAGGAATAGTATAATAATAAATAAAAGCAGATTAAATTAAAATTTCTGTGTGTTTGACAACGATGCTTTCTATAAATAAACTGGTCCAGGTACCATTTTCAAATATCGATCTTTCCAAGAAGTTTGAAATTGACATACCTTCCTACCTAGGTAGGGGAGAGTGGGCTAATTGACAACAACGAATAATTGGGAACATCTCGATAAGTAATAATTCTCTTCTTCTTATATAATGCGATAGAATATTTTTTTAAACTCTGACATATATGAGCATATAGGTCAGAGTTTAAAAAATGAGTAGGTATATGAGTAAGTATAAACTAAAAATAGTAAACATTTTGATGTTTTTCTTGCGAGTTAGGGCATTCATGAATATATAATATGTAAACAAATGTTTTATTTTAATCAGTCGGTTCAATTGGTGCCTAGCCAATGGACCTTTCTGAATACACAAAATTACAGTTCAATTAATTGGTGTAAGTATTTACATATAAAGCTTCCCTACAATTAAAAAGATTTTAAAGGTTTGGAAAAAAAAGAAAATGTAATGGATATTCACAGATAACACATCCAGGGGCACCATAAATAATTGGTCTGTTATTCTAAAAAAAAATTGTCTTGACCGGAATCTGAATCCCGAACTGGCTTAGGATTAAGGCTGGTAAGTTGAATATCATATACTATACGATTTACCATCACGTGGTGGTTAATTCATATATATATATATATATATATATATATATATATATATATATATATATATATATATATATATAAACATAAGTTAAAATAAATGTAGGTAAAGAAAGAAATTCAATCGTGAAGCAGTTTATACAAGACCGATGAGTAGATAAGACATCCGTGGAGAACCGAATTTATTTTATCTAAATAAAGACTGGGTGAATGAGAACACAGAACGTAAGAGAAGGCGGTCGCCCATTCAAACATGACCCACACGCCCCCAGTCAAAACATCCTCAGTGAAATAACTGAGCCTAGAGACGTAACGCAACCGAAAAATCCTGGCCTCTATAATTATGTTCGGCTACCCGATCTACCGAGGAGGCAATTTAAATTTACTGCGAACGCCGCACGTGTCCCACAAAATGAAATCCCACTACCGCGCGCACGCACATAAAAAAGCTAGCAAAATATACATCGCAGGCACCACCCCTTCGTCGCTAGTGGTCGCTCACTCCAACCACGCCTGCTCCTGATCGCTACTACCTTCCTCTCTTTTTATTTTTAAGGATACTTGTGAAGCTGTCTCTGTCTTATGTGTGTCACATCGGGGAAGCTATAGCTTTTTGATCAGTACGCGTTCGGATAGCGCGCGTGTTGGAGTATAGGTGGTGGCTCCGCGCGATTTCGCCGCGGTGTGTCTTTAGTGCAGTGCCGTGTAGAGGTGCCGAAGTGGCGGGTTTCCTTGCTGCAGGACGGGGGGCCCATGCCCCCTTCCACCAGCACCACATTGGTAAAAGTCAGTGTCAGTTAACAGAAAACTAGATTTTCCAACGGTGTTCTGGAACTGTGTATGTGAATTGCGATGCCGACGTATGGAGGTTGTTTTGTTTGTTTTGTTTTTCGTTATTTTTATTTAGTTCCTATTTTATTTTATGACAGTTTTATGTCATTTATGATTGCAATCAGGTGAAACGGAACGTTTTAATTAGGTGTCTTTTTAATTTAAGTATTTTCATATTCATACTTGTTTATATCATAAATAATATAAGTTTATAAACACTTGTGACGATATAAAACAATCAAGTTAAATTAACACGTAACACAAACCTTGAAATATATTTCACAAGTTCTTTATTACACATGAAGTAGATACATAGGTATACCTATATAATATTTGTATAAAATATAGAATACATTTTTTATACAATTGTTAATTAAGTAGTCAAAAATCAACACAAATTCATGATAAAAAGGTGGTAAATATATAATTACAACAGATTGGTTTACGTTTGTTGTAGGCTCAACATTGCGCTGTAGGCCTAAATCGGAGACTATACCATACTTGAGAATTATTGGATATATTTCATAACTTTCAATATAGGTATATAATTTCAATACTAAAGTAAAATATAAAATATAGATCTAAAAAATACGAGTACGAAATAAGAACTGTAAGTTGTGACGCCTGTCAATCGATGATGAGTATTTATGTAGAATTGAGGAGACATCTATAACAAGTTTAAAAATCATTGAGTTGATCGGTTATATAGGGATATCCTAACGCATGACACATTCTATTTGGATTAGGGAAAATCCACTGGAGGACATTGAAGTCGTAGTGTCTTTAAAACGAGACTAATTTTTATATTTAAAACGAATTTTGTTTTCGACCGAGATTTGAACTCAGTATCTTTGTCTCACTAACTCTCTCGTGTCAATCATTCTTTATGTAATGGAACATTTATTTAATATTGTATATATAAATAATATATATATATATATATATATATATATATATATATATATATATATATATATATATATATATATCCAGTATTTCGAACCTGAAAATATTCAAAATAAATACAAATATATTTTAAATTTGTTAGTTATACAAGTTAATTATACAAAATTAGATGTATACGTTATATGTTTATAGTTTAAAAAACATAACTTTATGGTTCAAAATATAGACATCGTTTATAAATAACAATTTAATTCCTTGAAACATTAACAAAAGGGTGTTAAAATTAATATTACAGAATTGAAATTCAGCTGTCTGTTTTTTTAACAAATAAAATAAATTTTTTCTAGCTCTAAAAATAAATAATTTCTAGCTCATCATCAATCATCATCAATACAGGGGTGATTGTCATTGGCTTTCTTTTAAAATTGAGGGGGTTTCCCGTAATTCTGACGCTTTTCGGGGGGATTGTGAATCACCGTTTGTTTTTAATTCTCAGAGGTACGCTGCGGGCTTATCTACTGGTATTTGTACTTAGAGTTCTTTCGCACGATATCGATAAAGAAATGGAATGGTCCTTCTTATACCGAGACCTGCATAAAAATATAATGAAATTGGGATGGACTGCATTTTGTAGTGAGGTGTGAATACAGCCTTATTTTTCTAGGATGAGCACATTCAAGTCAAAGCAAGAGGCAAAGTTTTGACATTTTTTAAAATGTTTTTCAAAACTTTTTAACAGTTTACCTGCAACGTAGTTCAATTATATTCTATAATACTTTTCTTTGGTATATCATTAATCTTTTATATATAACTTTTTTACAGTTTTGTTTTATATTATAACTGTAAAAAATAAAACAAAACAAACCAACATAACAGTGGAACCTTCAAAAACAAGCTTACATATTTATCAAAGGCCGGCAACGCTTCTGAAATGCCATAGGAGTTGCAGAGGTTTATGAATGGCGTTGATTGTTTTTCATCTGGTGACACGCTTTCACGTTTGCCTTATTTCACCATAGAATAACAGGAAGTAATATTTTAGGCGATATGTAGATAGGTGACAATTAATAGTAAAAAAGTAAATATGTAAAAAACGCAAACCTTTTCTGAATGTTTAGGTGAGATTATATAAAAACTTATCTACTTGAAACGAGTAAGTTTAAGCGGATTAAAAGATAAGATTAGACATGTCTGGAAGCAAAACTCCAACTTTTTGGTATCTCCAAACCGCTTAAATATTTGTTATTCTTTTTAACCACAAAGCATGATTTAGAAAACAAAGCAATACATACAAGTTGCTTAAAAGACCCTTTGTGTTTGAAAACGCGTGCCAAAAGTTTTGTGTTAATATTGGTTACGGTTTGTTCCTTTTACAATAGATAAAAAATTCAACTCCACAGTTTTTACACGCTTATCCTTTATTTCTTCGAATATTTATAGTCAGCCATTGTATACTATATTATTATGGAATTATGTGTTTTTATGAATCGTTATAATTACAATATAAAAAAAAATATATTTTATTATCCCAATCATATTTAAAAAATCAAATTATATTTTAGTGAACTTTCATTAAAGCCTTAAATGTCCACTACTGAACATTAAGGAACCTCTTAATTTTTGGCCATGTTTTGTGGGCGAATCGGGGATTACAGGTTGTTCTTTATTTTCATCTACTCCTGTAGTCCCTTACAGTATACACTGGATAATGTGACTCTATTCTATGCCTAGAACCAAACATCACCAATATTAAATTTATTATAATTTTGTTGCAAAAAATTATTGATTCTTTATTTTAATTGCAATTATTTGCTTTTACAAACTGAATGGTGTGTTTGTGACTAAACTTCTTCTTGGCGAAGATTGGGAGCAATTTAGCCTAACTTACGCCGTCATATAAACCAAAATGTATATATAATATTAAAAGTATTACGATGTAAGAAAGAAAAAGATTGATCGTCGGGCAGTTAGTATGTATGTTAGATATAAATCTTATTTTGTGGATACAACCCGTAATATGAGCTATATCAATAGTTTATATTTTAACAATAGTTTTGAATCCAATTGAAAAAGTCGTGATACGCATATTCATTTAATTTCAATAAATTTATTTTCTTTACATAAAATATACCAATTAAAACACATATAATAAAAGTATACAAAACAACTGATCGAACAGTCGGATATAAAACTATATCTACTGTAAACAATACAATTGTCTGTAATTCGCAGCAAAATAATGATAACTCAAGAAAAATACAAGAAAAAAATATTTGTATTTATAATATGCTTTATGTTTACAAATATCTACCTTAGTTTTTGTGTTGCTTCTTTATTTATGATTCATTAAAAGAACTTATAATATATATTTACCTATAAAATGACTAAGATTTATATTAGCTATTCCATTTGGGCTAATATTGTATTGACGAAACTAGGGAGAGGGTTATGTCTAGCAATAGCCTACTAAAGATGAAGATGATGCTTGAATTAAGAAATATTCGTACATTCATAACTCAAGGGCACAAGTCTCATATTCGAACAGCTAACTCCTTAAATTCACAGAGTCTTACAAATGTAGTTCACATAAATAGTTGAATGGTAGCTGAATCAGACCCACTTCACGCTTTATAGAAGCTTGATCTCTAATAGTCCACTGTAAAAATTGTAATTTCTATAATTTGTTCTAGGGTTTCCCGAAGTTTTGGGATATGATGTACATACATGTCGATCAATTAATACGTCAAATTAACATGTCTCCCTGGAAATTGCGTTAGAGACGTCAATAATTTATTGCAAAAAAATCGCGTTTTGTAATTATAGTTAACTTATTATTATAAAAATACTAAAATATATTTTTAACGCATTGTGTAATAAATTTCGTAAAATAAATTTAAAAAAGCATCCCTCATTACTTGATAATATAATGTAACTAATAACTATCCTGTGCGCAAACATTCAGAATTATAGTCTTCGTGATATTATATTTTCATAGTACCTACCTATGTATTTTTCTTTCTAAGACTGTAAAGTTTTTGCCAAATAAATAAAATAAAATATAAAAAATAAAATAAATACATAATTTTCAAATGATAGTAAAACCCTTCATTGGGTAATTATATACATCATTTTGATAGTAGATGTTATTAATGTATTTTATTACTATCTAACGATGGTTTGTATAATAAAATTAAACGTATGTAATGTATGAGCGCACGTGTTGTCAACACAAAAACCCTTAGAGGGCGTTATATCGACAAATTCTGTTACTCGCCTAACAGTAGGTATAACTATACTGAAGTTAGATTTTTTACACATATAATTTTTTCACTCAAAACGGGACAATCATACTTCCAAAATTATTTTAATTGCAAATGTCTTATTAATGGAGTCAGGCGTTACTTTGCGGAAATCCATCACTATGTGGACAGTCAAAAGTTTTACTTAGCTAAGATCCGCCGACAAGCAAAACAATAACAGAAAATTAATAATGTGTGTTTTTCTGCCGGATGAAGTGGATTTATTTGGAACTTAAACCAAAAACTTAACGAAAATCGACCATTAACTCTCCACTCACCAACCACTATACACAACACTAAACACACTCTACCACTTTTCCACCTTTAAACGACACGTGTTTCGCCCCATTGTCGGTTGTCTTCCGTAGAGTCTACTATACCTGAAGATGAAGATGTGTTGGGATTGTCGCGTATTTTAGCTAAGTAAAACTTTTGACTGCGAATGTCTATTGGCATTATTTGAATTTAATTATAAAAGCGGCTAGTGTTTTCTAAATCATAAAAGGGCATGAATTCAGATAGATAAACAGCAATCTCAGTTGGTAAGGATCGGGATTACGATATAATGTCGTGATTTCGCATCTTCCTATTGATGTGAACAAGTGTTATTAGGTTATTTGTCAGAATTGTAGTTATATTAAAAAGTGCTAGCCTTCGTTGTATGAAAAAAAAAAATTTTGTTGGAATTATGTAGGAACACAATGTTGCAGAGCACCTGTAACTTGCGGTGAGGTAATAGGTGTTAGCGATATTGCTTATTAGCCAGCCCGGATCCTCGTCGCTCTGGAAATTAGTTCAGCGGTTTCAACATAATTGGAAAACAAACAGACATCTTTCAACACTTTAAAATGTAATTTAATAACCTTATGCCTTTTAAAATGAGTAAAATGTAAATGATGTGTTTTGTAGAGTTATTATTACCTATTTATCATCTATAAAATTTTATTATATGGGTAATTTTTCTTTTTTATATTCCATTAGGATACAATTTTACAGTTTTCTTTAGCTATTTCTATAGCTTTAACATTAAATAAAAATAGTTCAGAGAAAGTCAAAAACACAAGCCCACGCATTTTTTAAAGGCCGGCAACTTTTCTGCAATGCCTATGGTACTGCGGATATCTATGGATGGCGTTGATTGCTTTCTATTGGGTGATAGGCCTGGTATTTTGCCTTCCTTTTATATAAAAAAAGTGTAGATTACAATCCAACAGTATTAAATCCAACAGTACTCATTATTATGATATATACATTATGAGGTAGAACAATGTCCTGCCTAGTACGGCTTTGTTGATTGATTAATTTATACTTGTATCGGTATTATTGTAATATAAAAAGGCGAATCACTTCTAATGCTATATATATATATATATATATATATATATATATATATATATATATATATATATATATATATATATATATATATATATATATATATATATATATATGTATGTATGTATGGTCAACAGGTATTTATTATAAGTCCAGTTACCTTCCACTAATCTGTTTGGAATCCTCCAGGAATTGGAATACCAAGCAGTGGGACATACATATATGGAGAGCAAAACGTAGATTTAAAAAAATAAAACTTAATTTTTGGTTATCGTTTCGTTTAGTTTATAGTATCTTATCATCATTACTTAAAAAAAAAGGTATGAGGCACCATATCGATACCATTCGGTGAGTCGTCACAGTCCGAACGCGCCGATGGAAATGACGCGCGACCAATCGCCCGTCGAGATTTGAATGTGGAATATTAAAAACGACGCCGCGACCTTCATAAATTTGACCAATAAATGTCACATGTTACGCGCGTTAAAAAAACGCTCCTTTGAAAGCACTCCGTTGACATCTCCCGCTTGAATTCATAAACGATGCGTTAAAGTTGTGAGTTTTAAATATTGACGATTGAATCCGTTACGGTTGTTTGTGTGCTTAAACTTGTTGCACTTGGATCATATTTAAATAAAATTATATACGAGTATCTCTTGCAATTGCGAGCAAACTAATGTGGCAATGGAGTGGTCAGGTTTGTTTATGGGATATCAGGGTAAACAAGCAAGCGTGCCGGGATGGAAAGCAATCAACATCGCCTATAGACATCTGCAACACCGTATAAGCATTACAGAAGTGTTTTGTTTTTTTTTTGAATTAGCTATGTGCAGTCTATATGGACCGAAAAAAAAAAACGAAATCATAATAAACCACAAAATGAAAACTTACCACCAGAACAAAAAAGCTTTTAAGATTTAAAAAAAAATGTGTCTGATCTCTAAAACACAACCAGTATAAAACGCTGTATAAAATTTTCTGTTAGTCGCAGAGGTGTGAGACTCAGATCATTTGATTTTAAGATTTTTTTAAAAATTGTATCTTATCATACAAAAACAGTCAGTTTCAACACTATATAAAATTTTCTGTTGGTCGCAGAGGTGCGAGACTCAGATCATTTGATTTTAAGATTTTTGTAAAAATTGTATCTTATCACTCAAAAATAGTCAGTTCCAACGCTGTATAAAATATTGTATAGGTCGCAAAGGTGCGAGACTCAGACCATTCGACGAAGTATTGTTTTTGATCCCGAATATGCAATATTTTTTAACAACTGTGTCATTTACAGCGTTTTCGCTTTTTTGTACGATATCGTCGGTTCTCCGACAATCGTGTCCAGCCCGTTGCCACTTTAGTCTGCTAACTTGATAAGCTATGTCGGTGACTGTGGTTCTCCGGCAAATAACTTAGTAATAGTTTATGTATAAAGCAGCAGCCCACACCAAAAATATCTACTTTAACATTGTCCATCCAATGGTTGTCTGGCAGAAATTGCTATTAGAGATAAGACCGCCCTTTGTATATAAATATTATATAATGAGTTACTGTATAAATTTGTTTTGTTATACAACATATTAGTACCTAGAGCCATTGTGAATAGGTGGTATCGACCGGAGAAATACCGTTATTGTGGTAGAAGTAGTAAGTTGTAGTAGTAATGAAAGAAGTATTAAGTTAGGTAGCACTCTTCGGTTTTACCGCGTTTTGTACAGTTAGTGATAGATCTGGAAGACTGACGATTTTCCCTTTTTTTCTTTCTTCTCTTTCTCTTTTTACTCACATTCAAACCATCTGCGATCCCCTTTGTGTTGAAAATTTTCTTGGAGAGCAGTTATTACTTACCATTTTGACCCACTTGCCCTAAGTGTAATGTCAGTCTTATAAATTTGCAACGTAACGTGTTTCTATTTTTAAATTTTAAAAATATCAGAAACATATTAGTGAAAGCTTAATTTCTAGTTACAAACTGTATTTCTATTCGTTAACGTCTATGGTTTGTTCTTTTTGGTGAGAATTAGCAGGATTTAATTTAATTTGAATACTATGTGTTTTATTAGTGTAATTATTAACAATGTAGCACATATGCCACGCTAGCGGCAAATTTCAATAAAAAAATTGTGACAAAAATTTGGAATATCTCTATTTACATAATATGACGATTTAACAAATGCTAATATTAATTAATAAGCATATTTATTTGATTTTTCTTTCTGAAAATCTTTAAACTTTAAAATATACATGAAAAATGAAGTATACCTATATGAGTTATTTCCTATTTCAGAATGTATGTACTGAGTCAAGTAATAACATATGCTAATAAAATTTTATTCAGCGTAAGTTTTATCGATCGTAAAAACTAAATCCCATTATGTTCCTAGCAGCGCTACCGATTTTACGACGGGCATTGTATATACATAATAGTCAATTGTACATAACTAAAGTAAATGCCTATTCAACCTTATAAACGTTGATTTCTACATATGAACGGGATTTTCTCATTATTTGTGATCCATCTCGCTTGTTCGTTTAGTAATGAAAGAGAAACACGATAGTCGAGAGCGCAGACTAGTTACATTTTACGATCTCTTTAGATGTTAGCACATTGCTATAGGTGTAATTTAACTCAGGCGTTCGCTTGTTTCCAGGAACTTGTTCGTAAAACATAAATAATTCAAAATTGTGGTCGTCTTGTAATTACTTTGGTTAAATGAATTTCACGGGCTAATAATGAAAAGATGTAAAATGCAAAATATAAAATATTAATCGATTAGTGCTTTGATATATTGGTAATTCTATTATATCTTCTCTATTATATATATCTTTATATATCCCTATTATACCTCCCCGATAGCGGTCCAAGCCAGGTTTTCACCTCCGCTTAGAAGCCCTTGGATCGCTCCTTGTTGTCCATCATTACCGTAGCAGGGCTTGACGAATGCAGTCGATTTATCGTCGTCGAAGTCGGTCTCGGTACTCCGCAACTTCCTCACGAGTTCTTTCGCAAATTTGTAAAGATTCGACACAGAAACAATTATCACAGAATCCTAAGGTGTCATTGCACATCGGAATTAATTTCTTACTCTGTGAAAATTTGATGATAACAACACTTGTCGTACACACGTACATATGTATATACTCAGGCTTTGTGGTTTGGTTCTCGGCATAGAATCGGGCCATCGCATGACTTCAAGAGAGTGAGGCGAATATAGGAACAAACATGGAATGCACGGACACGTGATTTGTGAACAAGTGACGTTATGTACATTGATTGGCCTTTGCCGGCACGTACCTTGAGAGTGATATGATTTTTCTTTATTTATATGGAATTTAATTTTTATTTAATGATCAAAAGGTTATTAAATAAAAATTAAATTCCATAAAAATAAAGAAATTTACTGTGTTTTTTGTAGTGTATAGATCTGGAAGCCTGACATATTTCTCTTTTCTACTTTCTCTCCCATTATTTACATTCTAACTCTAAGGTGTGCAATGCATCTACGGTCCCCTTTGTGTTGCATATTTCCTTATTGAGTGACTTATATGATAGAAGCTACCGCTCCACAGCAAAAAAATATTTTTATTTATTTATTTTAGTACCTACACCTCACACAGTGAAATAACCTAAAATTACACGAGCATGTGTTCTGAGTGTGGGAAAATTAATCTTGCTTAAACATTTGATGACCCATTGGCTCAGTGGCGGAGTCAATGGTCGCGGGTTCGATCCCTGATATGTATGGATTTATAAATGGCAACCCCCCCCCCCCTCACGAGGCCCTCACAAGGGCGAGAAGCGATCAATGGAGAGCCGTTTTGCTGCGATTAATGGTAGCGGATGGAACTCTGTGGTCTCTGCCAACCCCTGCGGGGGAGAGGCGTGAATATATATATAAAAAAAATTGATAACCCCGCCCGGGAGTCCGTGCTCAGCAGTAGAACCTATAAGGGCTGTGAAAAATAAATCTTTTAATAGATACTTGTAGACTTTTATGATAACCAAGTCGTCATTGCAGGACGTGGGGAAGCAGGCGGCGCGATGGCGTGCGCCGGCTGCGAGAAGCCGATCCTGGACAAGTTTCTGCTGCACGTGCTGGAGCGCGCGTGGCACGCGACGTGCGTGCGATGCGTGGACTGCCGTGCTCCGCTCGCCGACAAGTGCTATTCCAGGGATAACAAGCTGTTCTGTAGAAACGATTTCTTTAGGTGAGCAATGTTACTTCTATACACGGTAGAGATGACTTCATATACATAGATCCGCAACATGCTTACACTTACGGTGACAATGATGTAATCAGGAAGCTAAACATGGTTTTACTCGTTGGAAAATGATAATAAATCATTTTCCAACGAGTAAAGTGTGTGCGTTTGTGTGTGTAGTACATCAACGATGCGTGTCTCTCACACAGAGAGAGGCAAGAGAGTATGTATATTCAATATTAATTATTGATAACATGAACTTTTGCAGACCGTCAGAAGAGGTAAAGCGCAAAACGCGGGTTGGTTAGAGAAAACAGTCTTGGCTACGCAATATTAGGGAGTTGACGAGAATCGCGATTGTAACCGAACTACTTCGCCTCACTAAAGACAGAAATAGTTGTGCTGAATTGGCTGCTAACCTTTGCTAATCCGAGAGGTCGTAAAATAAGAAGTCGTCATTACCTTACTGAGTAGAGTTCTGTACGGTGATGACGTCTTTTTTTTCTATTGCTAGATAGGGCTCGCTCAAGGCGTGTCACCTTGTGTATTAGCTACACGAATCTAGACACTACTAGCCACCCTGTGCAGATCGTAGACGGGAAGCTGTTCCACAGCGGATGTCAAAGAAAACATTATTCAAATGAAATTTCAATTCAAAAAAATAAATTTGGAAATTTAGAATTCGAATGAAATGAAAAAAAAATGTAAAACTATCCTTTTATTTTAAGAAATTAAATTTCTTAAAATAAAAGGATAGTTTTACATTTTTAAACCATTATTTTTTGCTGAAAAATTTAATTTTTAGTTTTAAGTTGAAGACGTAACATAAAGTTCTTAATGAATCACTGGTATGAACCGAATTCACAAAGTCATCGCTTGACAAAGATGTATGAGAATAGCTAGTATTTTTCCCTATTAAAATAAGTTATATATTTAAAAAAAATATTTTATTTTATTATGACATCGAATTACATTGTAATTCTTATTTAGTTAATTCTAAGTTCTCTTTTGGTTATTTACTTTGGACAGGACTGCAGTTTCACCATACCTATGCTTGGGCTGCAATTTTCTGTCACTTTATTATGGCAAGGATTACATGTCGGCGTATGGTTTTTTTTAAAACTCATGACAGTATCGTCAAAATCAAAATTCACAGAATGAATACATAATAAAATTACAATATACGGTTGCAGACACCATTAAAATACCCACTAATAATGTGTTACCATTCAAATTATAAGACCGGACACATCAAAGGGTTTTGGTATCGTAGTTTTTGACCGAAAGATTGACGTTTTGTTTTATCATTCAAGCGCTTTGTGGCGATAAGGAGACACCTGCCTTTAATGGACAAATTATTCAACATGCTTAGATGCATGATTTTTTTTAAATCGTGTATTTCAACGCCTTGCGATATTTTACGGAGTATTATTATAAATGACTATTGATATTTCTTTTTTATAACAAATGTCATATATTATTCTTGCGTAACACATATGAAGAATCACTTTTTTTGTGAAACGATTGCAGCCTCATTTTGGGTTGTCAAAGTCCAGGTCAGGCAAGCCATTACAATTTTTAAAAATAAATTGACAAGACGTTCGTCAATGCGTGACAAGAATAGTTTATAGGAGGTAGCTGAACGCGAAAAATAGAAAGGAGATTATCTAGAAAAGTCTACACATTCCTGGAACATTATCGAATATTGGGAATGCTAGAACATTTGATCGTTTTACCTATATAAAAGGGCGACGGTGCGTCGAAGGGGGAGTTTAAAATTTAATACGAGAGTTTTAAAGTTTAATATGGAGGAATATCGGAAGAAAATAGTAGAAGAGAAGGAGTGAAAGTAAAGTGAAGAGAAGTGAAACTGGGCCAATTTAATTCTTCCGATCCCCGAATCGAAGTTCGTAACAAAATTATACTGTTGTAAAATATATATCACATTTTGTATTATTTGTTAATTTTTACAAATTAAAAATATTGGTACTTACATTACCCGCTGTAGCGTTTCCGCTTTTATAAGATATGAAACTCTAAAATTGTAGTAGTGTATATACCTCGTAATATACCTCATATAAATATATATATATATATATATATATATATATATATATATATATATATATATATATATATATATATATATATATATATATATATATATATATATATATATATATATATATATATATATATATATATATATCACGATATAAATATCGATTACGTTTATTAGTATATTATAATTATTTAATTCTGAAAGGATTTATAATGTAGCACTACACAAATAATTATCTTATAAGAATAGTAATTTTCACTGAGTTTCTACAATATTAGTAAAAAATATTTTTGATCACCAAATCATATGGCGCCTTGAAAAACAAAAAAAGGTAATTTTGTCGCAGGTCAGGTAACACCGGAAAACGGTTCACTTACGACTTCCTGTCTGTTGATGGTTGGATTTCGTTTGTTGAGGGATCCGTGGTATTTTCAGTCTGACAACAAAGCCTTTTGTATCATTCTCACGCTAATATTATCATACTTAAGGGATCTCATCTCATTTCTGGAGAAATAGACGACACATCACGGTTGTACACGGTGGATTGGCGGGGTTCCCAGACTCGGATTAAATTTCTGCAAGCCATACACATATATCCCGATACGACAATCAAATGAGCTACCCCTTACTTCGAAAGCGATAACTGTGCCACAAAACTACTTAGTTACATTAATTATTTATTTTCAGCCTAATTATAAAAATTCGTAACTTTAAAAAATGTTTTTTGTTTGATTTCTCATTTTTGACGTCATCTACCGCAGTATTCTTTTGTATACGCTCTAAGGTTGTTTACCTCAAAAATATCTCATACTTAAAGTAATAATGGTTTTATAAAAAATTCTTAAATTATAAAAGGAAAATCTGTTTTTTTTTTGTCGTTCTTGTAAAATTAAATCATGTGGACTTACGAATACTGATAATTAAGCCGATGTTATATTTAATATATATTTTTAAACATTATTATTAACTTCAATTTTTTTATAGCATGAGAGAAAGGTATTTACCCAATTAAGCTACTGTGATATCTATAGGTATATATAAAAATGGAGAGTTATTTTGTTAGTTTTGCTAAAAATTAAAAACGTCTAGACCGATTTGAAAAAGTTTTTTTTTATTTTTTCGCTATAATACAGGAAAGGTTTACGAATAAAATAATATAGGGAAAACATAAACTTGAAAATTGAAAAATTCTTTTTCGTATTTTTGTGCGATTTAAAAACGTTTTGCATACTAAGTACGTAAGTAACATACCATAACTTGTATTTAAAACGAAGTTCACTGAGTCACCTAGTATGAAATAATTTCTGATACGTCAATTACCCATAATTACGAATTGGATCCCCAAAAAAAAAAAGGTCTATATATTTCTCAAAGACCGGTAACGTTTCGGCAATGTTTATAATGTTATAAATGTCTATGGGTGGCGTTTATTGTTTACCATCCCAAATAAAAAAATAAATATACAGAACCCTATCATAAAACACTTTTAACAATTACGCGTCATAATTTGATGACTTGATTCGGTGACATTTGGATTTCCAAAGCTAAACGATACCATTTCCGTACGTCGACAGTCTACATTGTGTTCGTTCTTAATTCAAATATTTTGTTTCCAGCTATATTTTCTTCGATAGAATTAGTTATAACTATTATGCCAGAGTCAATTATAATATAACAACATCAAGTATCTTGCTATGTACTACTAGTCTGTGAAGATGTAATGTACCTTGTCACGTTACATCTTCATAAAAGGGTGGCTATTCTACCAAAACCTTATATGAACTTTTGCAGATAACTTAAATAGTCACAATAAATACATTTAATTCATATCACTCAATGTCACACACCTTAATCGAACTATGACGTATATTACGCCATTACAATTAAACAATATATCTGATAATAATATAGGATTATGAAAATGAAATAAAAACACAAGTTTAGTTATGTAAGTTGTGGGGAAAAGTTTATATCGAACTTATAAATTACCTTTAACATTGTATTGCTTTTTAATACTGTTGTCATTGTGAAAATATTTAGATATTGTCATAAAGATACAACACAATATTGAGGTATGATCATCGTTTTCTTCATGGGCATTAAAAATTGAGAGGTGTTTCCGTAATCTCCACTTTATCGTTTTTAAATACTCTCGCCCGTTTACTGATATGTGTTTGTTTAGTTACTTCGTACTACACTCATGGGAAAAAACGGCGTGACTCTTTTCCATGCTGGAAACGACACGGAAAATATAGGGATCATAACAATTTAATAATTTGTGTGTGCCTCAAAACGTTTCTCATTCCAAATTCGAAGTTATGTTTTTTAATCGGCGGTAATATTCAAAATAAATCTCGGCACATCGCCAGCGTCGTAGGAACAAAACTGAGCTTATGTTTTATTCATGCGGCCTTCATCGTTTATGCAAATGTGCTTGGTAATAATTCAGTGTGATGATAAAATAATAAAAATGTAGCGATAAAGCTGTATCCATAGCGTTCTATCGATATTGGTGAACAGCAGCTTTGATACTTTCTGATATTAGATGATTCGTATTGATGTTATGATTTTTTTATGATAGATGTAGGCAAGCTAGCAACTTGGTTACCTGATGATGAAACTACAGCCGCCCATGAATATCTGCCGCACTAAAGGTATGCGGTATTCAACAATAAATATACTAACGTACAAACTTTCACCCATGTGTAACTGGTAGGATGATAGTAGCCAAAATAAATTTTATCTGTTTAGTATAACTTGAATAATCGATAATCACAGAAAAACATGTCAATTTTATTTATCGACTTTGGTGGCATGTGGACAGTCCGTATACTGAGCGCATGATTGCTTGACATAAAGACTGGCGGCTAATCGGTAATAAACACACGGTATATCGTAGCTGATATTGACCTAAAAATAAAAGATTAAGCTCATTACACAAGACTTTACCGTTACAAGTTTAGCTGTATAAAAATATATTCCGTAACGAGTACGATAAACGAATATATAATTTCAAATTTCATAAAATAATACGGATAAATAATACGGATATGACTAGTTTTGAGAAAGTGTTTAAAACAACCCAAAAAAAAGTACCTAATATTGATAAAAAAAAATTAAATGGTTTTTTAATACAACTGTTGATTTAGTATTAATAAATTATTATTTTGCCTATTTGTATTTGCGGATCTTCCTAAAGTAATGCTTTGTAATGGATTTCCGTAAAGTAACGCAGGACTCTATCAGTTATTTATTATTAATGTATTTTGAATTTCGCTCAAAATCGCTAATACACTTAATGTGATCGATGTGACGTCACATGATCCCAAACAGTTATAAACACATAAGATTATTATCTTTATTGTATGTAAAAAAAAAGATAAAGACGAAACTACAACAAAATTCTATTTTTATTTGAATAACGTAAATAATAAAATAAAAGTAAATAATAAAATAAATTCAAATAACACACAGTTAGTTTTCCAGAATTACCTTTTATATAATAAAAAATACAATTTTCTTAAAACTTGTAACAGCCTGTATAGAACTGTATAGGTATGTTACATAACCTACCCAACTTATTAAGTAGTTATATCTTAACAATAAACTTATAATATCATATATAATGTTGAAAACTCACTCACACCAGAATATGGATTTTCAGAAAAACGTTTCTCCGTTGAGAAATATGAAATGTAAATGATTTTTTTAAATAAAGTGAAAAAAAAATATTCATGAAGAAAGCAGCAGTTATCGATACAATTATGATTATTAAATTCCCTTCTAAAAAAATGTGTCGGATAATCACAGCCACGATGCTTTTACCTTAAATTAAGAACATTTGCATACTATTATAATGATAACTCATCTGTTTTTCATTGTGTGGCCAGCATTGACCTTAATGACTCGACACCGCCGTCCGTTTTACATTCATCGATATTCCGATCTGTCCATAACATGTTTCCAAAGTGATATCTAAATTATATTTATGATTAATATTTTAACTTGGATTGATATAAAATTTGTAAGCGGCAACTTGTTTATCTGCGCGGATAGCTGTAAAATGAGAGTTAATCAACTAAATAAAAAAGAACGGCCAGTTTAACACGATTTTAATTATATCTTTTGTAATTTCACATCCGCTTCACATTTGTCTTTTGTTACTAGTGTTGAAACTATTCATATCGACGTAAAAAAAGCGAGGACGTAGTAAAACGCAAAATGAAAACTTACCACCAGAGCCAAAAATTTTATGGACAGTCAAAAGTTTTACTTAGCTAAGATCCGCGACAAGCAAAACAATAACAAAAAATTAATAATGTGTGTTTTTCTCCTGAACGAAGTGGATTTATTTGGAACTTAAACCAAAAACTTACCGAAAATCGGCCATCAATTCTCCACCCACTAACCACTATACACAACACCAAACACACACTACCACTTTTCCACTTTGTAAACGACACGTGTTTCGCCCCAACTCGAGGCATCTTCAGGTATAGTAGACTCTACGGAAGACAACCGAAAAGTAAAAAAAAGTAAAGTGATCAGATACAATTTTCTCGGATATTTTTAAAATTTTTTTTAAATTTTCCGAGAAAATTGTATCTGATCACTCAAAATCAGTCAGATTCAATGCTGCACAAAATTTTCTATCGGTCGTGGAGCTGCGAAATTCAGATCATTCGTCGCAGTATTTTTTTTGATGCCGAATATGCAATAAAAAGTTTTTGACATCTGTTTTTGCAACTTGTATCATTTACAGCATTTTCGCTTTTTGAATCGATATTATTTTATCTAAGGGATAATAAAAAGAAATGCGTATTTTTTTAAAATCATTTTTATAGAATAGGTTTACGAATAAGCAGTAAAGAGTAACTAGAGTCACAACATAGCCTTTTGAGTTACCAACTTAATGCTGCAACTTAAGGCTGGCCATGTATGTCGGATAACTGACAACTGTTGGAGTACAAGTATTGGAGTAGAGACCGCGTTTTGCCAAACATATAATAGTTTATCGAGACGCGGACACACGCCTTGGAAAAGGCCTATGTCCGTCGAAAGCCTTTTTTAGACAGATTTTAAACATATAATAGACATGTGACGCGGATAAATAGACATTTACTGTCCATCACTGTTCGATACATTCACAATTTCACTGATCATCTCTGGAATAACCTTCTGCCTGTGGTGTTTCTGAACAATTATGGCATAGGGTTTTTTAAGAGACGAGGATTTATCCACCTAAGGTCAGCAAAGTATTAGTGATGCCTTCAATGTTGCAGATGTCTATGGGTGGCATTGATCGGAGACCAAGAAGTATACTAGGAGTTGAGATACGCATCTTGCGATATAGACCGAAAACACGGATAGGAAAGATGAAGAATAAATAACGTATTTACTACAAATACAATAAGGATGAAAATAGTTTAAA
This sequence comes from Baronia brevicornis, assembly GCA_031353405.1. Taxonomy (NCBI): domain Eukaryota; kingdom Metazoa; phylum Arthropoda; class Insecta; order Lepidoptera; family Papilionidae; genus Baronia; species Baronia brevicornis. The sequence continues at coordinate 253,247 of JASFAT010001617.1, forward strand.
GAATGTTCTAAGTCGGCATTCAGCCGTAAGGTGAAAGTGGAAAACAAAATTGAAAAGTAGAACCGCGTTCGATAATTAGATGGGATTAATTTTTATGATAGCAAGGCGGTGAGAGTTCTAAATAAGATTTCTATTATAATAACTGTCCGTCAGTGTGTATGGAAAGAAGCCAGATGACTTAATGACGTAACTTTCGAAACAACAGTTGCAGCTTACATTGAAGAGGCTACCTGTTCATATATTTGTCAATCCTATTTTTTTATAGGATAGATAGATAACCGATGAGCGTGTTGTTTTATGGAAAGTAATCATCGTTGCTCATATACCCGTACATCTGTTATACAACACCATAAGCATTGCAAAAGCGTTGTCGACCTATAGGAAATATGTAGCCTTGTTTTGTGAAGGCATCAAAGTCATATCGATGCGGATAAACCATCTGTTTTTGTAGAGTATTGATGCGTGGAAAGAATTTATGAAAAAAAAAAACACCGTACTAGATAGCCATTCATCCATATGGTATGGATGAAACTTTTCTTTATGTTGTGTGAAATTATTTCGAGAAATGGTAAATAGTGCTTAGATGTGAGATATCATTCCGCATTGGCACAGAACCGAGTCGTTCGATGAAATATTGGTCATCGACGATTCGAACTGCCTGAAATTGTAAACGGTCAAGAAGAAAAACCTCATCCCCAGTATTGTGTTGGAGTATTGTTTTCTCCTAGTCATGGAGTGAAAAGAGTATTCCATATACAGCCTCATTTGTGTCTTATAAAATGATATCTATTTAGTATTTTTTTATATTTTAAATAAATAAGAACAGAAATGCCGATGATATTATCAAATAAATATTAGTTTCGTTTGATACAGTATTAAGATATATACATTTTAACAATATCACTTTTTAAAAATCATTTTTATCCTGTTTTAAATGCAAGTGCTATGAAGTTTGCCAGCGGGTCATTTCATTATAAGAAGTCATCATCGCGCATTTACATCTACAAGACTTGTACATGCAGTAGCTTCCTTATCGGTATAGCTATTGGGAATGGATATGTGAATAATGAAAGAAGAATATTGGTGGGTTAATGCCTCGTGCCCAGTATTGGGATATACGTATATATAGGCTGTAAAAAAGCTATTCCAAATAAAATCATCAAAAGAAAGTAACGAAGTTCCTCATTCCGGGTGGTCTTCCGTTGCAGATAAATCGAGCCAACGCTTTTTCTTTAACTGTTGTCATTTTTGTAAGCACAAAAACGCGATGTCTTGAAACAAAACAACAGCAAGTACAAGTCAGAAATTCAATATAATTGCTGTATTTTTGGGACGTCTTCTCTTCTGTCATTTTAATGCAAAATTGTACAAAAGGATATTAACGAAAAGGGGGATGGTACAGGCATATGTTCTAAAGTAAAGAGAGGATAGGAAAAATGATAACCGGCATGTTAGTATTGTATAAACACCCCACTGACGAGCATAACTCTCTTCTAAGAAATATTTTGCTATTCTATAAATTTGCTCCCAAGAGATTATGGAATATTGACTGATCTGTGGCTCTATTTTGGATTATAAAAACACAGTAGGGAATTAAAAATATAACTATACTATATGTGTGATTTTGATAAACAACTTGCTTTACAATTTATTAGAAATCTTGTTTATTACTAAGTTAAGTTAACTAAATAGTTTCTATTCAAATTTCTTATTTTCGACATATTTTACATTTAATTTTTCAAACATCGCCAGCAGTCAAGCTTTAATCACCGTTCGTAATAATCTCTCTCTGACGGAGAAGAAACGCCGAAAGAAACTTAGCATTTATACCGTTCATTGTACTGTTTTCCTCTTATTGTATTTTGTATCTGATTATATTTTGAGACATAATTTACGTTAAGAGTTCAAAAGTAGCGAATCCTTGACGTTGCATAAGCCTTGTTATTTGTATTATTAAATGTATCATATATACATAACATGGATTATCATAAGTATCGTTTCGCCAAGGCATGTTATTTTTCATAATCTGAACATATAAGTATTCAACTAGTGTCTGCTACCTTAACTCTTACCGTGCCGAAACATAAATACTGCAGTCTGTGTACTTCACAAGATCAAAGCGGCCCAGGAGCTATGTAGAGGGGCTGCGCTTAGAATTTTTCTAGTAGATATGAATCGACATGAAGACAGGCATTTCTCTTAGAATTAGCAAGTTGAAGTGGCAATGGTTAATAAACTTTATACACCAAAGATATATACAAAAATAAAATTAATAGAAATTACTTTCTAAGAAGCTCTTCTAAAATTCGATTTAGGCAAAGTCTCAATATTAACTCTACGTATCTAGTTCCCTCTGTTGCACTGCGTTGAAGAGCGTTGAGCATTTTAATTTACGGCAGGATGTTGTTATACAGCCGTCATTACACGATTATACAGATGAAAATATTCGTACAGCATCCGCCAGTGATTTTTTAAAAAACGAAGGCAATTTATAGTGTGCTAGTTAGAAATCGCAATAAACAAATTTTATAAATTAAATTTTGAATATAAGCTATCGATCATTTAAAGTTTGATAGTTGTGAATAATATATTATTATTATTATTTTTGTTTTTGTTTTTTTATGGGCTAACTTACTTTATGGTTAACTATTAACATCTGCAATACTATACTACAGATGCGTTAGCTAAGGTAAGGGAGTTAATAATTTAATGGAAGGGGAATAAGGAAGAAAAGGAAGGAGAAATTAATTGGGCCTAAGAATCTCTGCACTTAGTTTACAAAATACGGTAACAAAGTAAAGTACTTAACGTCGAGATTCTATGAGGATTTATTACTTCCCCGATTGATCTGGTCCATTCAAACTGTAACATGGCTCTAACCCTATTAAATGTTTTTGTCGTGAATGTACTCAATATTATTATATTATAAGGAAGATTACTTAATCTTCAATATTGTTCACAGGCGATATGGTACAAAATGCAGTGGCTGTGGACATGGAATCTCACCATCAGACCTCGTTCGGAAGGCGAGAGAGAAGGTGTTTCACCTCAACTGCTTTACATGTCTCGTGTGCAGAAAACAACTGTCTACTGGTGAAGAGTTGTATGTTTTGGATGATAACAAGTTCATATGCAAAGAGGACTACCTCGCTGGAAAAGCTCCAACGACGAATTGTAAGTCAGCTTTTCCAAATATTGATTTTTCTTGCGTTTAAGGACGAATCAAACAAAAACAATTTTGCTTAATTTAATGAACATATAAAAAAAAACATTAGCTTACGACATTAAAATTACAGAAGTATATAATTTAAGAAATGGCCTCCAGAATTTACGTATATTTAAAAAAAAATATATAAAACAGTCCATGGGGCCCTGCGTGCGGCGGGCACTCAAAAATCATTCTTCTTGGTGGTACCTTGATTGGTATTTTGTTGAGTTTTAAGAGAATGTCAACAATAACTATATGAACTTTCATCGCAATCGAATGAACGAAGTGCGAACGTATAGGGAACGAACGTATAGGGAACGTACGATATTGTACATTCATTTTTATATAAGTACAAAATAAACAAATTATTGACTTAATTTTTTGAAAATTTATATTTTAGGGAAAAATCCTATACCTATATAGACTTGTATATAGACTTTCTTAACATGTAAATTTACATTTTAATTTTATAATTAGTTATAGAACTTTTCCCGCCTACTTACATCAGTGACGTTGTGTTTTTATTTCAATTTTGTAATCTTATATCGTTATTAACATTTCAAAAATTTGATATTAATGTATGTTACTTGACCCTGGCATAAGAGTCATGACTAATTGCCATCAAAGAAAAGAAAATTAGGTATTACTTTCACTAGTTCAAACTCAGTTTATAATTTAAATATAAATTACATTGTTAGAAAACCTTACATACAACTATTCGTGTGACGTCATTTTAGGTTGGTGTCGTAAAATATCGTATCTGTCAACAATGAGATTGAATTAAAATGGTTCTTAGTTCGCCATTATTTACGTAAGTCCAATCAAACATGGGCATACACCAGCACGTTCGCAACACAAGGCTACTGAGGTAACTATATGAAAAAATAAATGAGATATTTTATTGTCCTCACTTTGCCTCGGACCCAATCGGTGTACAATAATTACTTTTCTAAAACACGACCGCTTCCCCTTCAATATCCGAACGTGACATGTGAGAATTGCATTCTCAATTCAAAATGTTTTTTATTGTTTAAAAACGTATCGCGATAACAATAAAATTCTTGAAGCACCCATTTTGAAATCGGATTTTTCGATCAATACGAACCGTAACCGAATCGGAGAAGAAAAAAAGAAACAATAAGATCGAGTTGTTGGAAAAAAGCCAACTGAATTACACATTAGCCACGTCTCCACGCGGTAGTGTCGTAGACGTTGTTTTGTAACTTTTTTATTTAGCGTTGTGCCGAAGGCAACACCTTGGCGTGAGCTATAAAAAACTGACTGATTTCCAACACGTCATGAATAAAAAGGAAATTTCAATGTATTATTTCATCATCATCAATCATCGTCAACACAACTGTAACTCTCCACTGTTGGAAATTAGGCTGTCTCAAAATTGAGGAGTTTTGCCCTGATACTTATACCTGGTATACTTTTTTTACAACAGATATATGTCCCACTGCTGGGTACGGGCCTCTCCGTTTCTGGAGGTACGGATAATAACCCACCACGCTTGTCGAATGCGGATTGGTAGGGTAACCAAAATCGGAATAAATACATATCTGTAGGCCATACATATGTATATATTTATCTTAATGCGTTAATTGAACCCACAATTAATAATTCTTTAGGCGGCAATTCTGTCACTAAGCCAATTGGCTGACACTATAGGTATACTTAAGTGACTGACTGAAGTTTTCTTTATCCATTTGAACGATTTTTTTCTATAGGATTAGAGGAGATATCGGATACAGTTTCTACAAAATGCATTAGATTTATAAAAAATACGATAAAATAAAAAAATCGAAAAAAATCTGTATTCTGTTTTGAAATACAGATTATTTTCGATTTTTTTATTTTGTCGTATTTTTTTATATTTTAAACTACTGCTTGATTCTGTGGCCAAGAAGGCGGTGTGTTTACTGTTGTGTGTGTATAAGCATTATTCAAAGCTAAATGGTTTTAGTTTCACAAATATAAATGTTCAATATGTACGAAGTAATTGTGGCGCCTTTATCAATCTTGTTTGGATTCCGGTATTTCTAGTTTTATGCTTCGATTAGCGCGTACTTAAAAGTTAACGAATTCAGTTCGTACTACTGCATATATTGTGACACGGAATGAACATCTTAGGCAATGTATTGAAAATTAATCACATCTGATATATAGTAATGTTAAGTTATATGCTTACTACAATTATCTATTATTATCTAACACTTTAAATCTTCGACAAGTTTGTTCGGTCGATACTCTTTTACGGTACCGAAATATGGAAGCTGATATTCCATCTGTCTCACAAGCTAAAAAAAATTTGAAGCTTTATTCCTTGCCAAGAACCTTGTTATTGAGAAGTAATCAGTTACCCATAGATATCTACAAGACTATAAGCATTGCAGAAGCTTTGCCGGCTTTTTGAGTAACATGCGGGCTTGTTATTTGAATAATTGTTAATGTCGTATCGATTCGGATAGACTGCTAAAGGTAACTGGTTCCACAGAGTAGTGTTACGTGGAAAGAAATTTCGGGAAAAACGCACTGTTCTAATCGCCACTCGTACAGATGGTAGAAATGTAATTATTAAATGAATAAAATTAAATGAGTTTAATTTAATGAGCTTTCGGAAGAAATGGGATAAATACATGTATGGTCTTCAGGTATGTATCCTGAGTCTGGGATAGCACAACGTTCGAGATCGCCACTCATACTATATAGATGGTAGGGATGAAACTTATAAATGAATAAAATAAAATTAGATAAGTTTAATTTAATAAGCTTTCGGAATCAATGGAATAGATATATGTATGACTCACAGGTATTTACCGTGCGTTAAGTGCATTAGATAAGTGTGGTGGACAATGTCTATTCGTCCAGAAATGGAGAGACCGTTGTATTCAGTAGTGAGATATATCGAAGAAAAAAAAGCGAAAAAGTTGTAAATGACATAAAAAACTTTGTTGCATATTCGGATTAGAAAAAAATACTGCGTCAAATGGTCTGAGTCTCATAGTTTTATGGTCACTAGAAAATTTTTATTATTTTTTCGAAAACTTTAAAAGTTTTTTGGTTTTGGTTGTTACTTTTAATTTTACGGTTTACTATGTTTATGCTTTTGGCGTAGATTTATATTTAAATAGGGTGTAAAAATGAGTTTCTAATCAAATGACCATAAAAACTATAGTTCTCGCTCGATTAGATTAGTCGGCATATTGGCAGGCGCATGCTAGTCGGCTAGAGGTAGGTATTTGTTCGTATTATTGCAGTTTAACAATGTCTAAACACAATTACGCCGAACAAACACGCGCGGAGCAGCGGGCATGCACATGTTGTGGATACACTCAGGCAAACAACGCCACCCTGTAATGGCATTGTGTATTGCTCTATCTAAAAAATTACCCTGCCAGGTTTTAACTACCAAGTGTTATCTGGATTTATTACGCAGTATTGGATTTTTAAAAGGAGTAAACTCATTTACAAGTATGTATGTATGTACATGTATATATGTATATATATGTATGTAGATAAAATAAATATATACACATTGTTATGATGACATAAACTATAATGCCTAGTTCAATACAAAGATAGATGGACAGAGTGCGCAAAATAAAATATTGAATATTGTTTTCCGTTTCAGTATAGCAATAAAATTTGTAAATAAGCCATTAACCTTTTCACGTCGTGCTATTTTCCTATAAAGACGGCCAGTTTTCGAGGTTTGCGGTATCGTACGGTCTTCATCGTTATAGCATACATTTACCGGAAAATTACGGTAATCGGCGTCTCTACAAGAATATTGTAATAAATTAAAAATATAAATTTGGTATTTATATATGTGTAAAAAAAATACATACATACGGGAATATACGGTCTTCGGCGCGAAAGGTTTACTTTATAACAAAAAAAGAAAAACAGCTCATTGAAGTTCAGATACACCTTGCGAGGTTTTCGTGGCGCGACCTTAAACTTGTTTGTGTTTAAATATACTGAAAATAAAGGAATATAATATTCTAAGACGATCTATTTGACTCATTGGCGAACTTGCTAAATATATCTACATATATATGGCCTATAGTTATGTTGTCTGTATCCCACTCTGCCACCTAGAAGAATGTGGTGGTTTTATGTCCGTTCCTCTAGAAATAGGGAGACCACATACCCACCCACGTGAGTAATTTTTTATACAGCCCGTATTGGTTGTGTAAAATCTATCTAAAAATAAAAAAAGCCTACAGTTTTCACAAATTCTGCGCAAATACAGAAGACACTCCTTTGTTTGAATCGTCCTATATCCAATGGACCGAAGATATATATTATCAGATACTATTAGAGATATTAAATTCATAATTTGAATCCCGGGGACCATTAATAAGATTTTTTAAGTGTTATTAAATATATTTATAAAAACAATTGTGATCGAAGAATACAAAAAATGTAACTAGTTAATAAAATGAAACTATTAAGTGTAACCAAATTATGAAAGCTTTATTAATAAACCATAATATTATGAACAAAATAAACACAGAGTGGTTTAAGTATATCAAACTTTTAGCATTAAGTATACATTCCTATCCGCTCAACCAATGGCTAGTGTGTACAGTATGCGAGTTTTTATAACTTTTCACGTATTGCTATGAATTGAATTATCTTATAAAGCATCTTAAAACATATGTTATTAACTTAACGTGATGAGTAATTATATTCTACATTTTTCTGCGGACCAGCACAATTTTCTAGCGGACTACCACTTAAAGACTGTTGACATATAAAAGGACAATTTAGATGAGTTTTGCGACACAGAATAGACTGAGTCAACTCGCAATCGTAACTATAGTAGACTAGATGTTCACGTTAACAGTTCTTAGATAGATTCTTTATCGTTTTAATAATTTCGATATCTAACTCTGGCAAAGAGACACACATATACGAGAGAAGCATTTCCCTTTATCGGTGGGAACACGTCAGTTCTCAGTGATGGCATACATATGCTGTAGGGACCAGTATTGAAATATTTATTACGAACATGGTGTATTACCATTTATGATTAAAATTAATGTGATATTTATAGATTTATAGTGGGAGTTATTGAAACCGCTTCTTGATTTACACGCGCTCAAATGCATCAGTCTTCGAAACGAGGTTTCGTTTCTAATATTTTTATGGCCTGACCGTTAGAAATGTATGCATATAACTTTATATTCATGATCTGTAACGATATTTTGGAAATATAAATTGAAATTTTTAAAATCAGTCTGAAGTAGAGAAAATATATTTTGAAGGTGTCCAACTCTTATCTTTATTTCTTAGTTTGTATACATCTTCATAAGTTTTGTCTCTAGAACTTTAGATATATTGTTTGTCTAGGTAAAAAGTAAGATTTTCAATTAATGTGCGAGAAATACTTATTATAAATTTTATAATATTACACAGAGTGGTAGAGCCACGCTGCAGACGAATATTTAGTCAAGAATTGCATATTATTTGTCTGTAGCATGAATGGGCCGGCTCGCCCGGGGAAGTATCACACTCCCGCAGAAAACCGGCGCACCTCCTCCTCTCCCTCCCACTCCCATAATGTCACTTTCCTTAAAGGTCGGCAAAGCTTCTGCGCTGCCTATGGTGCTGCGAATGTCTATAGGCGGCGTTGATTGCTTTCTAATAGGTGACACGCCTGCTCGTTTGCCTTTCTATCCCATAAAAAACAATCATAAAAAAATTGAAAATAAATAAATTAAAAACGATTAATAATAAAAAGTCAGTCACACATTGTTATATTTTTTGTTTACCTCTGTTGGGCACGGGATGTCCTGATTTCTGGGAGGAATGAATATTACCCCACCATATTTATGTAAAGCGGATTAGCCAGACATCCAGACATTAATTGATTCTGTCTAGATAACCCGCCGATCTGTGGACCCTACATTTATTTATCCCGATGCGAGAATTAAAATCGCGGCCGTTGACTCGAAGAGCAGTTACTATGTAACTGAGCCGTTAAGGTCGTTTACTTTTACTAACAAAATTCAATAAAATATATTTTTAATCTCGTAGATAGGGGGTTTTCACGCTTTCCACTTCCGGCACTGTCATATTTTCAGTTAAAGGGAGAGAGGGGAGACAAAATCTACGCCTGCCAACCCATGAACGAACGATACAGATACATGATATGGCAAACAAGAAATCACTTCCACCGGCTGCTCCGAACCCCGCGTCGAGGAGATTAGGTCGGGAACTACCCTCGGCCGCGGATAAGAAGCTTATGCGGTTATTGATATCGTTAATTCGCCTCTGCTTAGTTTTTGCCTCGTTGTGTTCAAAGTTTTTTTCAATTGACTTGCCGTATTTTGTTTTATTTCACTATAACTTTTATATTTTCTATTTATTACAATATAATTCTATAGAATTCAAGTTACATAAAATCAGTTAAAAAATATTTTATAAGATACACTTTATTCAAAGTAAACCTAGTCGTATTTTCTCATATATATTATATTATGACATATTAAAACTTAAATCTAATTAGAAAATAATGATTGCTGCTTTTAACTCCAGTGTCATTTTCCTTTTAAATTAATATATTCATAAAATAATGTAATCATCGACATTTATGGTTTCATAATAATTATATCGTTTCAGGTTTTGAGCATTAAAGTTTAAGATAAAGTGAAATTAATTTTTATTTGCTATGCACGTTTTTATTTAAAAAACACACAACAAAGAAAACAATGAAAACCATTTTTTAAGAGGTAATGTTATAAGACTTTATTTTACTTGTAACACTGGCATGATAGAATATTTTCAAGAAAAATAAATCCAAAAAATATATTCTCATTATAATCTATGTTATATTTAAACCATGCTGTATATAAGCGCGAGTTTATCAGAGCGAGGCAGACGCGTACGGGCCCCTAGAGTGTATAGCGAGATAACGTTTATCAATCAGATGCACGCGCGTAGGGCTGATTCGCGACGATGGAGCTGTTTTTTTATATTAGGGTTGAGTTTGGTTTGAGTTAAATCTTTGAGTATAGATAGTATTTTTTGTCATTGGACCACCGATATTCTGTGAAAGTGTGGTTCGTCTTTGGTTTAGCGTTAGTGTAGAGCCATGGTAGCAAAAATGGGCTATTAAAGGTAGTAGAACGGAGCAAGCGATTGTGGGAAAGCGTGCTTCCCAAGATCAAATCCTTTTATTTATAATGTCATATGTTTACCAAATATTTAAGGGACTACTTATAAAGTACTACTTTTATGGGAGTTGGAAACTTGTTATTCGTAGAAATATCATCTCGTTAAATAAGACAAAACCGTCTAGTTAACAATCATAAAAATGATTTCCAATTGAAAAAATACTTTGTTAAGAAAATTGTAGTTACCTCTTCGTAGCTTAGATTCTTTCATATGATCATTGTTAAAAAAGGTATTAACGTAGTATTAATGCCATAACTGCTTGCGTTTCCATCTAACCCCGTGGGGTTGGACCCCTTAAACACACAGCAACAGTTCATCCTCGCGGCTGTTTGTCCAGCAACCGATACGGGGGCGATTTGTTTTTGTTTGAAATAGGCATGCTTTGGCGCGCCCGCTATCGGCGGACTCATAAAAGGGGAGTGACGAAACTTCTTTATATCTATAACAAATGGCATAGCATAGAAACTTCTGCATCTATAACAAATGGCATAGCAGTGCCGTGACCGCTTTCGATATTACGGCCGCAATTTTGATTTCTGCGTCGGAAGGATGTGATGTGTGTGTTGTACAGAGATTTTGAGTTTAATTTTTTGGCACTTGTGTTGTATTAATAAAAAAACTTTGAAAAAGACAGTTATTGCCATATGTGTAAATGACACTTTTTATATGTATTCATTTTTCATATTTGTGCTTAAGACTGTTTATGGGCACATCATAGGTACATTATTTTTAATTTATAATATTTTTTAACTTAAGAAGTTTTTTATTTTTTAATTAACTGACACGTATGTATATTATTAAATCATGCGCCATTATATGTTAATTTATATTTTTTACTAAATAAATACAGGGTTTAGAAAAATGACAACATAGGCAACAGTAATAGACAAATATAAGTTCATTTAATTACAAAGTGTATCTTTATTGGTGACTCATGAAAGTAAAATACAAATATAAACTCAGTATTGACCAAATGCTTTGCTGTGTTAGAAACGACAACTCAGGTTTCAGTAAAAATATTCACGTTTCGCAACAAACACGGATGTCAATTGAGCACAAAAAACATAAAATGTAGAATTACAGACGTAAACAAAATTCGACAACTACGCTATGGAGACTGCGAGGCGACGCAATATGAACTTTATGTCGTTGAAATAGGATCGAAATGCAACGCAGAGCGGGTATAGTACAGCTATGTACAGTCACGTAGAGAAGTCTCGAACGGCGTGGAATGGAAGAGACCGATAGAATCCCATTTCGTTGAATCTCCCACCCCTCAGTGACTGCGGGTGCGGTGCGGGGGGCCATTATTCGCGATCCTGCATCCGACGGAGCGATCGACTTAATAAGACTGGCAGGAACGCTCTATTTTGAAATCTGTTGAATATTAATTCTCGTTTTTTACAAAGCATCTATATTTCTACTAATTCAATGAAGATAAAAATTTAGTACTCCTTTTTAAGGATATTGCGCGCACGGAAGAGTGTAAAAATTGGCATAGTTAAGATTATATATTATACGGAAAAGTGCAGGAAGATGAGAAAAAAAAATAGAAATATGAATATATACATACATATCTATGTACATATATGAGAGAAAGATAAAAAGAGCGGTTCGCCTGATTGAAGGCAATCAAAGCCGCCGTCCTACTAGACATCCGTTATTCTATTGAATGCAGAACCGTAGTCAACATTTGAGAAATACGTAGGCTTGTTATTTGAAGACTCCGATGTTCGCAAATAATAAATTTAGAATAGTCCATGAACTTGTGCGTTTTCAACAATAATTAAGTGTTTTCGTATCGAATATTTTTTGACATTCGAGTTGTATATTACTTATATTACTTTTTATATTCGGAAGTAACATGCGAAACGCGAAGTGTTGTCTGCTTTTGAGGAATACGTAGGTATATAAAAATAAATAAAAAATAAGAATAAAACAGCTTTTTATTCCACACATGCAACAATTTTGTACAAAAAAATAAATATAATATTAATCTTTTATTTTGTTTGCATGGACCCCTCTCAGGTAAAGGCCTTCTCTAAGGATTTCCATTTTCTCTATTTTTTTGCTTATTCCAGTCAGTTTGTTCCTGCGGTCTTTTTTATGTCGTCCTCCCATCTCATGTAGGGTCTCCCTGCTCGGCGTTTGTCTGGCGGGCCCTTCCATGTGGTTACGTTAATAGTTCATCATAATACCGACGCAAAAAAGATGTACGAAAACGTAACAAACCGCAAACTGAAAACGTACCAATAGAGTCAAATATTTTTTTAAATTTTCCTAAAAAATTGTATCTGATCACTTAAAAATAGTTAGTTTTAACGCTGTACAAAGTTTATTGATATCTTTGTCAAAATGAAAACGTACCAATAGAGTCAATTTTTTTTAAATTATCCTAAAAAATTGATCACTCAAAAATAGTTAGTTTTAACGCTGTACAAAATTTTCTATTGGTCGTAGAGCTGTGGGACTTTTTTAAACCGAATATGCAATAATTTTTATTGATATCTTTGTCAAAATGAAAACGTACCAATAGAGTCAAATTTTTTTAAATTATCTTTAAAAATTGATCACTCAAAAATAGTTAGTTTTAACGCTGTACGAAATTTTCTATTGGTCGTAGAGCTGTGAGACTTTTTTAAACCGAATATGCAATAATTTTTATTGATATCTTTGTCAAAATGAAAACGTACCAATAGAGTCAAATTTTTTTAAATTATCTTAAAAAATTGATCACTCAAAAATAGTTAATTTTAACGCTGTACGAAATTTTCTATTGGTCGTAAAGCTGTCAGACTTTTAACCGAATATGCAATAATTTTTTATTGATATCTTTGTCAAAATGGATACGTACCAATAGAGTCAATTTTTTTTAAATTATCCTAAAAAATCGATCACTCAAAAATAGTTTTAACGCTGTACGAAATTTCCTATTGGTCGTAGAGCTGTGAGACTTTTTTTAACCGACTATGCAATAATTTTTAATGGATATCTTTGTCATTTACAACATTTCCGCTCTTTGTTAAAGTTAACATAGTATTAGTTCGGAAATACCGCTGAAGTTAAATGGTTTTTCTTTACATGTTGAACTCTAGCCTCTAGCTCATCAACATAGCCTGATGTTAAATACTTATATGGAAACTTATATCGTAAATCGTTTTTTTTGAGTTATATTACTTTTTTACATAACTTTGACGCCGTTTCACAGCCTACGCGAGATATTTTCGTGTAACTGATCGACCCATCCTCCCACTCCGGTAGCGTTTCAAAACGAGGTCCCAACCTCATCTGAGTGGCCATTGATTAGCTACTAATGCATACAACTAAGTGCGTAAGAGTAAAAAGAGTGATTGAATTATAAATCAAAATTTTTCCTGCTGGATGAAGTGGATTTATTGGGAACTAAAACCAAAACTTACCGAGAAAAGGTCGTCAGCAACTCTCCACCCACCAACCACAATACACAACACCAAACACACACTACCACTTTTCCACCTTGTAAACAACACGTGTTTCGCCCCAACACGAGGCATCTTCAGGTATACTAGACTCTACGGAAGACAACCAAAAATTTTTTTTCTGTTATTGTTTGCTTGTCGCGGATCTTAGCTAAGTAAAAGTTTTGACTGTCCACATGCCTACTTAGATTTCAAACCGGTATTCGCTTCTGACCTATGAATAACAGCCACTACGATTCTGTCCTATGTCTGACCATTAATTTTTATGCGTCATTAATACGATGGATAGGTAGCGCGCCCATAAACTGGCCGCGCTAAACGTTTATGTCCGTGCCTTTATGACGTTTTAATGTAGAGTTTTTGAAAGCGCACGGCCCCAGAGTTTCTATTCTACACGGCCTCGCGCAATAGAATTATAGGTAGTAAAACTCGGAGACCTCTTAACGGTCCACTCTTCGTTGTTCGCGATCATAATAATTCTTGCAAAAAAGGAAATAAGATTTATATCTTCCATTGCTTTTACATAGCAATAGGTAACTTTTCTTTTGTATTGGACTGTTGATATTAACCACTTTCCTAGCAAAAGCATTATTAGCATAATTGAATATGCAATGTGTATATCGACGCAAAAAAGCGAAAACGCTGTAAATGAAACAATTGTCAAAAAAAATAATAATACTTGATCTGTGGGTATGGGTATACTGCGTCAAATGGTCTACGCCTCATAGCTCTTCGATCACTACCTCTTAAAAATTGTACAGCGTTGAAACTGCCTGTTTTTGAGCGATATAATTTTTTCCGAAATCTTAAAAGTTTTTGGCTCTAGTGGTAAGTTTTCATTTCGCGATTTGCTACATTTACGCATTTTTGCGTAGATATTTACTATGTAACAAGTACTTCATTCATATTGAATACATTACTAGTTTTATTGTTGTAATAAAACTACCTGTAACTTATTTTGCCTAAAAAATATTCCTATAAATATACATATAAGTATGTAGGTTATGATACATTATTAATAAGGAAATAAATATTATTAACTTTGATCCTGTCCTGCATGAAGATCAGATTTATATGGAGGGAAACTGAGTTTAATATTTTGTTTGTAAAGTAAATATTTTTAAAATGTCTAGTGTACATGCCGATAGCTCGATTGTGTTTTCTTTATAGAAGAGATAGGCACCTAAAGGTAAACAACCACCGCCGCCAATAAATATCTACTTAGAGCATTGTAGATGTGTTGCCTACCTTGTGGTAAGAATATGGATAATGGTTGAGTAAGAAAAAAGTAATAGGGGGGGTATAAGGAAATAATGGAAGGGAAAGGAATTAGGCCTTCAGAACCATGTACTCTTCATACGTAACGGGGGAAATTGCCACTTGTCACAATTATTATGTAAAAGTTTGGTTCTTTCTCGATCGAGCCGGGCCATTCATGCTACCATGGCTCTACCACTACACCATTGTGTACTGAACTTACGATCATAGGAGTGGAACCCATAACCAATTAGGTTATTGCCGCTTTTATTTCGTTGTTATTTCTCGTGAAAATAAGGAAGAATACCGGTTGAAGTCAAATTTGGCGAATCACGTAGGTACAAACAGAAACTATAAAAAACTAATCGATCAGCGATTAACAGCGGCAGGAGCGTATCCCGAGGGCAAATTATCGATAATCGACCGACTAACCAAATAGCCGGTGTCGATACAAGTTATCGACTGTAATCGTTATAATCACTAGTGCCGCGCGATTGTTACCGATCGCTATTACGGTACGTGCGCGGCGTTTCGAAATCAAACCAGCGGTTAAGATCTCTCCTCTTCCTGTTACAATAAGTTTGGTCCTTGTTGGTGTGTGGTGTATAGAGCTCACAGTAATTTGGACTACTCGACAAGTTTTTGTGTACGCTTATTATTTAAATTATTATTTATTAACCGTAATTGTCAGCGACGTTTTGGAGGGTTAAATTCGGCTTTTAGCGTAATTTGGTCGGTTTGACTTTTGTAGGATTTTATTAGTAATTATTAGTTGTCAAAAGGTCGGAGTCGGGTTTGGAACATGATGTGTCGATGTATGCGGCCTTTTTTAAAGTGTAGTGTTTTTTAAAGAGTATAGTTGCTATAGTAATTTACTAAAGTGTTGGGTAATGATAATGAGGACCTAAATGCCTCAATGGAGAAATCAACGCTTCCGAAATCAATGGTCCGCCTTCGATTCCCGCATTTGTATGATCTGCAGGTGTTTATTTTGAGTCTAGATGTTCTCGCCAATCCACCTTGGACAGACATGGTGGGCTAATAATATCCATTTCTCCACAAGCCGAAGGTCTCATGCCCAATAGTTATATTTCAAATGTACATACTAAAGAATATGTTTAAAATTTTGCTCTTTGCTTTCGTATATTTATGTGAGGAAAAGTTTCTATGAATTTATAGAATTTGTTGTCAATACTTATTCTTTATCTCACACTAAATAAGCGATCTACATCTGTTTGAACAGCTCTTTAGTCTACAGGCGACGCCGATAACTTACCATTAGGAGATCGGCATGCTCATTTGCCTGCACTGCTATGGAAAAAAAAAGACAATCTAAGTAAGTCATTATCGAAATGAATAAAAGAAACATAGACAAATAAGTTTAAATTTTCATAAAAAGTCTATTATTAAATGAAATAAGTATTTCTTTTATTATTCAAGTAATTATTTCTTGTTTTCGGGCTGGTATTGTGCACGGGTAAATGGCGTGAAATTGACGGGTGGCCAGTATTTGCCGACTACTACTAGGTCGTGTAGGGTTACCACCCATGAAGTCATGATGAATATGATGATTAAAGAATCCGTTTTATGTTTTTTTAGATTTTTATTTATGATTTAATTTTTCATTAAAATTAATCACCGGTGAATTAGTTTTATATTGTAGTATTTTAAAGCTTCAATAAATTGAATTATTGTTATATAACTGATACTATTAATAATTCTATTAATTTTGTTTAATTGAATGAAAATAGTTATCATCAAGCTAAATTTAGTCCTTACTTTTGTTTACAATCTCACCCAGACTCTATTTGTATTTTTTTACATCACGTAGCCTCTCCATTTTTCGAACAATGGACTTTGTGTAGGACAACACGCTTATCCAAGGCAAAGTGGTGAAGCCTTATTGTCCTTAGCTATAATTTAAAAAATAAACGAAGGTATGAACTTCGAATGCAAGATGCATTTTTGATAATTATCACAAATAAGCTTTACTAATCATATTTTATAGTGGTAGAACCACACTGCCGACGAATACTTTGTCAAGAATGGCATAATATTTGTTTGTAGCATGAATGGGCCGACTCGCCCGGGGAAGTACCACACTCCCGCAGAAAACCGGCATTTGAGTGGTCACAGTCCGTATATGTCCCACGGGTAGATTTTCTGGACGTTTAGACCCTCTCTCCTCAACACTTGTTCAAGGCATACCTACATTTGAAATAAATACCTACAATATTTATTCCGATGCGGCAACCCTGGTGGCTCGATATCACCGCCTGAACGTGAGTTCTGAAAGTTCATTAAACTCTCATAACGTGTGTCGTTTGTGAAATTTATGACAATACGTGGCGCTTTGCAAGCTACGAGCGTAGCGTCGAGCAAGCTTTTATGTTTTTATTTCTTTTAAGTAATGACTTTGATGGTGAGAACACCGATTTATATTTTATATGAGTAAAAGAATATATATTGATAAGGAATACTTTATATTAGCTGCTTGGAATTTTTTTGACAATACTTACTAATGCACAAGTCTGCTTATTCTTAACTAAACTATTGCTAATTCAACAATTATTTTATCTTCTTATTATTAGTACGTATCCTTAATTGACGAGCTTGTATGAAGTGAGTGATGATTGTGGATGAACCAAAGAAAGTGTACCGGGTTCGTAGCAGATGGAGGTCTGAGGTCTCTGTCTACCTCTACGGAAAACAGGCGGGATCGTATGAATTATTATTATGTATCTTTTTTATCATGTGTGTAACTTTCATTAAAGTGAAGGAAATGGTGATCCTTTATATAAAACTATCATCTTTTATAACTTAATTGATTCAACGGCGATGCTACCGCTATTTTAGTTTTGGAGTTAATTCCCACAGCGGGATAATTATACACGTGTATGGCCTTACAGGTATTTATATACATGTATGGCCTAAGAGGTATTTATATACATGTATGGACTTACGGGTATTCATACGTATATAGCTTTATATTCTGGGGTTGGATGCCCCACCAATCCGCTTTGGATTAGCGAGGTAGGTTAATATCTATTACTTCAGAAATGAGAAGGTCCTGTGCCTGCAGTAGGATAATAACTGTTACAAATATTGTAAACTGTCATTCTCTCCTTTATATATGTATCCATATCAGAAAAATGTTTTAAGATTGTAATAGAAAACAAAATGAAAATGTGTTAAAAAGTTATATGTATTTCCAGCCAACTAATACTTTTTTTTACAGACCATATTCGGTACATATGTATGTGTCACTATTGGGCACAATCCTCCGCAGTTCTGGAGGATTGAAAGCCAAACACACCATACTTATACACATATGTATATTTATCCCTATCCGGAAATCGAATTTCGTTCATTCGTTTCGTGGATTCTTTTGTGAAATAACAATAAATGTGCCATAGCTTAAATATATAAAAAGATATTAGAAAAGCATCGAGTTGTTGGCGGGAACAGGAATAATTATTTCCTTATCTACCCCCGCTGCAGCTCCCCTCGAAGTATGAGGGTTTGGTGGGAAGTTGAGACGGACGTTGGAATTCGATTTTGACAGTTGCAAATAGGCATGGAAATAAAGTTATAAATCATCCTAAACCAAAGGAAACAGATTTGGATGGTAATTAAAATATGAAATTATATATATTACTATTTATTATTATTTTTAGTACTATATTAGTAGTCATATTATATATTTGTTTACATTTAAAAAATAAAATGGCTGATATTTTTCTTTGAACTCAAAACTCGCAGAAAAACAAAATAAAAGTAAGCCTTAGATATACAAACTATGACATTCCAAAATTACGATTACATAAAATCAATAATATTTTTTTATCACATATTACGCGTCACCATTCTGAAATCAGGTCTCAATTTTGAGCGATATTGCAAAGTTAACTGATACGATATTGGGATGTCCAAAAAAGAAGATACACATTTCTAAAAGACGACATTGCTCCTGCAATGTGTTTGGTGCTGCAGATGTCTATGGGTAGCGTTGATTGCTTTCCACCAGTTTGCTTGTCATGTTTCTCGTTTACTTTCCTATCTTTATAAAAAACTTTGTATTTAATACGTTAGGTAAGGTTATTTTACATATTTATTTATTTTGTGTACGCCATCAGTGGCAATGTGATGTAGCTTTTATACGTCTTTTTTCATCTTGTTATACAAGATGTGATATAAATAAAGAATTATTATTACTAAAAATCTAATGGGATAAAAATCCACATAGAAAGCATTTATTTTAATTTGTATCGCACATGAGTTATTCAAAATCCATTAAACCCTTTAAATTAAAAGAGTAGGACTCGATGACATACGCAAAAGCCCTCACCACGGGAGACTAGCCTTAAATTGGACCTCTTAGGATCCGTGCGAAGTCCAGTTATTTATAGGTCCAGCATTCATTATTACTTCATGAACGTGTTATAAGCGTTCCATGTTTAAAATTCAAATGACTACTCGTCACCTGAAGCCTGATAGGCTTTTAATGAGCACAGAAAATTACTTAACGACGTGATAAAAACATGTTGCAGAATATAATTATATTACTCTGACAACATGAAAAACCTTCGTAAATCTTTATATTCCCATTTTAAAATTATACGTAATACTTATTGTCAACTTTTACCGTTTACTGCTAGATATGTTGCATACAAATTGTTAATAAACCGTTTAAAATATGTAAAATATTGACGACAGAAATGGCGCAGTGACGACAGAAAAGATTTACGCGTCAAGATAAATTTAAAAAGCAAAAACAGTCCATATATGTTTCACTACTGTGCATGAGCTTCCCTATTTCTGGAGGAATTGATATTAACCAAACCATGGCACATTATGGGTCCAATTACATTCGGAATAAATACCTGCAGACCTGAATCCACGGCCATTGATTCCGAAAGAGATAATTTCGCTACTGAACTAAATAGGTCATCCTTTTGCGTTATTTACGGGATTTTTTTCAAAGTCTGGGTGTTTGCTCTTGTCATTAGTGTTTTTATAAAACTACTGGCGATAGCATCAAGCTAATCAAGTATAAATTGGTTGACACGGTCTATTGTATATTGTCTTCTTCTACATCCGTCTTCTCTTTAGGTACATTAGTAATAACTGCGCTTAGTTTGAGCGTTGAGTCGAAGGCTTAGATATTCTCCCCATTCCTTATAACGGCTTACTTGTTAGCATGCTAGTAATAAATCTACTTCAACCTCTTTTAGTAGGATTTATCGTAATCACCATGCGTAGTAGACAAATTAGTGTACTACAATACATAGCGAAATTACTCGGAAACTATTTTTTGTCTGTTTAACAAATTTTAGCTTTGATCAACATTGCAATCTATCTTTATACCCGCTGACTGACTTTTGCCGTATTTTGCGCAAGCGTTACCAAAAAAAGAAAATGGTTTAAACATAACTCATCGTTTTGATCACACCGTGCATCGACCCTTCGCGAACAGTCCAAGCTTCAGAAAATTCCCAGAAGCAATAACTTGACCACACAAATGATACCCGATACTCAATCCAACGCCTGTTCGCTCAAAATGCCCCATTCATACAAATATGTTTGCTAACAAACCGACCGTGACGTTATTCGAGTTAACCTTAACACTTTAATAGCCTGAATCGGGAATCGAAGCCGAGTCGCCTCATTTCACTCGGCTTCCTCACTAACCAACCATCTAACAATCTAAATACAACCTTTTCACAACGTAATAAAATACAATATCAAATAATTATAATAGTTCGACTTAATTGGTTCGCGTATTACACAAACATCACATATAATGAAAGTCAACAATGCAAATTAAACTGAATCACATTATTTCAAGGTTAATTTTACCATGATAGTAGTAATGCTGTGAATGCTCCATTTCACGTCGATAGAAATTACAAAGGGAAGTGAAGCAAATAATTCCTAATGAACTGGCCGATTTCTGACTCGTTTTCATGTTGTGGTCAAGTATACAATGACAGTAAAAAATATGGAAACTCATTACCCATTGATGATGATGATGATGATATTTTATTTCAAAAAAACTACAAGTGTGTGTGTTGTAAAAAAAATTAAATGAATTAGACTCAGAAAATTCTGTATTTTTTATACAGATATTTCTGATAGTGTAGTAAGATAGGCACACGAACAAGCGGGTCACTTGATGGTTAGCAAGTATCGTCATACCCGTGAACATCTACATTACTGCAGATGAGTCGCCGACCTTAGGGTGTATAATTAAAGCGAAAGATGGATTCAAAAAATCTATCTTTCTCTCCAATTATTTACCTTCCACTGGCGGAGATGTAGGTAAAGTAATGATAGGAGAAGTAATAAATAAAGGAAGAGGAATGGAATCGGATCTCTTCATTGACCGCAAGAAATGCTACCATTTGACTATTATATTTTGTGATTGTGCGGTATTTCCCCGGTCAAGATGGCACATTATTGCTAATGTGGCTCTACCACGGTTATTACTATAATTTACTATAAAAATATAAAACTGTATCATGTAAAAAAAATTATTTAATTTATATGGATATCCAGACTTGGAACGAATTTCTTTAGGTTGTGGGTATATTAAGATTTGAAACATGGTTACGATAATGAATCATCCGCCACTAATCATTTGCCTATCCAACCTGTGAATATTTAATATGCCTATTTGAACTATCATTTTATATATTTATTTCTATCAAAGTTTCCGAATTCGGAGCGTTTTCCCCAATTATTTTCTGCTATTTTGTTTGTTTGAAGAAATACCTACTTCTTAATAAAAATATCATGATAAAACTTGCAGACTAACAAAAACAATTGGAAGTAATGCTACATGAGTGCTTTATACTTACACGAAACATAGAAGTTTTTTTGTCTGGCAGCCGGACGTCTAAAGATTGAATATGAGCTACCGACATCCATCTCCACCAGTTTATTGTTTTCGAAATTTTATGGATACTAAATCATAGTACGAATATTCTGCGAATTGTTAAACTTGACCATTTAACGACTCGATGCGCCTAATTTATGTTTAAAATTTTCCAAGAAGATATTAACTAACTCTTTAAATGTTCCATCATCGTCTACCCATAGATCTAGATATGACTGTGTATGTAAATAAAATGGGAACAACACAAACGCCGCAGCAACATTAATGCAAAATAAAAATAAAACAAAAGGAGTTATTCAAAAATCGAACGGCAGGAACGAAACATCCATAGAAAATAATGGAAAGGAACAAAGAGATAAAAAAGCGGGAAGAAACCTGTCGACGCCATGTTGTGTGGCACTCGGCCTTCACGCCTCGGCCGCCGAAGATTATCTTTCGAAAAAAGAACCGAACGGGAGGCGCTTCCACCCGTCAACAAAAGCCTTATACGCGTGTGCATTTCACGGGTTTAGCGCACCTAGTTGCTACTGGCTAAGGATTAGTTTCGCGTGATGTGTTCCGCCGTGGAGTTCTTTTGTTATCGACGTTTTGGTTGAGAAGAAAGAGCGACGTCACTGTGCGCCTGCGCCGTCGCTGATGACCTGTCAATTCCGCCGTGTACCTCGGCTGTAGGGGAAAAAAGTGACATTAGAGTTGGCCATCTATTATTTTGACTTTAAGTGGGGAGATGGAGCCGAGATTGATCGTGTTTGGTTCGGCCCTTTTAATTATAGGGCATTCAGGCTTTTTGAATACTCTCTACTGTTCGGCAAAGGCTACCATTCTCGTAATATATACAGTCGTTGTGTACCGTCGTTTCGTATAATTAAAAAAGGAAAATAAGGGGAAGCCCCAGCTGTGTGACGGTGCGAAACGATTACCCACAAGAATGTTATTCGATCGTCTCGAGTATAAAACTATTATATTTTTTTTGCAGTTATCCAAATTACGTAACGAGTTATTTAGCACTTAACTCATAACTCACTGCGGTCGTTTGATTCGGCACGCTGCGTGCCTCAGAGCGTGTGCGTTACGTTCTTGCGTCTTTTCTCATTGTGCGATTTTGTATGCCCACATGTCATTAGTGTGGCCAGGTTTACGCTTAACACATTCGAATAGTTTTTTTATAAGTTAATAAGAAAAATTTGGAATATAAAGATTTTATAGTTTATAAAAAGTATGTGTGTTATGTAAGTATGCATGCATTATACTATAATTGTATTAAACGTGAAATAAAGATGATCTAATTAGCTAACTGACAAATTAAAGCCTTAGAATAATTTAAAAAAGTTCGATCCCCGCATCGGGATAAATATATGACTTACACGTATTTATTCCGAATCTGGGTAATTCATAGAATTTGCCTTTTGCCTAAGCATTATTATAGCTTAATGTTTGTTCCTTAAAAAAATGGAGAGGCGAGTGTGAAGAAATTAAAATAAAAGTATTTAAATTAGTAAAACTAATTCGTGATAAATAACAAAAATGTCTGTTGCTTTTGAAATTCTTTCCTTACTTTATTAATTAAATTATAGCTACAGGACAATAAGGAAGCTTTATCCAATCCAACTATTATTCCTTGTCCACTTTGCCTTGGACAAGGAATAATAGTTGGACTTTTCTCGCCAACTTACATCAGTGACGTTGTGTTTTTATTTCATTTTTATAATCTTATATTATTATCAGTTATATTGTTTAATTACAGGTGCGGATTATACAATATAGTTCGATTAAGGTGTATAAGTGTCATATAAAAAAATGCATGTATCCTGACTTTTTAAGTTGACTGAATATTCCATATGTTTTGGTAAAATAGCCACCACTTTATCAAGATGTAACGTTACAAGCTGACTAGTTACATTTCAAAAGATTTGATATAATTGTATTTTACTTGATACTGGCATAATAGTTATAACTAATAGCCATCAAAAAAAAAAGAAAAAAAGGAATAATAGTTTAATGTTGTTAAAGGATCTTCTTGCATACATACCTACTGTAAAAGAAGTAGGTATATGTGTATTATTGTTGTCTTTGTATGTATATATTATGAGCTTCTTGATGACTAAGCAATTAATCGATTCGAAATCTTACCACTTATGGATGTTATTTTGTTTACACGACTGATTCAATTAGTTTATGTGTAGAAGAGTTTATATTTTTTTTTATTTGACAGCACTAAGAATTATCGAAGTTGCTAATGCTTTCTAAAGTAAATTACTACTTAACCTTTTTGAGAAAAAGTTGTAATAATGTATTGAACTTAAAATTTCATATATTTTCTTGTCTTTTTATAGTAATTTATCTGGTAACCTTGCTTGTCATTAGCGTCAAGTATGTCATTATTTGAAAACTTGTTCCAAGATGCTATATTTACTTTACGATACTGGTCATTTACGGGCGGATTTTTTGTTTTCATTTGCATTTGGTTGTTGATTAAGTCCCAATATCGTACCTACCGTCGTAATGTATCGACATAAATTGACTTTTATAAACACTAATATTGTAGTTTTCAGTTGTAACCATATATTTTCGCCAACGTAAGTGGGACCTGCATATACCTTACTCGGAAATGTAGTAGATTTCTTTATCATATTATTATTTCATTCTCTTAAAAAGTTTTAATAATTTTTATTTTTATGCTTACTTGTTTATCACTTTTTGCATAAATAAAAGATCTTTCAATTATTCTCTTGATTCTCTCATACTTGGCAGAAAGATTGAGGATCGCAGATTTTAATACTCGATTAGGTATTGCTGCTTATCTACTAGTATTGTTCTATAGTCACTTTAGTTACCTATAGAAAGAAATGGGCCTACTCTACGCCTGTAATCGCTACAAAAAAATACAGCCAAGCCGATGTTATTTCTATGTGTATTGACATACTTTCCATCTGCACTTGTCTTGATTTATGATAACTATACACAATGATTGGTATACTCAGATGCAGAAACAAATGAATAAAAGCCACCGCGCATGCAATCTGGCCGGTCACGATCTGCGGTCATGGCGCTACCACTCTCACCGCACCGTGCGCTAGCGATATTACCCCCCCCCCATTTCTACTCGCACATTACATTTTTTATGAGATAGGGAGGCAAACGAGCAAGTGTGTCGCCTGACGGTAATAAATTAACGCCACACTCAGCCATCTGTAACACTATAGGCATTACAAATGCGTTGCCTCAGCCTCGACAAGTTTGAGGGGATATTGCCGTGATTCCTACGCTTAGCAGCTGGATTGGGGATCCCGGATTGGTTTTTATTATATAAATAGACGTTTCTGCCTTTCTATTATTTGCTCCTATATAACACGTGTGATATCCATGGGAAAAAATTAACGTGGGAAATAAATAACCAGTGTAATATTATAACCAATATGATAATTTTGCCATATCGTAAAATGTTTCATGAATATTAATTTAAATATGTTGATAATAAATAAGTTATGTTTTCAACAATTCGGAAAAACTAACTAGTAATTAATACTAATAATAACTAACCATCGTATATAAAAAAGACATCTCGGATTCCTTGGAAAATAGAAAGACTTTTACTCATCGATGTTTCACAAAATCTCGCGAGCAAGTAAATGAGGGTATCTATTACTTGTACGTCCATTACCGACTCAGAAGTCATCAATCTCCGCGCGCACTGCTTGACGATGCTTGCGTCTCGTTATATGCACTAGAAGGGTATAAACCTGACGAAACCAGATTCGCAGCCATTGGAAAACGGCAAGCGCTCTCCGTGCCAATTTCACTAAAAGCCCTACGGACAAACGCCATACGGACGTTTGATGTTATTTAATTTGTATAATACACAATTATTTTTGAAAAAAAAAAAAAATTGTTCTATCTATAAGCACTAGAATTGTTATCAATTATTCTATTTTTACATGACAAACATTCCCTTTTAATGTAACAGTTAATACCATTTTTTTAGGAACAGAGAAATTTTCTTTTTATGTGTCATTAAATTTTGAAAGTGACATTAAGTATCCTAAAACTGACGACACAAAGGCCTCAGTGGGAAAGCGACTGCCTTCGAAGTCAATACACGTCTGTTCAGAAAAAATTGGGAGGCCTCGTCTCCAAAACTGGGATATATATAGACTGTTAAAAACTCTTAAAACGGATTATTTATTCTATCTAAAAGATTTGTTAACAACTGTGTATATGACACCACCAGTTTTGCCTCAACAACTGACTTGAACGGCTAAAGAAGAAACTTTCATGTTCCTTAGATCTTGCCCACAAAGGATTAGGCCGCTATGGGAGAGGAATTATACTGATCACATCAACATTGGGCCATTTTCCTACATCCTTCCATGTACAGCACCATGGTCTTGACATTTAAAAAAACTACGGGTACCATAAACATGAATCTCAAAAACAGTCTTGTGGACAGGTGATACATCTGTGGTAGGTATTGCAGATATTCATGGGGGATGATGACTACTTGCCATCAGGTTACCTCCATTCTCATTTTCCGTATCGTTTTCATAAAAAAAAAGTATATTGAGAGTTATAATCTAAATAAAAACGTATATTTTATTTGGTATATGTATTATGATATAATTTGCGTAGACGATAATGTTTTAAAAAGAAGATTCGACACGATGATATTCGATGTTATAATTATTATAGTGATATAGAAAGCTTTAAATGTTTTTATAATGTCATTATTTTTTGGTTTATATAATTGTTGAAATAAAAAGCTTTAAAAATGCGTTGCTTTGAAAAATTGTATATTAAATCGAACATATAAAATAATTTATATAATTTTAAAATATTATATTAATAAAATATTTTACCTGTAACGAAAAACAACATTTAAAGCTATTGTTTTTCTTTTTTATTTTCTATATTATTATTCTATATCACTATTATAATTAAGTATCTTTTTTATTGACATATATATGTGTATGTATACGCCAAATAAAATAGTAAAAAGAATTTTCAACAATTTATTCAATAGGTACCTACTTATAACACTAGTCGTTGATAAAACGCACACAAGTTACGATTTCTTGAAGAAATATTTTTTGTACTTACTTACTGATACTTTGAATCAGTCACGGTGGGCTAAAACAACGTTACGAGGTCATACAGTTCGTCGCGCCGTATAAAAAAAAATAATTTAACAGCAATACTTCACAGCTATCTGATGGATTGGCTACTAATTTGTCCAAACTCTGCCCTGACGTACGCGCATTGTGTTAGGTCAAATATGGCGCGGGTAATGGCGGCGTTAGACGCTGACATATAGCTCTTTCAAATGTTGTTGGTGTTATTTATTGCCTTTTCTTTGTTTATTTGACTCTCGATGGAATTAAGGAGCTTCGTGGAGCCGGGTCGTTTGTTGACCCTACCTACTATATCATTTCTATGGTTATTGATTAAATAATGCACTGCCGGCTAGCTTTTTTGTTTTTCATAAAACATAATGCTGATTACGTTGACTGCCAGTGATGATTAATTTTTAATCTACATGCGCTTCCTTTTTTTTTAAGATATAACCTCAATATGTCATTCAAATGTATTTTTATTTTAAATAGAAAGTAAGTAGGTTGTTAATAAATATGATCGTAATGATTATAGTCATAATGATTACCATCTCGACGAGACCATCTTATTCACTAAATACAACGTCAGAAATTAAATATCTTTTGATTTTTAATTACTTATTTTGATGATTACAAGAGTTTATATAGAAGCATTTTGTTTTTTTTCTTTAAAACTTACATTTGTCTGTGTACTGTGGATTGTGTTAAAACTTTTTGGTGATTTAACTTTTTTATACCTATACCTAGTAATATTTTTAATTCATGATATTGTTGCCTAACACATATGAACACACATAAAATCATTTTATTGTGAAACGATTAAAACCTCATTTTGAAATCACAAAATTCTGGTCAAGCAAGCCATTACAACTTTTAAAAATAAATTGACAAGACGTCCGTCAATGGGTTCGAAGGCAATTTTCGAATTTCGGGAATGCTAGAACTTTCGATTATTTTATATACATAAAAGTGCGACGGTGCGTTGACGAGAGTTTTTTAAAGTTTAATACGGAGGAAGATCGGAAGAAAATAGTAGAAGAGAAGTGGAAGTAAAGTGAAGAGAAGCGAAACTAGTCACTGATTTAATTTTTCTGATCTTCGAATACGGATTTGCTTACACGTATACTTTAGAAAAAAAAAGTTATGTTAAAAAATAAAGATAAAGATTTAATGTATGCAATTTAATAATGTTTTGGGTAAGTACATTCCTTTTTTGTGTACGAGTAAGCTTTACTTAAGTAGGTACTTAATATATCTTTCTTATCAGAAGTCGTATTCAAATTAACTGATGGATACCTTAACAGGATTCGGAAGGTTGGCAACGCTTCTGCAATGCCTATTGTACTGCGAAGGTTTATAGGCGGCGTTGATTGTTTTCCATCAGGTTTCACGCTTGTTCGTTTGCCTACCTATCCTATAAAAAACGGATTAAAGATTTACCTGATAGTCGATTGACTAAAAAAATTTGCTTTAATACAATCATCAAGATCAACAGCCAACCTTCCCTAAAATGCACCCCCAAGCCCAATCTGTTGTCACTCGCATTGCTCTCTTTCTATTGATGAAGTGTCTCACACTATGTTTGCTAAGACACAGTCTTCTCTCCAGGGTTCTTCTACTCTAGCGATTGTTAATATTTGATTGCAACCCTGTTTAAGTGTCTGTTATTGATCAAATTAGCCCCTTAAATTAATTAATTAATTAATTAATTTAAGGGGTAGTAATTAATTAATTAATTAATTACTACCCCTTAATTAGTGTATTTATTATTTTGATGATACCTACTATAATTGTCAGGAAACTCTGTGCTATAGTTTGTTTCAATACACTGACGATCGTTGAAAAATACCATTTTTGTGATATTTGAGTATTTCTCAAGTAATTTTGATTTCTGAATATGAAACAGATGTAGCCTGTCATGAGTTGAAGAATCTTTTCATTGTTACCTTTATCCCTTAATCTATTCACGTCAAAGACAAAATAATAGCGGTGATTAATTGTTGTCATCGCTCATATTACGTTTATGCTTGTGATATTGCCAATAACTAAAATAGTAAGTTGCTGCAAACATTTCAAGACAGTTAGTTAGAGTTAGTTATACAGTTAGGTAGAACTTGGGTACTGAATTTCATTCAGTAAACATTTGGAGGCTGAGATCCAATCCACTTTTTTTTTACCTTACCTGCCTCTTTCAATAAGCAAGTTACCTAATAGGTCACAGCCACTCATCGATATCAATATAAGGTATATACGGTAAAAATGTAAGAGGACTGAATTTTAGAAAAAAATAAGATCATGGCAGATGTAGCCATCATCTCATATTTTAGAAAAGATGATGAAATGAGAAAGATTGGACTTTCCATTATCAGCTCCTGAATAAAATGTAGATACCTATGTACCTACGTTATACGTATTTAACGGGGGCTTTTGGCATAGGCGAAAGTCCTTTGTCGTATATGTGGGCGATAGTAAGTCAATAGATGTTACTTAAAAATCGTAGATACCTAGGATTTCGTTTTTATTCTGTACTATTTCAATGAGAGAAATGGATAAAGAGAAAGGGACCACGCTATAGGACAATAAATAAACACAAATCTATTAACATGATAAAAAATATGTGGAAATAAAGCTATAATAGTAGGTAATAAAACATTGTTTTAGGAAAGTAATTATGAAATTAATTGATACATTGAGATATTAATGCTCAACGTTTCGTAGCATAGGTACCTACTTATTGATATGATCATCAGTTACATATTTTTTTAGGTTACATCAAAAATACATCAAATTTCTTGACAAAACTGCGCAATGAAAAGTAAGGTCGACTAGGCAAAAATCCGTAGTTAGATTTAATAAACTACTAGTAATTTTTTATTCCATGGAAATTGATAATGAAAAATGAAAACGCAAAACTCGAGATTTCCCACAGACAGGCGACGCCCGATGGAAATGACATTTTAAAAACGGCCCTCGGCCCAACCTGCGCCCATACCTATAGGTAGTCCGTACGAGTCGTTTCGCACGCACGCTCCCGGCGCAACGTCGATAAAAGAGGGCGTGGAAGTCACCGTCGCGTCGGCCAATCACAACTCATCTTTCCACGTGTGCATATTTCGCCCTTTCATGTGTGCCGCATCTCGGGACAAGTGTGTGTGGAGTGCGCTCGTGTTATACATGGGCGTGTATACGTATGCGTCGGCTACCGACTCCACAAAGAGTTCCCATATCTTTTATGTTCTTAGATCCTTATCTTGCGGTTTCTTATTTTACATTTAAGATGGTGGTCTCGAATTAACGGTCGGCCACATAAACACGCTATAACAAACTTTAATATGCCCGTAATACAAAATAATCTGTGATTTTTATTGCTTTCGCCTCACTAATAGGTTGTTATATATCAAGCGATAGCGATCCGTATTTTTTGGGAAAGAATTATTCATGAATCGACTTGATTAAATTGTTAATTGGGCTAATATCGCTGATTACCATTTAAAATAATTATTTGGAATACTCATTGCCATACAACTACTGCCCTTTTCGTCCTCACCATAAAATGATTTATTCCATAACGGGAATACTTCAAAAACCCTCACAGAAAAGGGAAACTAGGCAAAACAAATGTAAAATTCTTCTACCACTTAAAATAACTATAGTTATAATAACAAATTACCCTCCACAATATAAATAGATTTTCCTACCTAATAGTTATTTTATCGAGGGAAATGTTTATGTTTAAGTATATATAATAATAATTAAACTAATATATATAATAATATATATATATATATATATATATATATATATATATATATATATATATATATATATATATATATATATATATATATATATATATATATATATAATAATAATTTAATTATGTTTAAATATTCTTTATATTTTATAGATTACCAAAGATTAACAATTTCTGATGTAAATTCTGGCTTTTTCCACGTACCTATTATTATAACAGAAAACGAAAAAGTAATTTTCAACTTCAAATAAAGGAAGCCACGAAAATAATTTCGTATCTCAAAGAAAATACGCTTTCCACGTTCAAAATTCAGCGACAATAAAAGAGCGTTTTCCCGCCAAAATTCGATTAGGACTGAAAAGCGGGACAAAGGAAGTCGTTTATTTGGAGGGCGGTTTAAAATTGATTTGAGGGGGGGGGAGAGTTTATATGGAGCGTTTGCTTTCGATTTTCTTCCTTTGAAAATATGACACGAATCTTTGCGTTTACGACGACATGGGCTTATTTTTGTATAAGGTGTGGACAAATTTAGAGATATTTTTTTTCTTTTGACACTTTAATAAAAACTATTGCTCGAATTGTTATTGAGAAAAAAATAAGTATTTAAACGTTGCATAATTGACGAAGAATATATATATATATATATATATATATATATATATATATATATATATATATATATATATATATATATATATATATATATATATACGTGGTTCGCCACCCGTCACATCCTAATTCCCACCAGGGCGAGAAGCGATGAACGTAGAGTCGTTTCGCTACGATGAATGTGAGAGGAAGGGTGGATGAGTGTGGGGAAGGTGTGACGAGATCGTAGCGGATGTAGATCTAAGAAGGGAGTCTCTGCCTAACCTTACAGAGAGACAGGCGTATGTATATATATAGTATATATATATATATATATATATATATATATATATATATATATATATATATATATATATATATATATATATATATATATATATATATATATATATATATATATACTGTGTTTCTAAAATACTGTATTTAATCTTCTATAAACATCTATAGTATTTACAAAAAATTCGTGTTATTTAGTCAAACGTATTTTTAGTGCACAAATTTGTTTCAGGCACTTATAAATATATTTTGTGTTTTTGACTCATAACAGGCTGCATTATTTATTTACTGGGACTTATCATTCTTTATTTTTTTGCCTTATTGCCATTAAAAGAACGTAATCAACAATATTTTTTACATATAACCGATTTTGTATTCACTAAAATTTCATCCATTTTTTTCATAAGTTTATTTCAGTTAAATACTTCCGTATATTTGCTTAAATATTGAATAATTATAATTAAAAACGTGACACGGAACGTTAAATCATATTTCCTATTATAAACTGATATTATAAATTGATTAATATGCCGCCTTTCCTCTCCTCCCTGAGTCCTAAGTCCCCCTGTTGGGGCATAGGGCAGACACGACGCCGCCTTTATTCCTTTTTATCGTGCACTATAAAAATAGAGAGAGAAAAAATTAAGTTAATCATGGAAGGCGGTAAAAACTTGGTATCTTCAGCACTTGATCGTTTTTCCCAAGCCGTAAAACAAACAGCTAGAGTGCCAAGTAGTGGTGTGTTTGCCAAGTTGGGTCGCGGAGGGTGATCGGAGGGCCCTCGATGCCCGGACGTTTTACTCTTGAGTGTTTGTCGAAGCTTAAGAGCGCAATGTCCTATTTTATAGTGGCTGTAGTTTAAGACAAGCTTACACGTTGTATCTATATAAACGAAAATGAATCTTACTTTGTTTGTTTGTCCTCTATGCGTTCTAATTTAGGAATTTTTCTTCTTTCTTTTATTATTTATTATAAAATTTTATTTAGCTTAACCTTAAGTTAGCATTAGCATTGTTTACTTAGTATTGTTTACTTAGCATTGTACCTTCTTATGAAAATTAGCACACACACATTGAGTTCAAGTTCCTGTAATAATACAACATTATGATGTAATTTCTACTAGGTAGCGAGAATCGTAGATCTTGACGAGTCCCATCACAATTGGTGAAAAAAAAAAAAACAAACTGAAAACTAGGAGATCTGCCTAACGACTGTATAATCGATTCAGATTCTTATGTGCCCCTCTTTTATTTACATATATACATACATATATTCATACCTGTCTCCCGTAGCGGTAGACAGAGACCACAGATCTCCATCTGCTACGATCTCGGCATACTTTCCCTGCTTCCTCCACACTCATTACTCTCCTCATGCAAGCCCGCTTTTTTACGTTATAATATTACGTACGTTAATAAAATTAACTTAATAGTTTTATAACTATTAATTAAATTCCGCAGGATATTTATTGTAACTCAGATTTTCACCTGAGAACTCAAGTTCCGCATTTATATAATTATAGTAAGTTTGACTGGACTGAAGTTGTAGCTTCTATTAATCTTGTAACTTTTTACCTTCCTCCCTGACTTGCATTTCGACGAAGGTACTGCAAGTCACTTTGGGGGAAGCGGGAAGGTTTAGGGTGTTTTTCGAAGTCGGTGACTTTGCGGCGGCAAATATTAAGTTTTGGGAGTTAGTAAAAACAATTAACTTTGCCAATATATTTTTTTTTTGGTATTCTCGTTTTATTATTTATTTATCTCTATACTTATAACGCGATAAAAATATTTAAGCAATATTTATTTATATTTCCATTTATGTTCGTTCTCATCTGACGATTAAAAACTAGAAAGTAATAAGAAGCGTTCTTATTTATTTTATTTAATACTTTATTGTACACATAAAACACGACATACAAGAATTAAAAGGAAAGAAGATGTACAAAGGCGAGCTTAACTTAAAATTGAATTTTCTTCCAGCAAACCTAGGAGTGAAAGAGAAATAAGATAGGCTGTTCTTCATACAATATAAAGATATCTTCGTCTCTCCCTTTCTATTTTCGTTTCGATTGCTTTGTTATTTAGAATGATTGTTCTGACTACATTTTGAATTGTGTTCAGGATTAATCGATCTATTCTAGAAAAACTCGGCATCAAGCAGGTTCTATTCTATCCTCCGTCATTCAGTTCGCATCCTCATGTTCCTTGGGAATGTTTCGCGACACGATGACTCTTCTATAGAATGCCTTGCGATGCAGAGCAAGATAGAAAGCACGCCGCGAAGTAGATTATCATTTCGTCGAACCGATTAAACAACGGTTGTTCGAGGAAGATGTCGATACGCGAGGTATGGTGACGAATTGTGAAGCAAGCCACCACCTGAAGTGATGATCAACGGCCAGTCTGACGAGACTGCAAATGAATTAGAAAAATCTTCAATACATTACGTGGAAATATCTATTACAAATGCATATATGCATATACGTCTATAAACAGACAACTTGATCTCACCCCTTGACAGATGTTCGGTGAACTTTTCACCAGCCCTTATATTGCCGCTAGCGAACACCCGGTTACGTTTTGTAAAGACCGGTTATATATATGAAATATCTTTAAAAGTTACTTCCATATAGGCACTTATTAATAGAATAATAAACCCTGTATTTAGATTTAAAGTGAAAGATTTCTGCACTCAATACAATTATATATTGTATTCAAAGCCGTTGTGTTAATTTACTTTACGCTGAAAAAAATACATCAACTTTTGTCCACATGCACTGTGGTAAAGCCAAGAATTTTTTTTTGCATTAGTCATCGTTACAGAGAAGGATTATAAAAAATCTTAATTTTTTATTTAAAAAAATATTTAACACTAATTCGGAAATATACCACTCACTTTTTGTTTTCGTTGATTGAAGTAATGTATAATATCGGCCGGTCAGATGGAGTGAAAATCTACGCAGGACGGCTGGCCGAAATAGCTTGTGAACGTTGAAATTATTTAATAGTCTCATCATTAAACAGATTAAATGTGTTTTTTTCGTTTCCCACGTAACTCCATTCGCTCTGTACAATTCGCTACCTTCAGCAGTATTACCAAACCCACGCGACATTGGAACCTTTAAAAATCAAGCCGATTACTCAAATATAATGCTTATGTTGTTATAGATGTTTATTATTAATGGAGTCAGGCGTTACTTTGCGGAAATCCATCACCATATGGACAGTCAAAAGTTTTACTTAGCTAAGATCCGCGATAAGCAAAACAATAACAGAAAATTAATAATGTGTGTTTTTCCGTTGGGTTTAGTGGATTTATTTGGAACATAAACCAAAAACTTACCGAAAAACGGCCATCAACTCTCCACCCACCAACCACTATACACAACGCCAAACACACACTATCACTTTTCCATCTTGTACACGACACGTGTTTCGCCCCAACACGAGGCATCTTCAGGTATAGTAGACTCTACGGAAGACAACCGAAAACTTTCGGTTGTCTTCCGTTTTTGGTTTATGTTCCAAATAAATCCACTAAACCCAACGGAAAAACACACATTATTATTATAATTTTCTGTTATTGTTTTGCTTATCGCGGATCTTAGCTAAGTAAAACTTTTGACTGTCCATATAGATGTTTATGTTTATGGGTGGCGTTGATTGCTTTCGATCAGGCGATACTTACTCGTTTGTCTTCCTATCACAATGAAAATATAGTCGTTTTGTTTAATAAGCAAAAAAAAATTTCTTTAAATAAAAATATTTTTGAAGTCCTTTTAAATCACGTCTAAAAGTATAAGTGTACATTGTTTTATAAAATATAAAAGTACAATTAACCATAAACTTTATCATTGTCGTTGTGTTTGAGCATGTAACCTCTTCAGTTTCTGGCCATATACACTCTGTACTAGCGACCCCAATATTTACTCTAGGAAGCTTTTGAACCTGTTTTTGTTTTAGACCCCTACTATATTCTCTTCACTCGATTCCTTATCTATTTGAATACATCTATAATAATAACTTATTTGTCATTAATTGATTTAAAATACGTATGTGGGCAGTCAGAATTTTTTACTTAGCTATGATCCGCGACAAGCAAACAAAAATAGAAAAATTATAATATGTGCTTTTTACTGAAGAAGTGGATTTACGGGAAATTTAAACTAAATCTTACTAAACAACACCCATCAGCAACCCTCCACTTCCCAACCACTATCAACAACACCAACACCAAACACAAACCACCACTCTTCCACAATGTTTACGGCATGTGTTTTGCCTGAACACGTGGTATCATCAGGTAGTGTAGACTCTATGATACGCAACCGTTAAGTCCTCTTAACGGTTGTCTTTCGTAATCTTAAAATAGGTATCTAATTAAATTATATTATAAAAATAAAATATTTCTCAACTTACAGAAATGTTTGTTTGTTGATATGTTTTTTATTTTACGATTATAATATACACTCATTACGTTGATATCAACCTCTCAAATAGTTTTAGGTGAAAATATTGTTTAGCGTTATCGTATCTCGTAAATTACTCTAATTATCTGCTTATGTAGTAGTTGAGTTGGAAGCTAAAACATTAACAAAAATGTATTGAACTAGTTTTTTTCACCCTGTTCGAGTTCTGTTCAATATAGTAAGAGCAAACGTTTTCCCCACATCCACTGTAAGTAATTGTTTTTGCGGCTAATTTTTCGTTGTATAATTCTTGTGAGGGAGATGTCCTCTAAAATTGCATTTTTATTGCGTTAAGCGGACGAAGGGTGGGACGATTGCTTTTTGATAAGTCAATTTTATATACGTAGACGAGCGAAAATGTTATTTTATACATAAATTGGTGTTGTAAATTACTTTTATGGATTGTTTTTATATAGTCATCTCAGAGTTTTGTTTTCTATTTACTTCCTTCTATTAGGAATCATCATAACTAAAAACCCGTGGAAATCTACCGCTGGACATAGTTCACTTCTAAAGCGCACTATCTGATCCAATATTTGGCTACACAGTTCTTTGTTCTTTTTATTATAATAATGAATGTCTTTCATTACTTTAAAAAATTGAAAATTAATTTTGTAATTTTAATTCGCACATCATCTCTACAGCAGATTCACTGCTAGGGTCGGGATCAGATGAGGAAGAGGAGGATGAAGCAAGAACAGCAAACAATTCCAGCAGTCCAGCGCATGCACCGCACCCCGCCCTCCACTCAGACCTATCGCACAACGGTGACACCAAACCACATGACGATTCTGAAGATCAGGTGGGTACATTGGAAAGAAATATGTTTCTATTTTCAATATAATACGGCAATAGCCCAATTGGTCAGAGGACGTATTTATGATCTTGAATCAATTCTATCTAATGTGAAACTTCACATCTAACGTGAACAATATTTTCCTAACCAGGAGCATTTCACGTTAGCTTAAATAGGTAACAAGTATTTATAAAGTTAAAAATATTGCCAGTCTCCTTGTTTAAATACATCTACATATGAATGTACGGACTGATTGATTACAGGAATATGTTCTCTAAAATCTCAAGCATGCAATGAATCCTATTGCACGACAAAGGAGACTATGATGATCAAATTGTTGTGGTATAATTATTGTATTTAGAAATCTGATAATTGATAGATGCTAGATATTGTATTTGGACGTGGGAGTAGATAAAGACTTTTGTCTGTTAAAAAGTCTTTTAATTGTCTTAAATGAACAGTGATTACTTATCTAGGTTATCCGCTTTGTTAATCATTTCAATCCGTGAATTATCTCTCTAATTTTTATTGTGATTATGAGATATATGTGTGATATGAGATATGAGAGGTATATGAGATATGTGTGATTTAAAAATTTCATGTGTTTATATCGACCATTTCAAGCAATAGCAGACACCACATGACCACATTGTCGCATTCAGTTCTTTCTGTTCCTTTCCCAGGGTTCGTTAGACGGAGACCCTGAGACGAGAGACTCACAAGCCGAGAACAAATCCCCCGACGACGGTAACGGAGGCTCTAAACGGAGAGGGCCTCGGACAACGATAAAGGCGAAACAGTTAGAAATTTTAAAGTCGGCATTCTCCCAAACACCCAAACCTACGAGGCATATACGGGAACAGTTAGCGAAAGAAACTGGACTGCCTATGAGGGTTATACAGGTCAGTGACAATTGTTTTGCAGCTTATATATAACCTACTGCTGGGAATGGAGCTTATCTTTCTGGAGAAATATTAATAATATTAACTCATTATGTGTATGGGATACGCAGACTCATAAATTTATCCTGATGCGGAAATAAAACTCGCGACCATTTACTCCGAAAGCGATAGCGTTTAAATTTTTGGGTTTCTTTTTACTTTTTAACGCAAAGCGATTTTATTTGAGATTTGTTGTTAGGGTTTTGCTTCTTAAATTAATAACAATTTTAGGGATATGTGTTTAATTCGAAGTAAAACAACTAGTTTACTTTTAAAAAACTAATTGATCTATTGTATATTTATGCTAATTGCATTTTATTACGTATATATATAGTGTGCTCGAATTCTGGCTCTAGACACTTAACTAGATGATAAAACTAAATTCAAATGAAATTAACTGAGTCAACTTATATTTACATTATTTTAGTTACACGTTTCGCCGGAAAACCATCAAAATAAAATCATCGTCAGCCTTAGGCGATAGACAAACGATAGTTAATTTATTTTATTGATTAATAAAAATATCATAAATAGTGAAAGAGATTCAAAGTACAATTTAAAGCACGATTTTCACCGCTTGTACATCTCGTGCCTATATTATTTCAAAGGCCAAATTGATTTAAACAGAACCTTTATTCACCACGGCAGAGCGTCAGCTTTGCGACCGTTATAAATGGCCGATGTTCCATCATGGCGCCCTGATCGGTCGCAAATTGGATTTCGAACGCACATTCATCCCGGCACCAACCACATGACAAATTTACTAATTAACGCAAGCAAAACTACTACAGTACAAATGACACGATTTTTTATTATTTTGAGAAAAATAAGGAATAAACATAATAGAAAATATTAAAATAACACGTACTTTTAATACAAAATTCGAATAAATCTATATATTTCAATTGTTTTTTATTATTTTTTAATTTTGTTTGACAAACGAGCAAGCGAGTCCATGTCATACGTGTGTGCGATAAGAGAACGAAGTCCACACTTCTGCAATACCTCTGGAGTTTGTATTAAATTAGAGTTGATCGCAAAACTCTAATTTTTATTTTATTTAATACATTTAAGAGGTGAAATTGGATGGAGCATGGTAGGTCCCACTAGGCAGGCCCGTGCTGTAACACCGATTTATTACATACATAAATAAATACATACATATGAATATTCATACATGATTTTTCCAAAATTTCTTTTCGCGCAGAAACACTTTGTGTACCCAGCTGACTTGAGCGGTATTTCGAATCGATACAACATTGGAACTTTCAGTGCGCTATTTCAGTGCCTGTGGTCTTAAAAATGACTATGGGCAGCGTTGATTTACTTTTCATCAGGCGACATGGCTCATTTTCTACCTCTTTATTATCTTATAAAAAAATACTCAAATGAGGGTTTTTTTCGAAAAGCACATTGGCAAGGTATTTTTGAAGGATACAAACAGCAGGTTTTTATATTTTAATAAATAGATAAAAACATTACATATCGGTAAAAGATATTGGTTTTTATGTAAATCCAAGAGTCACGGAAGCATTTCTACCATCAGAGCAAATATTTGTTTTGTCTTTGCAACGTGCATGTTGTGGCATGTGATTGCAAATACCATGATAAAAAGAATCCTAGTCAAGAGTTATGAGTAAAACGTGCTATATTGAATTTTTTTTTAACTAGGCTTTGTTTTAGAAGTTGGATTTTGTTTCTAATTTATATACAATGAGTGATCATTTTTGGGAATCTATCATATGGATTTACGCAATTATTCACACCGCTAGCAACAGATGTCTGGATCCGGCCGTTCGTCTGTCCGTCACGCTTTTTGCGGCGCTTCCTCTTTGTTTCACTTTTTGCTATGTTGGCTTTCGGAATGTGTTCACCGTGTTCTACCAACCTATTTGTAACCATAGGTTATTAATGATATAGTAGGTGCGTCATCACAATTATTATTAAATTTAATTTTATCCTAATTATTTTTTAATTTAGGTTTTTCTTATATACCTAATAATAGTAATTCAAAACTTTCTACAGTGGTAGAGCCACGCTGCAGAAGAATACTTTGTCAAGAATGACATAATATTTGTCTGTAGCATGAATGGGCCGGCTCGCCCGGGAAAGTACCTACCACACTCCCGCAGAAAACAGGGGTCTGAGTGGTGCTTCGTACGGTGAGCGTTCCAGTTCCGGGATCCTCGGAACGCTTCCGCACTGCCTAAGGCGCTGCGGATTTCTATGGGCGACGTTGATTGCTTTCCATCAGTTGACACGCCTGCTCGTTTGCATTCCTATACCATAAAAAAACTTTTCCTTTTTATATTATACTTTTTTTCCACAGTCCCCTGATGGGCACAAGTCTCCCTATGTCTAGAGGAACGGACATTGAACCAATCAATGAAGGGCCATCAGACTCGAAATAAATATCTGTAGGCCATACATATATTTCTTCCGATGCCGGAATCGAACCCGCGACCATTAACTCCGAAAGCGGCGGCCCCGCCACTCATTATAGTATATGGACAATTTCAATTCTTTTGAACTTCCAAAATTTCTTTGAAATATATGAATGAAATCATATGTACACATCATGAAGTTGTGTACACACAACACGCAATAAGTGGGCGGCAACGGCAAATATTTAACTACTCAAGTATTGTATAATAATACGCTCCTTCGCCAACAATGTCAAATATGTTA
This sequence comes from Baronia brevicornis, assembly GCA_031353405.1. Taxonomy (NCBI): domain Eukaryota; kingdom Metazoa; phylum Arthropoda; class Insecta; order Lepidoptera; family Papilionidae; genus Baronia; species Baronia brevicornis. Next base: position 293,893 of record JASFAT010001617.1, read on the forward strand.
AGTGGGTTCATAAACAACTTTTTTTGTCGTTATCCGTCAAGTCCCGCCAGATAGCGCGTGTCAAATGTTTGTGCCACCACATGTGGCGTCGAATAACTGTAAACTGACTTTTTGTTGGAATATTCCGGATTTAACTAGTTAACACGGGTCCGTGTGAATGCAACCGCGTTTGAAGACGCCGATTATCGATATTGGAAATGCCATATGGTTAGAATCGATTTTCCATAGATATTAGAATCACACTTACTCCGTATAATTTTTTAAAACCAATTTATAAAATAGGTATATTATAATTTTCTTAATAAATTCTTTTTTATTTCATAGTTCAAAATAAACTCTACATTTTATATAATAAAGAATGATATTGTTGTCTTTAAGTATCTGTGGTGGGGAATGTTCATTTCTCTAGAGATGGAGAGGCTCCGTACTAAGCAGTGGGATATATACCTAGGCTGTTGTGACCAGTCCTTTGGTTACAACAGCCTATACGTCTCTTCATAGGCGTGGGTTCGTGTGCCACTGCTGTCACCATGTTGTGACCAGTGAAACACGAGGGTAAATTAAATACTACTTTATTGTCAAGTACCCGCCACCTACAATACACGCACAGATAACATTATACAATATAGGCTATACAATAAAATGCAATGACATAAATCTTGAAGATGATTCATGATTCAATCACATGATTTATTAGGAATCTGAATGCAATTTTGTCTCTGTTAAATATGTAAGTATTTCTCTTGAGTTTAAAACTTTTCTTTTACAAGTCGGGTGAGTTCTGTATCTAAAAACAGACATAAAAAAAGAAAACCATTTCTTTTAGCAAAATATAGCTTGTGAAGGTATAAAAAATAATTTGGAATCACTCTTAACAGAGATGTCATTATAAGAAAAGGACTAAAAAACGCTACACATCCCGATGTCAGTGCGCTATAACGGAATGTCAACCGACCGCGAAACGAGAAAAAAGACGTAGATATTTTAATAAGTTCATATATCGTAATTTCTCCGGCGTGACGACCGTGTCTCCGCGCCGCCGCCATATTGCATCGTATTTTATTTTGACAGCGTGCGTAGTTACTGTCACCCAACTGTCAATAGCTCTTGAACGTTGTTTATGTTTTAATTAACAACTGAATCATCGACCTTTCCCAATTTTTAATTTACAGCTGTAAAAAAAATAATTTCATAATTATTTATTTCTTATTAATTTTTTTCAGTACAAACAATATTGTTTAATTTTGACAGGAGAATATAGAATTATAAACATTTTTTTTGCTGCGGGAAGTACCGTCACAGAATATCGGCTATAAGTGGTGGTATTTATTGTGTTTCGTACATTGACTGCAGGGAGCTGGAGGCCGTCTCATTTCCCTTTCCTTTTCTTCCTTCTCCACTTACCATCACTTTCTTTTGTCCTTCCCATTATTCGCATCTTTTTCTCAGATAGGCTCAGTTGCCTTTGGCTTTCTATAAAAAAAATTAAGCAATGAGAGCTAAAGATGCACCAAAAAATTAAATAACGTAATTTATACCAAGTATATGCTCAACGATTTAGTGTTAATAATTCGAAATGAATGATAAATAATAATTTCCAAGAGGCAATTCCGACCACACGGAAGCTAGTGTCATAGCTTGATTAATAGCGTTATGATAAAAACTGTTTGTGAGGATGGTCGCGAACATGTTATTATGTCACCACAGGCCGGTGTCGCGACGCCTACTGATTAATGGTCGTGTGTGGCTACCTCAATGTTAGTTTTAGTATTTATGATTAAATAGATACAACTTGTCTATGGTTGAACGACGTCATGCAACTAAGTTTACATATGTTCATTTGAAATTTTTATTAGATATTTTTTGCTATTAACTTTTTCGGAACAAATGGTGAAGTGTAAGCTATTTGAGCCATGAATTGTAGATTCGATATGTGAGAAGTGTGAATGTATACAAGAGCATAAGTAAATTGTTTACTTTGTATTTCGATAAAGAATATGCATTTAACAGAACATTAATTTAATGGAACTTCTAATCTGATATTTCGAACCGAGTGCCGTAGGGTTTTCACAAAATATAAGTCCTTTTACGGCATTTCTTTGTTATCGATTCTTTAATATTATTTGTAGTAAGTAAGGATAGATTTATTTCTTCATTATTAGATTCAGATTCATAACTACGTTTAAAAATTAAACTAATTTAAATAACTAAAAAACAATGTAATTGATGCACTGCCAAACGGAAGTTGGCGATGGCTCAGGTAAAACTTCCAGCCAGCGAGCAGAAAAAGTGGTTTACGGTGACGATCTTCTGAATTGAAAATTATCTATATTGCCTATATTATATCTACCTTCAATAGAGATAAATTGTTTTGTTTATGACAATTTTATTTATTTTTAATATTGGTTACGGTATATAATAAGATTGTGGCTGTGTGCTTTATTTAGACACCATATAACCGCCGATAACTAACCTCCATCGCCTATAGAAATCAACATAACCAAGGAAATATTTGTAAAAGAAAAAAATATAAAAATACAAATAGAAGGGGAAGAAAAAAAGAAAAGAAAGAGGAAAGGAGTTCAGCCATCGGCTTTTAACAATTACTTAGCAGTAGCCAGTCCATTGATGTGATGAACAAAAATAGGCGAATTGACATTATGAACATTTTTTTACGATAATTCACCTGCAGCGCGTCTATAAAGATATTAAACTATAACAGTACAGTGGAAATAAATAAAGAGGTTATGTTATTATAATAGTTTTTGAATAAGTAGATATCTTAACACAAAAAAACGAAACGATATATCATTTATAGAATATTAGTTTGATATCTTATTTTTAATTAAAAAATCAAATAAATTATAATAACCTTTTAGCGCATATATTACATTTTACACATACTCGCTTACATCAACCAACACACATACAATACATATGTAGGTGTAGGTACGTGGCGTTGGTATATTTCTTTAACCTTTCGATCGGGTCAATTAAGCATCTAGGGAAACGTCAATGCCGAGATCGAAGCTGAATGAGCCGTACATCGGCGGTCGCACGACCATATCTCATGTTTTAATATCCGTCGGCGACTTTGAGCTGCCCGGAATACTATAACTTGTACGAGTTACGACGCGACCGCGGTTTTACAACCCGAACGCGCCCGATACCCGTCCGATGTTTTACGACAAATTGTTACGTCTTTTAATTCATCGCTCCCTGAAAATTTATTTGGTAGAATACTTTTCTATCTATTGAATTGTGAAACTTACATGTTTAAATAGCAGTTGATGTAAATGTAACTAAATTTAATTTATAGTTGATAGTCTTGTTACTAGTATATTATGGCATAGAAAGGTAAAAAAGCAAAGGTATAATAGCGTGTCGCTCGTTGGAAAGCAAACCTGCCGCTGAATTCCTAATTTTAAAAAAAATTTAATAAATTCCTATTGCATAACTTGGCAAAAAGAAAATTTTAACCCCCATCATCTGGATGAATTCATTCAACTCCATTCCAACTTCCCGAAACTTCATACCACTCACCACCCCACTCTATAGAATCAGCCTTATATACCTTCAGCGGAGCCTAAAGATAGCTGGTTTCCAGAGTAGTAGTGCGTGAAAAGAAGGATAAACGAACTGTTCCGGATCGTCACTCATCCAGACGGTGGGGATGAATTTTTTTTTTACGTAAGTGCAATTCAGCACCAGGCATTATTTGGAACAATTCCTAGGAGTACTCCCCACAGTAAAAGTAATTAATTAATTTAATAGTATTCTGTCAGTATGTCGGTTTCAGTTTACTGAAATGCTTCGAACCACGACTTTCTTAGATGGATACGATACACCAAGTTCTGTGTCATAACAGTTACCTTGAGAATAATTGGGCCAAACAAGGCCAAATTCTATTACATTGAAAATTCTATTTATATATAAACTAAAAAAGGTTGCTTTACCATTGAATTCCTAAAAGCAAATAATAAGTTTAGAAAACAAAACATAGTTTAAAAATTAAAGTAAACTTCGTCAGAAAGTTAAAAATAGCCTTTCACCGTAACACTCGAATCCGAACACGAAATTATTTTGTCCACTTTTCTTTTTTTTATATTAAGAATTAACGAATTCAGATTACGTGTACACCATATGTTACAAATATTCTTTATGTTTAATCGACGAATTTGTCGATCGTGTCATTGAACGAGAAATGTGTTGGATAACGATAATAGTCGGCAGTTTGAACAAATCCCAGCAGTCGGGTCCACATTTCATCTTAAAAGTCGATTTTATTGCAATAAATTTATAATTTTAATCGTTATTATAAAAACAACGGCGCGGGGTGTGCACGATGTGAACAATAAAATAGATATTTTACAGCAAGTTTTGCCGGCATTCTCGTAAACATGGCAAATGTATGGCGAGTCTGGATAAGCGTCAAAGGAGACGTTTGGCGTTTAAACTCAACGTATAAAATTCGTACATTACGCCGTCATTGGACCATTTTTAATTCGTGATCAATAAAACTTTTTGCGCCTTCTTTTCACCGATATGACGCTATATTTTATTTGATTGTAAAAAAATCTTTGGTTAGCATAGACAATATTGTGGTCATCGCTGACAAAGCGTTGTGGTGTTATGGTCAATTTGACATAGACTGATGCTACTTTTTAATTTTGTATATTTTTTTCTGATCGAAATAGCCGCAATGATTTATGTGAATAATTTCCTTAAAAAACGGTAGTTAAACGTCAGACATATTAAAGTTAGTAATAATATGTGTGTTACATTTTAGGGTTTAAAATACGCTTTATGCGATAGCACGTTATAAATTTACCTTATTTATAGGGTTAATGAATTTCTGATTAGGTAATCTTTATACACATAATTTCATTAGTAGGTACTGTCTGTTTATGATTTACACAACTGCTTTAAATATTGGAATATAATCGTTTTTATATTTTTGAAAAAGAAGTCTAGAAATGTTTTAAACATAACTAGAATTGTTGTAAACCGTTCCAACTAAGCTAATAATGCTTCTGCTATCAACTGGTTTATATTAATGGTCCAATGGGCGATGAGATCTCACGACATCAGGTTGTAACTGATTTTTTACCAACTGAGCTTTTGCTGGATATATACATTGAAATAGAATCCGTCAGGCTAGAAACCCAGGCTAATTGATATTAAAATAATGTGGATAGTTTAAACAAGATAGTTTTGTTTTGATAGCGGCTGCAAAGTATTATTGTAATTGCTGACTTCTTCCAAAGTTTCGCAAAAAAATATATTGCGCTCCTCAGGACGTACAAACTAACTCAAGACAGCAGCTGCCGTGTGGATATTTGAAAACAGGTTTACTTAATCCGAAACATTAATAGTTATTTAGGGTTCCATATCTATAAAACCCATTTCAGTTATTAATTTAAGTCAAAATTATTGATCTCTGGAACTCAAAACGGAACTCAGTATAAAATATTTTGAAATAAAATAATTTTTATGGAGCATTTAATGTTAAATTATCATTTAATCAGATACCGATGATTTGCACATCTATCTACTTAATATTTTATTTATCTTAACAGCTAAACTTATTTTAATATTTACTTAACTCCGGGTGTAGTTCCGTTATTAAAGTCTTACAGACTTCGAGACAGATAAAAAATATTCATTGTCATACATATCGTCATGCCTGTTTCCCTTAGGGGTAGGCAGAGACCACAAACCTCCATCTGCTACGATCTCGGCATGCTTCCCTTGCTTCCTCTACACTCATTATTCTCCTCATGCAAGCCCGCCGATTAAGGGCTCTTCATCTGGCCTTTCTTAAAAACTTCAGCAATTTGGTCAAGGTATGTTGTTGTCATTGCGTCTAAATAAATATTTTTTATAAAAGAATAATGTTCAAAATATTATACAGGTATTTTATAATTATATTTACTAATATATACATAGTGCTTCACTGATCCGCCATAGACTAACATAGTGTCCATTCCCCCAGAAATGGAGAGTCCCATGCCCAGTAGTGAAATATACTACGGTGCGTTTCTCTCGTAACTTCTTACCACGCAGCACCAGTTTGTGGAACCAGCTACCTTTGGCGGTCTTTCCGAACCGATACGACATAGGAACCTTCAAAAAACAAGCCTATACATACCTCGACGACTGCCTACGACTCCTGCGGTGTCGCGGTTGTCTATGGGGCGGCGTTGATTGCTTTCCATCAGGCGACACGCTTGCTCGTTTGCCCTCCTAACGCATAAAAAAAATATACCTAAAGTACATACATATATGGGCTGTTTAAAAAAATACAGTAAAATATTGTTTTCTACGAAAGCATTCGTGTACATAATAGAATTGTTGCATCAATGTTCATATTACTCGTACAAAGTTTACGCTTACAGAATAATGGAATATATGATTTATTACCAAATGGACAGAAGCACCTTGCCAAAGAAACTTAGCAGGTGCGGCGGAACAAAGGCGATCGACGAAAGCAATAAATTATTAATTATGATAAAAAGCCGCGTCATACAATAACCATGTATCCACGTTTGCTGAAATTACAAAAAAGAAAGAAATTCTGAAGAGCGGCGCCTAAAATCTTTTGTCTATGGACGTCCCACAGGGAGTGCGGTGGTGCACAAAGCGACGTAACTTTGTAGAAGCGGCGCGCGAGTAGGGACAAAAGGTCTCGGTGCGGACAAAAAATGACATCATTTATTTTATTGCCCCGGGTGAGAATGTGCTACATTAATATCGCGTAGGCCTTAATGTTCTAATCGCCCTAGGCTATCGGTCAACGTGACTGTTCTCTTATAAATTCATCTAGTGCTGCGTTTATGGATTTGTATTTCTTTAAACTGAAATAATTTAGTTTTCCTTATTGCTGTTATGTCACATTTTTTGGTTTACATTTATGGAATTCGTTTGTGTTATATAATTTATTTATTTATTTATATAATACAAGTCCGTTATTGGGCATAGAACTCTCCTAAGGTATACCACTTAGCTCGATCTTCGACTACACGGATTTAGTATTTACCAGGCACCCTGCGCAAAAGCCTAGCCTAAGAGAGGGTTGTGCGGCTGAAAATAAAACCTCCTCTCCCCTCAACTTTGTATGTCGGCAAAAAAAACTTTCGCCTGGTGATTTATCTATCTCATCTGCAATGGCCTTTGTGAAGATCTCTTAACAGACTCTGTATACAGGATGGACCGCTGCAGAAATAACATGTGCATGTTATTTCTGCAGCGGGCAATACCGCACTGCAATATGGGGGTGTAATTATGGGGTCGCAAGTCAGTCCATGGAGCATCTGCTCGACTGCTCACGGAGCCCTAACACCTACACATTCCAAGATCTTAGAGAGGCGAATGCTGCTGCCATTGCAGTGGCGATTACTGGGCCGGAAAAATATAGGAACCACTGACACGAAAGAAGAAGACCGTGCGGAAATCGTCGCTCCATCTAGTCGAGGGTCCTCCCACACTACGTTTGTCGAGACGCGATCTCCAATCCAGCACTCGTCTACTCCAAGAGACATGTTCCGTCCATAGACACTTTAGTTTCATTCCAAGAATCGACATGACAATACTAAAAAACATTGTAAATTGTCAAAAGTCGAGCAGGATTTAAACCGAAGCAGTTAATATAATGACCTAATATGCGATAAAACATCATAGGATAGAAAAATAAAGAAATCAGATCAGAATCTTATAAAAAATATTTTAAGAGTAAGAATCCGCTGTGCGTTTTTGCACAGAACAGGCGCGTGATTACTACCGGGCGCAAATTTTCGGACGCTTCGCAGTTGGCTAAGCATCATTATTGAATGCGATACGGTTTTTGTTGGTGGCGACCAGACAGTTTGTTTTCGTCCCAACTCAGTGTCTATTAAGCACTATGCCGATTCCTTACGAAGATCAATTGAAAAAAAATACAAAATGCATTAAAGGGTAAAAATAGTAATATATTAAATTTTAATTTTATTACCGTAATTAACGCTTGAATATAAAACTTTGTACATACATTTAATTTTTTTTTGTATTAATTTTTTCAGATATTTCAGATCTTTATTTTCTCGATTTAAATTAGATCTGAAATATCTGAAAAAATTAATAAGTTAGATTACACCTAAATATTACACACTATATATACTACTTATATATTTAGTGTAACATTTGATCTTAAATGGGATAGAATTTAAACAGCATCGTTCATCATTAGATTCTAATACTGAGATTGCGGTTTGATGTTGATCTATGAATATAGAGCATTTCTCGATTAAACTGTATATAAAGACTGGAATTGAATTACTGTATTATTTATATTGTAACGTCGCATTTCCGATAGGTACCTTAAAATTACCCATATTTCTGTTTTTCCTTTAACAGAGGTTCGAAAAACGATAAGTCGTTCTTATCTATATTGTATAAAATACCGTTTAGAAAAAGTTGTATCTACTGTAAAAAACCAATATGATATGCTAATGAAATAAAAACTTCATATATATACTAACAAGTAAAAAATATCTCTTAAATAATAAGAGGTATTTTATATTTGTGTTTTTTCTTTAAATAACACATAAAAAAAATGTGTCTTATTAATTACCGAACAAATTTATTGTCTAACATACTAATTTGTTCAATTGATTTTTTAAAAGTTGTCCATTTACAACAGTGTGATTAAGTAAAAAGTGCTTTAAAAAAAATTAGGGTTTATTGTTTTTAGTTTACAGTTGATAATTGCGTATTTTTTGTTTTCCAAGTTCAACGACCGCTTTCAGTTTCTTCAAGCATCTCTCGCCTAGATAGATAGGCACGTAGCAATCGGCTTTCACGGTTTAAGATTTTAGCGACGTGACAATATTAATATTCGTGGCGATTTATTGCCGTTTGCTTTTGCTTCTTCATCCAGAAACCGTTTAAAATATTGCGGAGAATTTCATTCATTCAATTGAAACTTTTTTATATCAAATAATACAAGTATAAACTGCACATGAATTAAAATTACTATAAAAACTTTCCCAGTGTAACTATATTAGGTTTAGTATATTTAATGGTGGTAGAGCCATGGCTATACAAATAGGTCGGATTGACTGGGGAAATAGCACACTTTCACAGAATATCGGCGTCTAGTGATGGTTTTATTGCGTTACTGCATTTCCTTCAGTGAGTGCAGGGATCTAGAGGCCTAATTCCATTTTCTTGTATAGTTTTCTTCGACTACTTTCTTATTTCCCTTCCATTGATAGTGGTAGAACTACACTGCAGACAAATACTTTGTCAAAAATGGCATAGTATATGTCTGTAGCATGAATGGGCCGGCTCACCCGGAGAAGTACGACACTTCCGCAGAAAACCGGCGTCTGAGTGGTAGCTTAGCTACCGCGCTTCGTACGGTGAGCGACTAAGTTTCGAAGGCCTAACACCAACTCCCATAATGACACTTTCCTTAAAGGTTGGCAACGATTCCGCACTGCCTATGGCGCTGCGGAAGTTTATGGGCGTCGTTGATGGCTTTCCATCAGGTAAAACGCCTATTCGTATGTCTTCCTATCCTAAAAAAAATTAACATCCTATCCTTACCTGAAATTGGCAACGAATTTGCAGTTTCCTTAGTATTGTTGGTGTCTATGGCCGCGTTGGTTGCTTATCTTCGAGTGTCCTATTGATCCGTTTGTCTTTCTATTCCATAAAAAAGCGCAATATACATTGTACCTGACAGGGAAGTGTAATAAACGAATTTGTTGGCAGATTTCTATCTTCGTGCTATACGCTTAATCCAACTTCAATAGATTGTTTTTTGTCGTCTTTTTGAAAGTGGGTTTAACGACAAGCAACTCATCGCTTGAACCGATGTCTCAACGTTACGGCTGACGGGGTCTCGAGGTCGGCAGCTGGTTGCAATTCCGCCCGACGACAGAACCTATCGGCCTCACCTTTACTTCCTACATCAAGCTTTTCCTTGTAGATAGGTATCCTATAGAGTTTTACCAGACATTTATCATAATAAACAAATTATTTTAAAACTAGATAGACGTATATATTGTTTGTTGTACACCAAAAACAATATTATACCATGATCAATTATCGTATTGTTTTTATACAATGTCTTATCGCGAATAACGATTTCTTGCAGACAACCGTTGGATGTTGGTGCAGGCTGGTGACACATCATCAATAGAAAGATCTTTTTATTATATTATACGTATATAAAAACCGAATAGCCTATACCTACCATAAAAAGTGGTCAAAATTTTTGGTGTTATGGGCAGGCATTTTTAAATATTCCGATTTTCTTTTTATTATTATATATTATACTTATATAGTACATTAGTGTAGTACATAACCAAACAGCCTATACCCACCGTAAAAAGTGGTCAAAATTTTTAGGTATGGGCAGGCATTTTAATTTTAAATATTCCGATTATCTCAAAAACTTCGAATGTGAGTCGTACAAAACGGGCCTTACAACAGGGTACACGGTACAAAAAAGGCAACTAACTAGTTTGTGAGCCTTGTGCCTAGCGTTGTCCGGGCTACATAGATTTTTTATAGGAGGGGGAGGGGGGATCCCAAGTAATTTAAGCTATTAAAAAATTTATAAAAACTCGTGTCATTCATTACCTTACCTTCCTACTTTTTACATTGCGTAGGTAACATAAAGTGTGCACTCCCGCGATAACTTATCTTGAGTCGTTAAAAAGTAAATAAACCTCCGGCACTAAATGAATTCAGATAAAGAGCAGCCATTTTGAAAAGCGTGACCAATGGTTTCACCGTGCGCTATCAGGGAATTGATAACAGTTCCATTTATGAATTCCCGGCGCTGATTGGCGGAACCATCGACCGCGTTCATGCAGCGTCAAATTAAAGGAAACACTATAGATACTACACTTTCGAAATAAAATAATATGCAAATAACAAAAAAATTGACAACATAAAGTGGCAAAGGTGATATGCGTTCGGAGAGGTCACACGTTCGAATCCTAACTCGAACTCTTGAAATAGTCTTGGATACAGTTATAATACGATGTATAAAATTTTATTATCAGAGTGCGGGTACTCAACGGCTGAGTATAGGTCACCCCTAAGATCCCTAACACCATCTAGCCTGATCTTTGTCACGCCTATCCTAATAAAATAACTATATATTATATTTAAAAAATATAATTAAATAATATAAGGCGGCTGATAAAGACTCGATGCGTGTAACCGAAAAATGACCTAGATAACGCCCCTTGACGCCGCCGTAGTTTGTGGCTTTAACAAACAAGAAAGTACATATTTTTCATACATAAAATTAAATATTGATCTCGCATACGTACCAAAACCATTCATCTAAATGCGATGAAATTTTGGAAGAAGTTGTTCGCATGCTCGGGAAAGTGGTGTGCTACGCTTTTGTTCTAATCCTATATTATTACAAGTATATTTACTTCAAAATTCAACAATATGTGTATCATTATCGTATATATAATAATAAAAAGAAGTTATTGATAATTATAATTAAAAGTAAATAATCTATATGGTGTATATAACCCACATCTCCCCTAATATATAATTTAAATGAAGACAAGACACAAATTGAAATCACAGTGTTCCTGCTACTGCGCGCTCAATTAAACTTAAAATAGAGAACGCGCTTTTTAATTGTGTAGACGTTATTTTTGGAATAAATATTTGAAACTGTCACATACTAAAACCATTAAGAATCTTATATTAAACAAACTCGACTGGACTGGGCACGATAACACCAAAAAGTCGTTTAAAAAATTTACCCCGATCTCCTAAAGTACGTGAGTTGTTGATTTACAAAATGTGAAGATCAAATTATTTAGATAGGCCTCCTCATTTCTGGAAAAATGAGACTTTACTATAAACAGTTAAAGCCGTGGGGAATTACAGGTATTTATTCTAAGCATTCTAAGCATTCCGCCAATCCCGCGAATATTGCCTTCGACAAGCATACAAAAATGGGAAAGCTATTTTTGGATGCTTGTCAAAGTACTATCGTCCAATAGAGAGATATGTGTGCTGTAAAAATAGTACTATATATTAAATATTCGAATGCTTAACTAAATTTCTAATAATTTTAATAGTAGGTATGGCAGAATTTATTAAAATAAATGTTATTTTTAAAATAATAATAATAATAATGTTATACATTAGGTATAATATTATTTCTACGGTAAGTATTTAGTGCTCAAATAATGCGTCGACATGGAAAAATGTGAAAATTTTATTGTATAAATATGTTTTTAAAATAATTGTATTTTACTGTTTCAATCATGAGATAATTCGAAATGTGTCCAAATGTAAAAAGGTAAAAAAGTTAAAAGATAAATCGCTTTGTAAACGGTTAGACACAGTTCCGTAAGGAAACAATTTACTCGAAGCCACGCCAATTGAGTGTAGATGGCGCATGAGTCGCGCCCCGTGTGGCCTCGTCTTCAGCGACTTTGCTTCATGTTCGTTTTTGTATTTCGAACGTCTCCGTTTGTTTTTAGCTTATCGCTCGCTTCCGACGTTTATTGCGAACGTGACATTCGCGCGGAACCACAAAAACGCCTTATTAAATCCCTATTGTATCGCTCGCCCCCAATAAAACACCGCGGACGGTATGTTTTCACTCAAGTGACTTTGATAAATATTTTTAAAAACATCGAAGAGGTAATACATATGGCTGCCTTCATCAATAAAGCGCGTAAACGTGCAAGCGCTAGGGTGCCCAAATTTCGCGTTCGTCCGGTACGTATATGCATGACACTAATGTTTGTAGCGGTACGAAAAATAAAGTACGGTCAGCACAACTGTTCGATACTTAAGTATTATTTTTAGTTATATTGTGCTGCCTCTGTAGGGAGTCGACCGCCCGCTGGGTCGCTCTCAACTCTCTAAGCCCAAATTGCTAGTTCGCCTCAGTCATTTTAGACGGTAGTGTATGTACATTCAGTTTCGAGTTGTTGCAACGCTAAGTCTAGATTGCTCAAGCTATGAAAGTGTCACTTTTGAAGAGGTAAATGCTAGTCTGTTATATTGCAACTGAATTCGATTGAACTGTGTTCGAAAACAAGCTATAACCTTATATACCTACTGAATTGTCTTTTAACAGATTTAACTTATTTGTGTTGCGTTATTGCTTAGTTGTTTGGCATTGGACTTTTAACTATCCTTACTTGGATTTATTCTGTAGTTAAGTATCAACAAGAAGAGTATGAACTTGGGAATAAGAAAGTACTTGATGTAAAGTTAAATATTATTAAAATTGTTTTTATTATATGGTCTTGTCGTTTAGGCTATGGTACAAGGCATGGAATACAAACTTACGCCTTCGATGAGACTGGACAAACCCTGAAGATTCAAAGAGGATTTAATTAAAATTCTTCAATATTGTGAATTTCCTATTTTTATATTAATAATAATAAGCTATTTTATTATTTGAATAAGTACTTTTTATACCTACTAGATTAAGCATAGTTTGTTTAGACAGAAAGATAATAATAAATCATTCTGGGTGTTGCCCTATATTATTTCCAGTTTGAGTAAATAGCATATTTTTGATTTTTTATGATTGAAATTAAAAATAAATATATTTAAAGATAAAATAGCCAATTTTAAGTAGGTACTTTGTATGTAGAAATATTAAATGAAATAAAATTTATTTTTAACTATTTATTTATTTGTTACAATATTTAGTTGATTTATAAATAATTAAAACGTATAATTTAATAATGTAAAGTCTGAGCATTTTGTTAAAAGATGCCCCAAATAGTAAATTTGGTGGAATATTGTATAGGCGATCGGTTATATTTATCGTCGTGTAATGTGGACTCATTAGAGTAGAGGGCGCCTCTGGCTCAGGTACGCGTTATTTATATTGCGGGCGAGGAGAACAATGTCCACGCTGGGCTCTTATTAATCATCTCTTTATCCCTAACCGCTTGGGCTATTCTGTAACATCAAAATAAATTGAAGAATAGACGTAGTAAATAAAACAAAACTTTATGCAATAAAAATAAAGCGTTTAAGTAAAAGATCAGTTAAGTAGCAACGTCTAGTAAAACTTGTAAACAGACAGAAACATTCAAGCTGAAAGGAACACAGTTAACAGTAGAAAGAGACGCTTGAAAATCTCTTTGGAGAATAAGATTCGAAGCGAAGAAACCTGCCTGAGAACCAATTTTCTGATTTTGCTAACGATGTTAACATAGAATAATTTGATCTCTATATTAATAAGCTGAGATGCCATAATCCTCATGCTTGGTGGACGAATTAACGATTGCATGGGTAATTAGCGATGGGTTTTTATCCCTTGTTGCCATCGATCTACTATTGTTTTTTGAACTATATTTGATTAATGGAGTCAGGCGTTAATTTACGCGCCAAGACTCATAAGTTGGGGACTTAAGAGAACGACTTAGTATTCAAACGCCACAGATACTGTGACGTGATTGTGTATAAATGTAGGGCGTTCCAAAGGGAATATCATCCATTCAATGGAGAACGCATCACGATAACGGGGAAAACAGTTATGGTATCTGATAAAGCCCAAAGTCGATTCTGTAATATAGATTAAACACCGATGTATGAAGGCGGAAAACATTTTTTTTCATATATATATTATATATATATATATATATATATATATATATATATATATATATATATATATACATATATAATATATATATATATATATATATATATATATATATATATATATATACTACTTCAGTAAGGAGACCATATCGTGTGTTAGTACCGCCATCTATCGCCACTAACTGTTAATATATTAGACAGTATCTAAGTTAAAATTTGGATGTCAATTATTTGTGTAACAACATAAAAACAAACATGTTGGCAACATGACAACATATTTGTTTAACATCATTATCAGAATAACCTTTGCGTATGCATATTTGTTTTTTTTTAATATATTTAAATAGTATTTGTAAAAAGGAACAGTAGAATATAAAGTTGAAATAAAAAGGAGTGTTACTGTAATGGAGAATAACCCTCGCAGCGGTGGATGCATGAAATATAGTGTTTAACACCACGCGGCTTGTACCTTGGGACGTCCCGCGGTGCGAGTCTGTCTGCGGCCTCTCGAAGCATGGTCACCTTACTCAACGAGTACTTTGACCGAACTTTATATTCTGGATTCCCATGAACATGGTAACATTAAGCTAGCTTCCAGTCTTACTGCCGTAAAATTTACTTTATTCCGCACTAAGTCTGAAGTCGTGTAATGTATAGTGAAGTTTAATGACGATTAGTTGCGTTGTAAAATGTACACTCTTGGACTATAAGAATACATTAACTGTTTATTTGAAACTTACTAGTCCTTGAGAATGTAATGAGCTAAATAAACGAGTTAGTTTGAAAACATATTATTATATTATATTATTATACGATGTTTTACAAAGTAACTTCAACAATCACCTGCTCATCATTTATTTTATTATTTATATATAAATGATTACGAAATTATGAATACGTATTTCATAATATATGATGAAGAAAAATCTGTTTTTATTTTATAAACTTTATTTTAATTTTTTTTTTCACCATGTCTAAACAATTTATTTTGACATAATTTTACACTAAATAATACCATGGATGTAAAAATAGTATTATATAAACCATATAGATTGTTAAAGTAATTAGAAAATCAAAAGTTGACTTCAAAACTAATATATAATTTTTTTTATGTTTTAAATACATAAATGTATAAAAGTTGAATAGGTATCAAAGTTCCCTTTTTACGAAGAAAGAAGTATTATGTTACTATATAGAAACTGTACGGTTTTTGGGTCTCTGTGTGTAATTTTTGTGCCTTATTTATCTCCAAGACACTATGCAAATTCTACTTCAATCGTATCAAAAAGACTTCATCCAAAAGAATCATTGATGTGCACCATTTCCTACCAAAAAGCTAGCAAGCATTGGAATGATGAACAAGAATTAAAAAAAAATCAATATTAAAAAAGGTCACCTTCTAATATTATAAAATAATTGTACAATTTTTTTAAAAGATGATAATATATATAAAGATTTATTAAAAGAAGCCATGGCGATCTGCGAATCGACTATTTTATAATTAATCAAATAAAGAAAAGGATTTTTATGATATTAATAATAGTAAAAGAAAGCTATGATTATGATTTTAGGGTGTCCTTAAGAACCTAGCATAAATTATTAAAAACGATATAACGCAAACATAATATACTATAATTACGTATTATAATTTGATGTCATAATAAAGTTTTTGATGGTTTAATGGTTACGTTTATACAATTATGGCCAGCAATTACGTAGCGACACCTTTCAAAATTCCACGAACACAAATTCTTAGCACCCAATAGTTTTTTCAATAACCATTTAAATTATTAATTCAATGGTTTTGTTGTGTAACTAAAAGTTGGTTAGTGTGTATATTTCTAAACTAAACCCGTCGGAGGCCGATTCAAAGTTAAGAATGAACACAACATAAATATTTTAATGGGGAGCCGGATGATGTTTACAGAATTTTTTTGTCCAACAATTTCTCGATGGTATCTGTGAGTGATGCGATTAAGTAATAAAATAAACGTAATAATTTCGGACGTAAAGTAACGGAACTGCTCAATTTTGAAAGTTGAACGATACTGGAGCGATAGAAGCATAGAAAATTGTTGAATTACTTTTATTTATACTACTTTATTTATACTTTTATCATCATGAGCTTCGCGGCAATTAACAGCTGAACATAGCCTAGAATATATAAAAAGAATACAATTTTTACTGTGCCACGGTATACAAGTATGTAGTACCTATGGATATTCTCAGACGGAAACGCCTATCTCCAGCAGTGGACTGCCGCGCGCTGATATTGATATTGAATTCCATTGCAACCTTTAAATAACCACAACACCCAGTATTATATTAGTTATTTTAAGTGTAACATGCTATCAATGTAATATCACAAAATACACATTATTACAAAGACACAAAATAACCGCAACTTTAATCTTGAAAGAAGTCTCCATTTGCTATTGTCTCAAGGTTAGTGTTGCGACTACCCAATGTCGACATAGACGCATATTGTTTATCGATATTATGCCACTACAATAGTACTGTTTTTGGTACACTTATTTGCCCATAACACGAAGACAATGGTGACGGTCAATGCTATTAAAATAAACGACTATGTTGCATTAAAGTGTCTTGTATAACTCTATATCACGCACTGAATTAATCAACGGTTTTGTTAAAAAAATATATTCTTGTGGTTTTGGTGTTTAAAATAAATTGTAAAGTCTGCAAAATGAGGTGAACTAAAAATTGGAAAAATGGCTTTGCTTGAATGGTTAGGGTCAAAGATTCTACTTCTCCTCCAGCTTCCTCAAATCCTCCCATCATCATACTTTCTCCAAATGCAAGCGATTTATCTACTACATCCTTCATATTTTATGTCTCTGATTACTTGTTCATGAGGTTTGTTCATTTTTTAAATTCCAACAAAAAAAAATAGACATTGTTCTAAAGAGATTTCCCTTCTGAGTATAAGAATGTTTAGAATTTTGTGCGCTAAGGTACATCATTTCAAGTTCTCATATATCACATATTTTCTATTGTTATATCAAGCTCACAAGTTTCTTAACTTTTCTTTCTTTTTTTCTTTTCTTAACGTTTCTTAACTTCTTTTAGAGCATATATTTAAACCGTACTTAGAATTAAAGTATTTTAATAAGGTTATGGTTATTATATTGTGTTTCGTTTGAGAGTTATACTAGAACTTTTGAAGAGAATTGCACATTGGAGTTTACTTTCAAAGTCGTATAAAATACATCATTTATTTTTTATACAATTTTGAATAATAGATACTGAAAAATCGTTCTTAAGTATTATGCAAATATATATAAATATAAAGCTAGTGAAGTGAGGTATAAGCTCATCTCTACTTCAAGTACCACAACAAAAGAATTACATGTTAGATTGTAAATTGCAGAAACTGGTATATGATATGGTATATTTGTGTATATATTGTAGATCTCTAAAATAAGCAGAGTTGCAGCAACAAAAGTATTACACGTATTACAACGCCGTAAAATCATTTTATTTTCACTGTACGCTGGTGCAATGAACGTAAACCGGTAAATCATCCATGCTATCCGCTGCCCGCGCCCAAGTGAAAGCTCCTAGATAGAAAACACAGGTGTAGAATGATCTATGGTCGGGACATGTTGGAAATTGCTTCCACGATTTATAATTTTTATAAACAGTAAGTAATTTGATGTCGTACTAAAGTTTTTGATGGTTTAATTAACAATTATGGCCAGCAATTATGTAGTGACATCTTTCAAAATCCCACGAACACAAAAGACAAGTTGGTCGAAAATGTGGCTATATATATATATATATATATATATATAATATATATATATATATATATATATATATATATATATATATATATATATATATATATATATATATATATATATATATATATATATATATATATTTATATTATTAAAGTTCTTATTGCAATTCACGACCTACTTACTAACTCTAATATATTATGCAGATGAAGTCGTAGGTAATAATTAGTCACAAACAAAATAAGAGAAATGAGACAAATGGTAGTCAATTAGTGGTGTAAACTACCGCGAGTCACTTTGATCGTGCCGACACACCGCGGCCACTGTGATGCGCCCACTACACAATTTACATAACCGCATTTACAGGTCGAAGGCTGCGATGATCTAACGCCTGCCTTTTAGTGTGTCGGTTTGTTGTACGGTACAGCTATATAGTATGTAAGCACTCGCTATAATAACGTTTTTTTCTTTGATAGCAATTAGTTACAACTATTATGCCAGTGTCAAGTAAAATACAATAATATCCAATCTCTTGAAATGTAACAAATCAGCTTATCGCATTACGTCTTGATAAAATGGTGGCAATTTTACCAAAACCTTCTATGAACTTTTTCAGTCAACTTAAAAAGTTACGATACACGCATTTATTTCATATCACTTCACTTATACACCTTAATCGAACTATATTACTTAATATGCCATCACAATTAAACTATATAACTGTACACATTGGCCCAACGTGCGGGGCTAACACGTTGGGCCAACATATCAGCTCCCAAGGGTCGCTGTTTATGCATTTATGTATTGGCCCTCCAAGGAAGATGGACGTAGAAATTCTCCCTTATCTCATGCAAAAGTAGTAACTTATTAATACAGTACATTAAATTTACAGAAATAATTATGTTATTAGTAATACAATTCCAAGGATCATTAACCTAAAATATAAAATATTTATAAAATAAATATCTGACGCCAGACGTCAACGTGTAAACGCTGTTAGCGGCAGACACCAAGATCCTTTTATATGTGCACGAAAAACCAACCGACTCTATTCGCTTGACCGGCCACTGTTATTCACCAAGTACCAAACGGCACTAAGTAGCACGTTGGGTCGATATGTACCCTTTAGAGTGCTTCTTTAACTAGCCAAAGTAGATAGCCAATTCAGCACAACTATCTCGATCTTTAGCGAGGCGAAGCATTTCGAGAGCATTCGCTATCTCTGTCTACTCCCTCCCTAGATATTACATAGCCAAGAATTTCTTCCCCGAACATAGCTACAGTGACAATAACGTTTTTAAATATTTTATGTTCTGGAGGATGTACCTATATCACATTATCATGGAATGCGCAAGAAACGAAAGAGAGAGATTCCACATATTTAATAGATTAAGCATAAGCTGGTTTAGCATAGATATTAGCAATACTATATTAGCCTATCCCTTCTCAGACGTTGCTATGTTGCTTCATTTACTGGTAGGAATCGGCCTCGGGAATCGATATGCTAATAGTTTTTTATTGTTAATTTTAAGTATTACTTTAAGTTAGAATAGAAAGATATAATTTATATGTACCTACTGTTGTTTATGTCCTATAAGGGTGGCATGTTCATTGAAGCAAACCCTTTTATCTGAATAAAGAAAAAAGGTACACATATATATATATATACATGATTTTAATCATGTTAACTTTTTGCTGATTTGATCTTTAACGTGAATGGACTGGGTCGTCGGAAAAGTAGCATACTCGCAGACAACAGAATTTTGATTAGAAGACTAGGTATAATGAAATTTTTTCGTAGAGATAAGAAAGACGAGGACCCTATGTCTCAACACATATTGGAATAAATGATGTGTAATGTGATGTATTATATAGAGTTCGAGATAAAACTTATAGAAATAAAATACATGATCTTTGCCCATATTATCATGTAGTATCATATTTTTCCTGAAAAGAGAAAATGTTGAAACAAAAAAATTAATAATCATCAGCTACTTATGGCAGTCCCAACTGGACTTAGGTATATCCCGTGTATCACAAGATATAGCGAAGCTTTTCTTCTATTTAGCGAAGGTTTTAACGTCAGTAATGATTTCGAACTTTTATTTAGAGAACTCTTTATGTTAATAGCGGTATAATTTGCTTAGAGATGATACATATTACCGTAGAGTCCGACCGAACGGTCAATTTATTTGGCAAAATTGACCGTTCGGTGATATTTCAGTCATCGACGGTTAGAATTACCCGAAGTGGTAAAGAAAAAAATATTATTACTCATTTATGTAAGTAATGGAAACGGTTGAAAGAAACCGTGTTAATTCAGCCATACCTACAACAAAACGTAATTTACATGCAAACGAATTGTTTTAAATTGCATGTGAATTTACAAACTGATCGAACAGTATTGTCAAACACCTGATGTTTAATTCACATCGGAATTTGAAACTCAAGGAAAAGTCATGGTGTGTATTTTTCTATATGAAAGACTTAAGTAAACCAGCAAAGGGATCACCTGATGCTATGGCGTACTGCTTTGGGCGACACACGGGATATTTAGGGGGTTTGTATCTTTGATAAAAATGAAATTCTTACAAACGAAATTAATTTATTTTTCTTTTCACTGTACATCTATATTATCTTTTTCATACTTTATCAATTTACATTTTATGTTTTATATCTCAATTTTTTATGCCAGAAAGGTGACATGCCTATCCAAAGACGTCACTCGAACTAATCTTTTTGTTTTTATAAAACAATTTATTTCTTGTTTATTTCAAAATTTTAAAATTACGAATTTATAAAGAAGTAATGTAATATAAAAGGTTTTAATATATTCAAATAAAACGTTTAATTACATTAGTGATACATTTATCAATGTATCACTGCAGTAATCACCACTGCCCATGGAGTTCTGCAACTTTAGGAATATAAAAATACTAAGAAGGATTTAATAGGTTGGGAAAAATTACTTTTTAAATTAATTCTTTCTTAAATCCTTTCTTCTTCATTTATGGAAGTCATGGAAGGAGAAAGGCATCAGGATGCCAAATCCCTACACTTACAGTATGAAACGCGGTAACGTTTTTAAAAATATGTTGCGACTTATCGTAATTTTTCTAAAAGGGTATAATACATCCCGGGTCTTACCGATCCAGTCGTGCATTGGTTTATCACCAATTGATGATAGATGCCCTTGAAAGTATCATAAAACACATTTTAAATATTATTCTATCGTGTTTATTGTGGTGTGACAAAATGTGGTACAATTAACCTAGATAGATACCTCCAAATTATAAATAATTTATTAATTTCCAGATATTATATACGCTCCCATTACATTAAAACCTGACAACATAAATGCTTTGTATAAATATCTATCACCATGAATAAAGCGTTTAAAAATCAACGAGACTTTCATGAACAATCGCCGTTATTCTCTTTATATAGTGCGCCTTGAATAGTTCTAGTTATGCGACAATGACATACATACGTCCATTGTCAAGGCGCTTTGAGAATTTTCAAAATCGTGTCATTCTTCTAGTTTTAATATCCACGGCTGGTATAATGGCCACCTCACACGTGAGGAAGCAGTGCGGAGCTGTTTTAACTGCACACGGATTAGTCGCGCGAGCGGCACGCGACGCAATAACGCGCCGTGAACACACGATCATGTGAAGATATTTTATAACCGTGCCATTCTCAAATTGTCCGAAAAAACAAGAACCGAAACTTATCGCGATTATTCCTAAGGATTTTTAGGCTAGGCGGTGTTACCGTACTAAAATAATGGTATCTAGACTCGCAGATCGATTTGCGTGCTCATTGGTTGTTATTCCGTAAAATTTTGTTGCCTAAAAAGTGTATGAACCGGCGCTTCTAAATTTCACAGTCGTGGATACAGATGCGCGATATTGTAATTGGGTGTTTGAAATTTGAATATGCCTAGCTGTCTGTTCTAATTCACGCCTTTTTCGAAGTTTAAAGATGACGGAATTTTTTTTGTAAAAAACTCGTTTTTACTCAATTTTCTTTATTTGTAATCAAAGTCTACTGATGTTGACGAAAAGAACTTTATTCGTTCATTTTAATCATTTTAAAATATGTCTTTGTTGACTGAATCAGTAGTTTCACTTCTCTTTACTTTTACTTACTCTTTTGTTCTTCTCTTCTATTATTTTCTTCCGATCTACTTCTGTATTAAACTTCGACTCACCTTCGCCCCTTTATATAGGTATAATGATCGAAAGTTCTACATTCAAAAATTTGAAAATGTTCCTGTAATCTCTGTCCTATCTCTTTCCTGCGTGCAGCTATTTTCTATTAATTTTTATTGTCACGCAATGACGGACGTCTTATATAGGTACAGCAAAATTTTCTAGATAAAATGAATACACATTAGATTTAAAAGTGTGCACTAAAAATAATGTCTTGAAAATTGCTCTATAAGCGATGTCTTCGATCGAAGACTAACTACAATTTAAACAGGCGTACCTACGAACAAAGATTGAATTAAAATATCAATTAATCACTGACTCTGTTATATGACGCTTCGTCTTTCACCCACCGATTGATCGTTAACTTCATTGTTTGGCTTACAACACAATAGTTAACGATGATCTTGTGTGGCAGAATAAAGCCATTTTTTGAAATATTGCTGAAGTTTTGAGGTTCATGTTAAGTTTTATAACGTATACCAGATTTTAAGTATACAGGACTTTTCCCGCCAACTTACATCAGTGACGTTGTGTTTTTATTTCATTTTCATAATCTTATATTATTATCAGTTATATTGTTTAATTGTGGTGGCGTATTATGCAATATAGTTCGTTTAAGGTGTATAAGTGAAGTGATATGATATAAATGCGTGTATCGTAACTTTTTAAGTTTACTGAAAAAGTCCATAGAAGGTTTTGGTAAAATGGCCACCGTTTTATGAAGACGTAACGTGATAAGCTGACTTGGAACATTTTAAGAGATTGGATATTTATTATTGTATTTTACTTCACACTGACATAATAGTTGTAAGTAATTGCCTATAATTTAAATATATATATATATATATATATATATATATATATATATATATATATATATATATATACATATATATATATATATATATATATATATATATATATAAATAAGTCCGACTTAAATCACGGTAACACATGATTCTCTAAAATACATTGAAACAATAAAAATTAAAATTCTTTTAATATATTTCAAGTAGGATCTCTTCGAGCCAATGTTAGAGTTAATTTTAAAGATACACAACACATTTTAGTACATGTCTAGAATTTAAAATAATAATATTAATAGTAAAATATTAATCGTATGTAAAAAACAAAGAGAAAAAATTTCAGTAAAAGGTAATTTTCTAAAAAATAATTTTAAAAGTTTATAGTTCGGTGGAGAATGCGGTTCGATGAATCGATCACGTGTACTGGGATAAAAGCTTACGAAACCAACCAATCGAGACCAAATATTTTTTGCGTAATATTTGAATATTGTACGATGTGAAATGCAAGTTTCATTTGAATTCATTTCGTTATTGTCCGCCGCTGCGGTCGAAACATAATTACAATGTAGATACGAAATGTAAACCAATATTCGATATTGACGACGTGTAAATATACTGTGTCGAGACCGCAACGCTGAGTGAGGTGGTGTAACTATAAAATTTTATTTCGCGATGGACCGACGGAGTGATGCGATTTCTCCACCTCAACTGTTTTGTTCTTTTTATGAAGCTCTTGTTCTGTTTAATATCGCGGTTACTGTGACGTATTTGTATATATATATTTTTCTATTGAATACGTAAAGGAGTAGGCGGGTCATCTGATGATAAGCAAACATTGCCGCCCATAGACACCCACATGCAGATGCATTGCCTACCTTAGAGTAAGGATTTCAATAATAAGAGGGGAAAGATTCCATTGTAGGGGAATAAGGATATAATAGGAGGTGTAGAAAGAAATAAAAGAAGGCGAAAGAATCCCAGGGCTTCGAAATCCCAGTACCTAATCATCTTAAAAAAGGTGGTTCAACACTAAAATGCTACCACTTCACATGGATATTCTGTGAGGGTACAGTACTTCCCCATATGTAATATAAATGCTTATTTTTTACGTAATATTATAATACATAATATAAATAAAATTAAGCAAAACGCTTTTCGTTTAAGCAAAACGTGTTTTTATTAGAATTCTTGTTAACTATTCCAACTAAGCTTTTATAATCTTTATGCTAAGATATGGTTCACATCAATAGTTTAATAGAAGATATGACATAGAGATCGTAAGGGCGAGCTTTACCAACTGAGCTTGTTAGTGCTGCTTCAAATGATTAATATTATTTATAAATATTATTATATTATTTATATATATTAGTTATAAATATTATTTATAGAAAATTAAGGTTATTATTCTAACCGTGATCTCAATTTTGATGCATTTTCTTTTTCTTCTTGAACTGATGACTTGACTATAGTTCTAATTGATGTTTTTCTTTTCCTAGGTGTGGTTCCAAAATAAGCGGTCCAAAGAGCGCCGCCTAAAACAACTGACGTCAATGGGCAGGGGTCCGTTTTTCGGATCTTCGCGCAAAATGCGGGGTTTTCCCATGAACCTCTCCCCGGGAGGGCTGGAGGAAGGGCCACCGGGGTTTCCGTACTTCGCAACTGCGGATGGGAAGTTCGAGTTTGGTTATGGCCCGCCGTTCCACCATGACGCGCCCTTCTTCCATCCGCCACCGACGATGCCGTTTAACCAGCCAGGTTAGTACACTAACATTGACATTTATAACTTCCGGGTAAGCTACCGGCAAACGTTGTCTTGCCATATAAATTATTTCTAGGTATAGATATAAAAATAGTTTATTTCTAGGTATATAGATATAAAAATGTTTACGAAATATACAAAAAAAAATCATAAAAATCAGTCAAACCGTTTCGGAGGAGTTTGACAACAAATACTGTGACACGAGATTTTTATATATTAGATAATTTGGCTGTCCAAGACAAATCCAAAGCATTTTTATTCCTTCTAAATAAATATTAGGCATTATTATTTTTATTAATCAAATTCTTACAAAAGATTTGCATATAACATATCACCAAATAAAAAATATATATTATTACTCCTCGTTAAATAATTATTAATTATAAAACAATAAGAACGGTTACTTTATATAAATACTATAATTGCATACTATTTATTCTAAATATAGTATCCGTCTATTTCCGTAAATAAGAAATAAACTTGTACAACACATATTTTTCCTTTGTGTAGCTAATATTATTTTTTTTAATTTTAAAATAAGATTATATAACTTAATGAAAAAAATAATCATCGCTGTCGAACAAACCTGGTTTAAAATAATGCTTTACACATTAAAATATTATACCTACAAAAGTTTTGTTTTGTGTAGTATCATTTAGTAAGCTTAAAAAAAAAGGAAACAAATGGACAAGTAATAGGACACACACACAAAAGTCTAAAACGTGAAAAATATTTTCCAGCATGCGGATCACCTGGTGTTAAATGATCACCATAACGAAAACAGCAAAACGTCGGGGGCGTTCCAGATGCGTTGCCGTCCTTTACAGATGACATATGTACATACGCTTTTATTATCTTCGTTAATTAGCCACACAGTCGTAATAATACACTGTTCGACTTCCGTCTGACTCGATGAATGCAGAGCCATAACCTCCTGGAGATTGCTTTTACTACTCAGGTAGACGATTTTGCCCATCCAATGCCTATTCAAATTTGCTTCCAATGGTAAGCAAGTCGCCTCGTACGACAACCATGGTAAGAAATAGAGTGGTTCTGTTCTATACCGGGCACCACACGGAAAGGGATAACTACCACTATATGGTATAGCACATAAAACATATGGGTTTATAGTATTTTACATGTCACATGTACCAGGCGCTTAGTAACGGGAGCAGGTCGTTTCGCAGGCGGAATGGAGTCGCTTCCCGGCGGCGAGTTCCCCGAGCAGTTCGCCCCGCCGGATCACCTCGTGCTCCCGAGACCCTCGTCGCCAGAGTTCACCTTCGGCGACGCCCCTCCACCCTTACATCCCGAGGGTCTGGTTTGGTAGCTGAAGCCGGAGCCGCGGGACTTCCACGACTGATGCGGCTCAACGGGTTTCAAAGTGGACTTTTTTAACAGTGTAATTCATTAATGGTTTGACTGTTAATATTAAAATGAAAAATATTGAACGTGAAGTGTTCTGTGACTTTTTATTCGTGTAGTGTATTGTTTTAGCAGTTATCAGGGCGACCTCAAAACTTATCATTTGTACAGAAAATAAATTTTTAAATAATGTCTAAATGTTCGTAACATTTGAATTTTCCACCATTTAATATATACAATAAAAACAAAAAGTTCTTGCAATGCACTGGAAATTGTATTTTACAATTAAACGATTTTGTGTTTTTGTTATTAAAATTGTTTATAAAATTTATTGTTTGTCAAAATCAATCGCTCAATTCATAAAGAAAACTTGATTCAAATTTCAATATTTTTTTCATGTTTTTAGAAATATTTTTATTAATATGAATGTAAATAGTGTACAGAAATAGAATTTTATAAAATCAATTTTTATGTTAAGTGAATAATTTATTTACGGAATGTTATATACATAAGCGATATTGTTTTTGGTTCCTATTTTAAGATAGATAACTAATGCATTTTTGTGTATTTATTATTAATTTCTAATTAGTGCTTCATGATAATTAAACTTGATTTGTATGTATACTTGGGAAAAGTTATCGCCTATGTAAATATAAAAAATGTAAATAAATAGAAAAAATATAATGTATTATATAAAATTGATTATAGATGTAAGTTTATTACAATCATAGGTGATTTGAATAGTTCTTAATAAATAGCGGTATTTCTTTTAATATATATATCTCTCGATGTGTTAATGTTGCCAGTAAATTAAGTATAATTCAAATCATTTAAAAAGGAAATATATAATATTTTTTATATACAATATTTATTTATATTATACATATAATTGGCGCTTCATATATCTATTTAATGTTCGACTACATTTTTATACATTTCTAGTGTTATGATTTTTAACTGCAAATTTTTAAATGGAAACTTTTTAGTGCCGCCGTGCGATACACTTTGTTGTAAAAATATATGTATTGTAATATATTATCTGTGCTCGCGAACCATTTTTTAAATGCATTTCTGTATTTAAGAGAACACTATGTGTAAAAAGTTGCACTCGATTCCATTATGCTTTTTAGTCACGATTTCATTTGTGACAATAAGTAACAATATGTAAAATAATATAATCTACGTTGAAGTTTCGTTTTTCTCTTTGAACACAAAACTAATCATAACTATATAATTAGCATGAATCTAAATGTACACATAAATCATTTTTAATATAGAAGTCCTAAATTTTTCTTGCAGATTAGTGAAGAAAAGCACTCTTAAATTTACTATTGCGATAATGCTTTTTTAATAAATACATATATATACATCACATGAAATTATTTTTTTATATGTAAATATACCACAATTAAGTTTTATACATTATTATCACAGATATTTCACGGATATACACGGATATTTCACGTGACTACAAAATATAATGGAACAAGTGCGTGAAACAGGATGTTTATAGTATGTACTGTAATTTAAGTGTTAATATTGAGTACATACTGTTATCTATATGTATTTAGTATAAAAATATAATGGAATTGTCCGTAAGAATAAACTCTATTCAAATTATTACTTTTTTATTTTGATAGAATCTTCGTACCTCTATATAATAATAAACATAAGAAAATAAAAATAACTGTACCCGATATTTTCCTAAATTATTAGCGTACTTGGAATAGTTAACAAGAAATCTGGTAATACCAAAACATTGCTGGACTTCTTATGAGAAAAATTAAACCAGACATTATCGCCGCAGCAAAATTGGTTTTTACTCTCAGATAAACATTGGTCTTCATTTTCTGACATTTTTCCCATAATCGTCTCTTGCGATACAAAAAGAAAATACTGGGGTGATTCTATTCAATACCACAAACCATAAAACAAAATATTTTATTGAATATACAATAGTATAGTGAATATTATTATATCGCAGTAATATATTTTTTGCATATATTGTAGATAAATAAAAATATATAATATATACTTTAAATAAATAATAAGTGATAGATATAATAATAAACAATCTTCAATTTCTGTATAATAAAAACCGTTATTGCTAGATTCAACTCGCACCTAAATGTATAGTATTATTGGTAAGTATATACGACCTTACGGCTTAGTGGCGGGGTCCTCCGCCCGCGGAGTCAGTGGTCGTAGGTTCGAGCCCCGTATCGGAATAAATATGTTTATGAATTATAAATATTTATTCCGAGTCTGGTCACCCCGCCAATCCGCATTGGACAAGCGTGGTGGGTTACCGTTCGTTCCCCCAGAAATAGTGAGGCCCGTGCTCAGCAGACATATATCCCATTTACGTAAGGCAATTGAAGTACTTTTGCAAATAATTTGTACGTATTTACGTTGAAAGCATTTCCAGCTAAATGTGTGAGTGAGGCATACAACCGCACGGACTCGGTGAACCCCACCTACGCCGACCCCGGGACGTCATAAAGGAAAATTGGAATTCAGACGAAGGGCACAAAGCACGTGACGTTTCACACGATCGAATTAAACAGTGCGGTGCCGGCGCGCCGCGATGGTTTCCCGGTAATTGGAAGCGTTGTTTGCACGTTCCATTTGTTAGCCAGGTACCTACCTGCCTGTAGTAGGTGTTCTATTTATAACAACGGCTTGCTAACTCACAGGCTAACAACATGGGGAGTGCTCTGAGGAATTGTTCGGAATAATTTAGATAGATAGATAGATTATTTTTTTATTCAAGGCACAATATAAACAACATGAAAAGTAACAATTAAAATAAAAATTAAGCTAAAAAATCAGAGTAAAGTACTACACAAAACTTAAAATTAACGATAATTTGCTAAAGAATAGACTTTAGCTCAGCTTTAATGTTGGTTTACTACAGCGCTGGTTATTCTGCCAATACCTTTTAAAGAGTGCGTTCCACAAAATCACAAAAAAATCTAGGTATTTCTAAAGAAATGACGTTTTAACCACTAATTTCTACTACTGTACAAATCGCTGCAAAAAAGTTTCATCCCCACTATCTGGATGACTAAGGATCCAGTATAGTGCGTTATTTCTGAAACATTTTTCGCACACCATAACCCTTTGGAACTTACTACCTTTAAGGGTATTTCAAACCGATACGAAATAGGAACCTTCAAAAAATATGCCAATAGCTTTTTCAAAGGTGCCGGTCTCTGAGAAAGGCATGGACTTCGGCAAAATATATAATGTTGTAAATATCAATCGAAAGCATTTATTAGTTACTTTCCTTCACGCAGAGACGCTTTATTTATTTTTCTTTCTATCCCATAGAAAAGGTATCGATCAATCATCATCAAGAATTCCAGTATCCAGTTTCTGCCAGCTGCCCTGCCCTGTACAGGAAACAAAAATTGAATTAATTTTGTAGATGATTTTAAATCCTCATCTTCCAGAAATGCGGAGGCTCGTGCTCAGCAGTGGGACATACATATATGGGCTGTGAAAAACACTCTTCATAACATTATATATCTGCTGTGTATTTATTGGCATGAAATACATAGGACCACCCCCATTTCAATCCTTGGGTTTCGTACGACCTAAGCAGCAAACTCTAGTGAAAATATAAATCCGCCATCCCTAATCCATTTGCCACGCGTAGGGAATAAGAAAACGCTTCATATGTAAGGCCATTGCCCAGTGATGGACTGTAACATCTATATTTATTTAAATACTTTCATTAAACAATAAGAATAAATTAATGTTTTATACCTTTTAGTAATTACTACACATTATCTGTTCAAGATTATAAATTTTGATTAATATTTAATAGTGAGGGATTTCAATAGTGTGAAACTTATGCTTTTGGCCAAATGTAAGAAAGCATTTGATAAGTAATTAGTATACACAATAATAATAATAAATCTGAAAGTATAAGAAAAAGTAAGGTGTTTCAGGATGGCACGAGCAGGCGTGTGACCACAGCGCCATAGGCAGTGTGAAAGCGTTGCCAACCTTAAAGGAAAGTGTCATTATGGGAGGGGTAGGGGGAGGGTGTTGTTCTTCCGGAACTCAGCCACTCACTGTATGAAGCGCGGTAGCTAAGCTACCACTCAGACGCCGGTTCTCTGCGGGAGTGTGGTACTTCCCCGGGCGAGCCGGCCCATTCATGCTACAGACAAGTATTATGCCATTACTTACTATTATAACCACTATTAAAACTTTGAGTTTTATAAAAACAAAATTTGAATTATATATTATATTATATATAAATCCATTGATAAAATACACCGTAATATTTATTACATCTTTAAAAAAATATGAGCAAATAATTGCCAGTTTTCTTTTTATATTTTTGATGAAGATGTATTATAATAAAAATTACGGTGTATTTTATCAATGGATTTATGTATATCATGAAAATAGCAGGATTTTACGTAGTTAATAAAAAAGTTATTGCAATAGGTCTGAACATCATTATCATGAAAAATAGCTTGTGGGAGTCCACTGCTGTATTTAGGTTTCTACTTAATCTAGCTACTTCTTTAGCTTCATACATTCTGTTCCGACCAGTCACCTTGCGCAGATCATCGCTTCATTTGCTTAAGTGGCTTAACACTACGTTTACCAAGAGATGATCTCCACTCTAGCACTTTCGGTGAAGTAAGTCGGTTCTGACAAACTTGACCAGTACATTGTCAGGAAGTTTTATCTTAAAGTTTCACACATTGAGTTGTTATGTTCGTCACATAGCTAGTTACACAGTACTAATCAATTATATATGCAATACATACTCGTATAAATTTAAGTATTAATATGCCATTCTTGACGCATTGCAGCGATTTTTACACTCGTGTATGTGAGACGCTGGTCACATATAGTGACCATGTGACTTTTATTTTTGACATAATTTAACGACCTATTACTATAAAAGTCCCATTGCCAGGCCTAATCACTCTATCAGTATCATCACCGTCATCAACAGCCTACGGCAGTCATTAGAAATGTAAATAAATTATGTTTAAAGTACTGACTAAATTGGTCAGCTTTTATATTAAAAATTTTATATCAAAAACATTTTGACACAAAAAATGAAAACGCTGTAAATGACGCAGATGTCAAAATAAATATTGCATATATGCGGATTAACAAGAATACTTCGAGTTGCTGAGTCTTACAGCTCTACGACCAATATAATTTTTTTACAGCGTTGGAACTAATCGTTTTTGAGTCTACGTAATCACATACATTTTTTTCAGAAATCTTAAAAGTTTTTTTGTCTGTGGTGGTAAGTTTTCATTTTGCAGCTTACTGCGTCGATATGTTAAGAATACAGCAACAATAATTATCGCAAAGCTGTGTTCTTACAGTAAATTATTGTTTTAATGTGTTGCTACCCCACACGCTGATGTCCGTGTCCAATTCTGATTGATTGGATATCGGCTGCAAGTTGTGCCACGTTTAGGTACGTACGATGGCTATAATGATATATGTTGCTCACTCGTAGCTGCCTATACATGAAAATAACATATCGATTTTAAGAGGTAGGTAATTGCACTACCTTTATATGCCACAGCATACACATAATAGTACGAATATTATTTTAGTAAATTATAAATGTACATAATATAATAAAAACTAAACCTAAAATAAAAGAACTATAAGTTATAGGAACGCTATTTAACAGATCGTTATGAGATGAACTAATATATACTTTAACATTTACAGCTAATCCGGTTTAACACTTCGCCCTTATAAACGAGAAAGTTATAACAACTGAAAATATCTACTAAGCCACCTCTAATTTCTAGATAATCTAAAAACTATAAGATGCTGTTTCAAGTTTGTTGGAGCGACACATTAGCTTAGTTAATCCATTGGTAACACGCAAAATACTGGGTTAATAAAGACTTCAAAATACTGGAACAGTCTCCATCTGGAATATCTCCATTTACAGTTTCTTCTTCTTCTAAGAGTGCCTTTCCGACTTGCGAAGGTTGGCAGCCAATTCAGCTCAACTTTCCTTCTCCTTCGCGAGGTGCAGCAGTTTTGGAGCACTCGCTATCCCGGTCCACTCCCTGATATTGCGTAGCCAAGATTTTCTTTTTACCTGCGATTTTTCCCTTCATGATCAGTTGCAGTAAGCAACTTTTCTACTTTTGACGGTCTGCAAAAGTTCACGTTTTTGCTTGACTTGTCGGAGAACCTCGTCATTGGCCACCCTTTGAGTTCAGCTGATAGCGAGCATCCGTCTATATGCCATTTACAGTTACATGAAGAAATGTTTCACTTAAATTATTTAGAAATAAGATAGATTGTCCCTAAAATATGTTTAAAGTATATTTTAGAGCTCCCAGGCGATTGTCACGGGATAAATTGACACTAAGTGTCATCTTTCTTCCGAGAACGAATTCATCTATTCTTCATATGATTAAGGATTAAAATAAATACAGCGATATAATAAAAGATATTCATGTGTATTCAGTGCCTACATTTTGGATACAGTCTTATCAAAAATAGTAAATGTATTAGTGTAATTTCTAGATATATACTCTTAGTTATACTTTTAAAATCTGTAAGTAATCTTCATTGATGACGGCAATGTAATCTTTGTATAATGAAAATTATTTTTATATTAACAGTATTTAAGTTGGTGGTGGACTTTAATAAATAAAAATACATAACAAAAACCGTACAAGCGGTATCACGATGCTTTTATTTATACCTATATAACCTGTCTATTATTATGATATATTTTTTATAGTTAGTGGTGACAACGATGATGAAGATAACTTGGCGATAAAGACTGCTATTTATTTCTAAAATGGGATGGCTGATGCCAGCTAGTAACTACCATAGGACCATGTCCTTATTTTCGCAGGCGTCTGCGGTACATGCCTGTATATATGTATATGTCAGTGATGGAAAGCCTGTCTATCTGTGGCGGCCTTATTTAGAAGTTAGACAGCTGTATTATACGTTATCTAATCGTCTGGATTACCTAGCGACTTCTTTTAGAGTACACTTCCCTCTGTGTACCAAATGTCAATCATCAGTCGATTAGGAAAAACCTATAAAATTGATTCGAAAATAGGCACAAAAATACGCGGAAGTATCTACGAAAAGAAAGCTACGTAAAGTAGAAATTCAACCTATTAAGTAATTTATTAAATTAAAATTAGTTAACTAACTATTCCTTTGTCCAAAGATAGATAGGTACTTTGGTCAAGTATTTGGTATTTTTTTTAAATATTAATAGG
This sequence comes from Baronia brevicornis, assembly GCA_031353405.1. Taxonomy (NCBI): domain Eukaryota; kingdom Metazoa; phylum Arthropoda; class Insecta; order Lepidoptera; family Papilionidae; genus Baronia; species Baronia brevicornis. The sequence goes on from JASFAT010001617.1 coordinate 327,661, forward strand.
TGCTGTCTAGTTAGAAAAAAAAATTATAATATTATCCAGTGATAAATATTTATATAAAATATTATGAAAATACATACAATATTTATTTATTTTATCATTATGTACGTACATATACGAGTTAATACCAAAAGGCTTCCTCGTCAACGTTTGGGTTAGTTGGAAAGATAAGAACAAAAACAAAATATATACTATATATACAGAAATATCTATATCTGTATATAAAAACAAATGTATATCTGTCTGTCTTTTCAGCATTACTTCACTATCGATCCGATAGAACTTTGAGAAATTGTTAAGTACTCTCATGAAAACTTTTGGAATAGTACACCTCTCCTACGATAGAAGGCGAGCTATACACAAATAATCGAATGCAAACAAAGAAATTCATATTTCTTTCTTTTGAGATCGCATCTACGAATAATATAAAATAATCTACCAATAATGAATATAGAATCTAATCACCTTAGTTATATATAAATATATAATAATTACGGTGAAGGGTATATTAAGAAGGCAGACTTTTAAGTCAAATTTTCTTATGCCAACTGTAAGCACAATTTAGAGTTTAGCAAGTGACTGATTGTTCCATCTTGGAATCTTCCCTAATTGTTTTTCTCAAAATTGACGGACGTGTGAATATTCTCAGACATGTAACATCCGAACTAAACAACAAATAAACACGAAAATTCCACGTGTAAGTGGCCATTAATTAGCTCGATTGTTGTCCGTGGGGGAAAAGTACAGTCAGCGATGTAATACATATTTCACGTGTTAACTAACATAGAGCACGCAACACCCCCATAATGCATTTTCACGTATCATCTGATAAGAGAAATATTTGACAGTTCATAATACTTGTTTATTTTAGCCTCCTAGCTTAATGGGCGCTTTGCAGTAAAAACAAATTGGGTGTATGTAGCGTTTTTGATTATTTGTTGCGATAACAAATCTTTGCTTTATGTGTAATTTGTTGGTACATATAACTCATATTCGCAATAGCCAAGCTTATCCTCTATCATATTATATACTAAATAGTACTACGTTACGTTTGCCTGTGTAGTTTTCGGTATAGAATAAGGTCACTCAATTTCTTACTGTGGTCTTAGCATCATTTCCAGGAGAATAAAAACCTGCTGCAATTGTAATGATAAAAAGTAAAGCATTTTCTTTTCAGTGGTGAACAAATATTATAAAAGTTTTATATAAAAAACATAATGAATATTCATTTTTTTATTAAAGGCCAGTTGTGTTGTTTCCTAAAAATAAGGTAACGTGTTCAATATAATTCTTTATTTAAATTTTCATCATTGCCATCATCAGCCAACAACAATCCACTATTGGTCACCTTCTAAGGTGCGCCACCAAGAACGATGTTCGGCAACACATATACATTTTTTGCCAACCTTTCTGCACATATTGTTATTCTATAATAGCTAACCTTGGTCGTCCCACACTATATTTGCCAAAACGCAATGTCCACTCTAGCACTGGTCTACTCCAAAGGTTTTTAACTATAAGGTTTTATTATTTAAATATATTTTAAATACCTGTTGGTATTTATAATATTATGTAATAATTTAAAATATTTTAATACATAATATTTTCATTACATAGATGGTTAAAATCAGCCTTACAATACGAGGTGATTATTTTCTATTGCACTTTTGATGTGAATCATTTTTTACCACAAGTATTAATAGAATGATTAGCTTCTTTTGAATGATTAAAAAACATTGTAGTAATATTTAAAATATTACTACTTCTTTAAAAAAATAAACATTTGATGCATTACATAAATATGCTGTACATGAAATCTTACCACGGCGTTTCTTAATAAATAAAGTTGTATTAACAGCTCGATATAATTACTCTATGCACGTGCGCTTCATGACATTTGCGTGCGCGCACCTCATTGGTCAGCGCCCCCTGATCTTTACCGCCACCGATTTCCAGTCTGTAAATATATGTATGTATAAATCATTGATAGGACAGTAGAAAATTCAGAATTTTTTGTGTTGAGACACTAATATTATTTCTCTTATAGAAAACTACTAATATACCACTTATATTTATAGAAATTTATTAGTAATCTCCGACTTCGTCCACGCGTATTTTGATACGAGTTCAATTAAGATTAAAAGATGCTGTGTACAACGTGAGTTACTTCTTTTAACTACTTTAAATAATTTCATTTAAATTCTCGAATAGCAAAATATGCGCTCACGAGACCGAGGATCATGATAAGATTACCGCGTCAGGACAAATTAATTATTTATTAATATTTTGTTTATCTCGGTTTTTGGAATAATTCCCGCCTACTTAATTAAATAAAAGTTTCATCCCCACTATCTGGATGAGTGGCGATCTACTACGGTGTGTTTCTCTCGAAACTACCTTCGACTGTCTTTCGGAACCGATACGACGTTGCCACTTTCAAAAAACAAGCCTACACATACCTTAAAGACCGGCAACGCTTCCGCGACTCCTGTGCTGTCGCGGTTGTCTATGGGCGGCATGGATTGCCTTCCATCAGGCGACACGCTTGCTCGTTTGCCCTCCTATCCCATAAAAAAAATATTTAGCGTGCGTATGACGCTGATCTGCACTGAAAAAAATAGATGACATAAACCAGTGATTTGTAATTCGGGTATACTTATTTTTGCCATGTTTGCACTTTCAATCTTAATATGATGACAAATAATGTTGATTTAAACAAGCTATCATTGTTGTAGGAACTGTTTGTTTATCCTTCTTATAATATAATCGCCTACAAGAGAATCACTTGTTTTCATTACGCATCTTCTTGTGTTGTATATTATATACCTCAGATTGTCGCTTATTCGCATTTTGATAATATATTGCACATTGACGTAAATCATTCCAAAGGTACCACCTTACGCGAGTTTAAAATAAAAAATACAGTTTACGCAAACCCCATCTTAAAAGTATAAACGGCATGTCAGAATTATATTTGTGTCAATGTCAATAGTGTATTAAAATTTTCCTAAGTTTTATATTGATAGAGATCACCTTATCAAACTGACTAGGCGAATTTCAATTTATTTATTGCTGTATCATGAATAACAAAAACATTTGAATTTTGTCTATGTAGAAAATGTATATTACATAAAACTTTCCGATTTATTTTCAAATTTTTGTGAAACAGTAGAATTAAGATGCCTTGTTAAATTATTAAAAATAATCTGTGCCATATTTTATCCTCCACGCAACTAGTTCCATCTACCTCAAATCACAATTTAAAAAAAGAAAGGTCTAAAGAACGTCCGCCCCGAAAAATGCCAAAGAATAAAATTAATTATTGTTTTTTTCTATGTACCCTTCGAGAATGTTATAGCAGAAATTATTTGGTGTTTAGCCGCCAGAGGGCGTGGCGACATGTGATTAATATACTTTTATGGAAAACATAATGAGTTACTGGCCACCGATTTTTGTTATGAGTCCATGGTGTGCTCTTCGAAATATCTTGTACTATAATAAAAAGTAACAACACATCGCCAGTAAATTACATATATGAAACAAAAATAATTTTTAATATAGCTTATGTTTAAATATAAATGTAATGGAAATATTTTCAAATAATATGTTTGAAAAATGTTTTGTTATTCAGAAATAAAGATTTTTATGATGAAGATAAACTGCCATCGAGACTATACAGGAAATACTATTAACTTGCATTTGTATCTCAAATATAGTTATAAAAAATTTTATTTAATAGGATTTACTGATAGTAAATAGACGTCGCTACATATTTACATCTAGAACATCAGATCAGCTTTGCATGATGGTTTAAAAGAAATCCAGAATGAGGGAATCTTTAGGTTTCAGTGATTGGGCCCGTTTCTAACTAACATCGAACGAAAGTAGAAGAAGAGCCTATTCTTCTATGAAAGTTTGGTCTTTCCGAGGCCGAGCCAGCTCATTCATGGTGGGATATAGCTTACGAACAGCCTGTCAATAACTCAAAGAAACACTGAAATTCTACTAAGACAAGTTTATACATATTTTCATTAAAAAAACACTAAACTGCTTACAAACGTGCAATACATTTTTGACGTTCTTACAAGTAAAATAAGATAAAAATACACGTGGGAATAAACTCGTAGAGAAGATTGTATAAAACAATCTTTTTTTCGCATCGGACGTGAAACGAAACGCCACGCCCACGGTCCGAGATTTGCATTCCGTTTAATCTGTCATTGTTCGCAAAATAAAATTATGTTTCATCAAAATATAATAATTAATGTTTTAGTATTTTAATGGACGTTGTTTGTATCTAATTATGTTTACAGTATATCGTTGCTATCAAAATATTAGCATCTTTTAAATCTACTATATCGAAAGCTATTTATCTGATTAGCAAATTAAATTGAAAACGATTTATTCATTTTTAGGTTAGATTATAATTATAATGAGAAAACCTACAATAGTAGAGTTATCATTACAAAATAAAATTACTTAGCCTATAATCATTATAATTAATTAGTTGGCCTACATTATTGTACAATGATAGAATGATGGACCAAATTGTGGGGGGGGGGGTAAGTGTTGATTACACAAAATATCAACGTTAATTGGTATCATTTTTCTATATTAGGACGTTTCCCGCGGTAGTTGAAAGGATTCGTAGGACCGAAACCTTTCCCCGTCTTCATTTCCCCCTCCGCCTCCCATTACTTCCCTTTCCTCTTTCCATCATCACCTCTGATCCGAAGTAGACAACCTATATACAGTGGTGTATTAGAAAGGGGAGAGAAACTAAATGAAATAGAGAACGATAAGAAACAGATTAAAAATGCTGCATCGACGACGGAAGCAGAAAATATTATATTAGATTTAATAAACAGGTCTATGCAGTATCCTTAATGTTGTAAATGTTCATAATCTTATTATAAAAAAGAAGATATAGTAACAAGGTAAATAAACAGTTTATATATAGTTTTGTAAATAAAAAATATATTTTTTAAAAACGACCGAGACCATTCGATGTAATTTTTTTTCGAATTCGAATGTTCTATAAAACCAAAATACGTCATTTTTTACTCACAGCAAATACATTTTCTGTCATCGATATGTATGTCCGACTTATGTTCGTTTTCTTGCTGCCATCGTAGTAACCTTTGTAGGAAGGTGTACAAAATGACGGACATCATGGGTGTCTATTTTTTAATAGTAGATACATGCCACGGCACCAATAATTGTTGAATAATAGTGGTAGAGTAATGCGAAGACACAAATAGGTCAATTTTTGTGGGGATTCAATAAATCTATTCAGATTCACAAAATTTCGGCATTAAAAAAATACTACCATATTTTTATGTTATTGCGTTCTATACGGTTAGTGCCAGAGATAAGGATGTCAAACTCTTTTAGCCTTCCTTTAATCCCCTGTTTTGTTTTTTTTCCTCCCTCTTCAGTTTTTAATAGTAAGGTATTAGTTTATAATTGCTTCAGTTATCTATACGGTATGAATAATATTTGAAATTAAACAAGCGTTCCCACTTAAGAACGTTAAAATTGTGAAGTTATGTTACATGCATCATTTTTATTATTGTAATTTATATATAATATATATATATATATATATATATATATATATATATATATATATATATATATATATATATATATATATATATATATATATATATATATATATATATATATATATTGGACTGGGCACTCTCCTTTCCTGGAGGAATGGATATCAGCCCAACACGCTTGTCCAATGCGAATTGGGGGGTGGGGGAAACCAGACTCCGAATAAATATCTGTGGGCCACACATATGACTTTTTAGGGAGTAGCCCCGCCATTTGGTTGTTATATTATACATAATTCCATATAAAGGCGGCTTTTATACAATATAAAAAAAATATTGACTTTCAATTAAACGTGCAAGATACAAGATTTATTATACAACCTATAGTTATATACTATTGGCACAAATACAACCAACAATAGTTATATTGGTTAAGGTTGCGTATACTATTTCTGTCGTGTGTTCCATTGTACTATTAATGTAAACCATATTTTCCTAACATAAGCATAATTAGCTTAGTGGGATTGATCTACAAGAAAAGTAGCCAAAATATCAATACTCTTCTTAAAACATCCCAAATTCTCGCTAAAAAGTCCAAATTAATTACTTTTATCATACATCCTATCCATATTTTCCTAAATATTTTTTTTATCGAGCCCGCAATGAAAACGTACGTCAATGCCAGACGTAAAAAAATCTTAATATTCATATACCCGTCTGGCCGGCGGCGTCTTCGCGAAATTATAACAAAATAAAAACTAAGCTCGCCTGAGATTTATAATATAAAAAGGGAAAAACAACACTACCATTTTATATAGAGCTCAGATCAAAAACACAATGCAAATAAACAAGGATCATGACGCAGTGGAATTAAGTGCAAAACAATACTGAGGAACGTGGTTAGGTGTCCATACCGGCGAATATATTTGTCGGTATGTCATTAACATATACGGACAGACAAGCCGTAAACAAGATATGTAAATGATGCCGTTTCGCCTCCGGGACACGGCACGATTATGTTTCCATCAATTTTTTATGAAAATGCTGGGATTATTGTACGATATGACATAACAGCGGAATAAATTGAAATTTACTACAATATACTAAATTCAACTGAAAGAAAAATGTCTTTAATTCTAAGAAAATATATAACTTATAATGGAAATAACAAATCATCACACTGAATTATTTCAGATTATGAAAGCTAGCTACAGTCTAAACGGCACGGTAAAAGGGTCTGTTTTAGGGATAACGTAATAAAAAGAGAAATCGATCATTTGATGGTCAGAAACTACCGCGTCCCATATATACTTGCAAAACTAAGGACACTACAGATGCGTGCCTAACTTAGACTAAGATATAAATAATGGGAACGGATGAGGGAAGGAAAAGAATAGATCTGGTAGTAGCTACGCAGCTCATAAGCTTTTCGACGATGAGCGACGGTCCGAAATAGAATATTCCGAAAGGAAATAGAGAATTTCGAAATAAGATTGGCATGACCAAAACTGCACATCGACAAATGGCCAACAACTGGCGTAGGTGACACAAAATGGGAACCCCGGAAAAGTACCCACTTTTCCGGGGTTCCCATTTTGTGTCACCAGATCCAATTGGCTCAGTGGCGGGGTCCTCCGCCTGCGGTGTCAATGGTCGCGGATTCGATCCCTGCATCGGAATAAATATGTATATTTATGGATTTACAAATATTTATTCTGAGTCTGGTAACTCCGCCAATTCGTATTGGACAAGCGTGGTGGGTTTAACGTCCGTTCCTCCAGAAATGGAGAGGCCCGTGCTCAGCAGTGGGACATATATGGGCTGTTAAAAAAAAACACCAGATCCAAGCTATTTTAATTGCAAACACAAACTGCAAAAAACGATTTGATATTTATATACCGTTAAAATACATTATCAGTAACGTCCATACAAAAACGATGTGAGTTACGCGGTATATACTATGAGGGTTTGGTTGTAGTTTAAGCTGTCGCATTCGTGTGCGAGAATTAAAACTTACTAACAGGTCATATAAAAGACATATGACAAACTTTTCATTGTTATTAGCATCACTAAGGGTACTGGGATAAATGTACATCTATTTTTCCTTGTTCGTGAAAACTCTAATGACGTAAATGAAAGATTAACCCGTACTAAATTTGAAAACTTATTTTATTCCAACTTTAATAAATGATTTAAAAATCTGATTGAATACATAACTACAATTAAGGCCCGGAAACAAGTGGAAGCCGAATGGTGGGCGGTCAAATGCCCCCATATAATATACGGCTGAATTTCGCTTCAGGCGTTTCGTGTTTACGCCTTACAAAAACGAACTTCCTAATGAATTATTATTTTATTCAGAATCTTTTGATGATATTGAATAAAAATATTTGTACCATTTTCTATTTTCCTAGTTATTATGGTAAGCTATATTCATCATCATATATCAGTCAAAATTGGTAAGAAGTTGGTTAAAAATCTGACGTTGCAGATTCGATCATAGAATTCACTGACTTGAACCTCCTTCAACGGACACATTGGCAAAAAATTGTAAAAGGTATTAATTATTAAGTTGTTATAATACAATTTTTTTTTGAAATTTATCAACTAGTACTCATAAAAATATTCTTTTATAATTATCAGTTATCGTTTTCAAAGTAACATTTTCATTGCTGATTATACATCGTCAGCTTCTTCCTTAGTTCCTAATAAACAGTTACAAGGTGTAGTAACCATTTCTTCCTTAGTTCTTAATAAACATTTAAAAAGTGTAGTAACCATTAGTATATTTAGGCAGTAGTGCATCCAATGGAGAGCCTCACGAATCGTCGGCGATCGCAGGATTTCCGATAGGTTCGATCTTTTATTTGTACGCAAAGATGTATCATATCTCTGCGTACTATATCAAATTTATTATGGCGAATGCTCTGAGGATTTGTTTAATCTCCTCCCAGCCGCACAGTTCCACCATCGCTCTAAGCACCACAAAAATAAGTTCCATCCCTATGACCTGGATGGCTGACCGTCAACCACCGTTGTTTGCGTTATAAATGTTGTAAATAGTCGCAGTTTTCTGCCACGAGTTGTGGCAATGTGAAACAACTTACCACCTGCGTCGTTCCCACGTGATTACGACATGGGGGTATTCAAGAGAAGAACGTATTTGTTCGTTAAAGGCCGGCAACACATCTGCGAAGCCTACGACGTTGCGGATAGGTGGTGATTGCTTACCACCAGGTGACCCGCATGCTCGTTTGCCCGCTATGCTATAAAAAAGTAATATAAATTCATGTATCTTAGTGAATTCACTTAGTGTACAAAAAATATTAGGCGATCTGTATTGATATATTTTTTATATACCTGTCGACGACAGAAAATGTTTTATTTGTAAATAGAAAATGATGTACATATATATATATATATATATATATATATATATATATATATATATATATATATATATATATATATATATATATATATATATATATATATATATATATATATATATATATTTCAAATGATATATTCAAATTTAGTATACCCATATCCAAAATACGTCATTTTCTAATTACAGAAAATACGTTTTCTGTGGTCGATATGTACATGGATCGTGTAAACGATGTTCCAGATGCTAAGGCGTGGGTATACAGCCGCCAGCTGGGGCAGAACTCGCTATACAAGCGGTAGCGATTGCCGGCCCTCGAGGCACTGCTATTAAAGCCCGTTCTAAGCGCTGCATCATTAACTGAACTCAGTTTTCACGACAGTGTATCATTATTTCACTTAATTATAGCGACTTTTTACAACGACCAAAGCTTAAATATATTTATATAGTTTAAGCATGCTACAAAAAGATTTTATTTGCAATATGAATACATATACGGTTTGTACAGGGATAAGGATGTCAAACTCTTTATACTTCCTCTATTTCTCTGTTAGTTTGTAATGGTAAAATATTAGAGTTTTATAATTGCTTTAGCTATTTATACCGTATGTGAAGTTACGTTACATGCATTATTTTTATTATTGTAATTTTTTTTCACAACTCATATATGGCTGGGCACAGATCTCTCCTTTCCTGGAGGAATGGATATTAGTCTACCACGCTTGTCTGATGCGAATTGGTGGGGAAACCAGACTCCGAATAAATATCTGTGGGCGACACATATGACTCCTTAGGGGCAACCCCGCCACTGATGAGCCAATATGAATGATTGAACTCATTGAGGAAAAAGCAGGCTCTTGCAGATGACTAACAGATAAAATTGATAGTTAACAATTGCTGTTAATGAGTTGTGATGTGACTTATTTCCCTTTAATTCTATATGAATTCAAATACAGATCGAAAATTTATTGTTTTGTAAAATAAATTTTAGTATCTAACGCAATTTGAACCCTAACTCTAGACTCAGAGATAAGGTTAGCTAATTGATCACCTGATCGCCCCAGTAGCGAAGTTAACGCTTTGGTAATAGTTGTGCATTGAATTTGCGCTACGGAATACATATCATAATAAATAAATCTATATTCTACAGATATTTAGTCATATGCCAAGTAAAGCTATTCCGCTAATCTGCCTCGGATAAGCGTGGTGGCTTATTCATTCCTCCATAAATAAGAAAGCTCTGCACCATAGATAACGAAGATCAATAAAACAAACGGTAACTACACTAAGCCTTTTTGACAACATTTTTAAGAGACCATATTAAAATGTTTTTTCATAAAGTGAATATTAAACAAGCAAAAATAGAAGATCGATGCGTGGTTACGATATTTTGTTGCCGCAAGCGTTGGCGAGTCGCGCTACTGGATAAGGACCACTCCCGCTCGCTGCAGGCAATGCAGCCACACCCTTAAAACATGTAATTTTCTACTCGACAAATATAAAAATTACTTTTTAACACAATACAGCTATAAAGCTCAGCAGCTATAACGTTCTTCTTGACATTTAAAAAAGCCTGATACAAATTAAGCCTTTTTAAACTCAAAGACCAACAATTCTTTAAATCCTGTACATAAGGATGAGAGAGTATTCGCTGCAAGGTGAAAATTTCTTTTTTTTTTAATTTTTTTTATGTATTTATATGTATGTATGTGTGTATATATGTATATGTATGAATATATATTTGTAGTTTAATTTATTTTAAGTTCTATCACTTCTAGCCCAATTTTCTCTGTTTCGTCCGCAGGTTGCCTGGTAGAAAATGCCTAATGGCAATAAGTCCGCCTTTGTGGCAATAAGCGCACTTTGTGAAAAAGTTTAAATACATAAATATACACAATACATGACCTCATTAAGAATAAATGTTAGTCAAGTTTAATGGAGACAGCTGTCTTACTCGAGTGTTAGAGTCGTTACCTGAGAAGTTACATGATGAGTCTTCCATTGTTTTAATAGGATTTCAGCGATTTAGAAACGGGCTTTGTCGATTAATTTTCATCGTCGCCGTTGTCCTTCGTCTGTACTTACGAACCTTGTGCTCTCGAGTCGAGTACGATGATACGCAATAATAAAAATGTTTTATAAAAAATGATGCTAAATAATGCCTAATTATCAAATGGCTCATAAGCGAAGCAGAAAGAGATGATTAAATCTGTTAGGTGGCGTATAACTTGTAGCTATTAAGAAATTTTGTAAACCTATTCATATGTGAGGTACATTGAGGGTGTGAGCAAGAATAATTATGAACTGCGAGCTCCAGTTGTCAATTCTACTTTGCTACAGTCTATCACGTTGAGCAGTAGACGAGGCACTCAATAATAGTGATAAAGTCAATGGCTTCGTGTTAGATTACTTCTCGGGAGAAAAATATATATAAGGACAATGGATATTTGATCCAAATCTTAATGTTCCGCCAATCCGCGCTAGACAAGCGTTGTGGGTAAATGTCCCGTGCTCAGCAGTAAGAATATATGATATGTAAAAAAAAGGAAAAACAATGAAACATAAATAAATCTCGGGACTAGGAATTCATCTCCGTACAGAGAAAGCTTATTACTAAATTATAATAAGAAGTATATTTTTAGAGACCGGAGTTTGTTAGATTAAATGATAAAATTACTAAGTAAGAACCAATCGCAATAGCATCACTTGCTGGCACTTATATTATGTTATTTATTATGTGTATATGTATTTATGTGTGTATGTATTTATTGCGTATAAATATATATGTTATATATGTACTTATTTATGTGTATTTATATATGTATTCCAAATTTGAAACATCACCGAATCGGCAGGTCTCAGCACGGGCCTGCCTAGTGAGACTTACTATGCTCCATCCAACTTCACCCGTAAATTGTCACAAATAAAATAAAATAAATAAATAAAATATTTGTGAAATGTACGAAATAATTTTACAAAAGTTAAGAAGAATTCTAGTCACATAGTATTTCAAGTCAGTAAACTGAAGTGATAACTATTGTCGGGTAATCAACTATCGTAAGAATAGGCGAGTGCTGGAGTTCATACCGAGTTCGGGCAAACGTAGTCACCGAAAAGATGGAGTGACGATTTACGTAGAACGGCTGACAGAAACTGGATGCGTGTAGTCAAACATCGAAGTACCTGGCGCGCCTTAATAGATATAAATATATATTAGTGAACTGTCGCAGGTTGATTAAATAAGTAATTTTTCAAATCCATAGACTATAGACACATTCGCTTACATCGAATTCGTCAAAGTTCTTGTTTGTGCTTGATCATTTTTAATACCATGCAAATAATGTCGGGAAAAAAGTACAAAGGTAGTAATACAAAGTTAATTTCAAGTAATAAAAGAATGTACAAAAGAAATAACTTATATAAAAAGTGTATTCGAGTTTCCACACTTCCGAATGTTCCACGAACTAACAGACATCAACACAACCCACATACACTCGTTTCTTTTTTTTATTCTAACCGCCTTCACCTTTCTTTCCCACAGACCCCGCCCCGAAGAAAACGCTTGGTCATCGGAGCCTTTCAATTTTTTATACGGTATAAAATTTAATCATAGTTTAATCTACTGTTTCAATAGGTCGAGAGGTTTTTGTAGTAGGTTGCTATTGGTTCTATTAGCGGCTTTCGTTATATGACTTCTGTGTTGCCGCGGGCAGCGAGGCTAGTCATTAACTGCCATTTGAATTGAACTTTTGGACTTTTGTTACGGTTCGTACAAGATAATACACAGGCAGATCATTGAACGGTTAAGTAAGTTAATGTTTATGCTATATATACCCAGATCAGTAGCACATAGGAATATACATTTGATTTCAGTTTGCACACATGCACCAGTGGCGACCTAATTGGCTCAGAGGAGAAGTTAGTGCTTTGGGAAACAGTGGCCGAGAGATTGATTTCCGTATTGCTATAAATATATGTTATAGCCTACAGGTATATATTTATTTCGAGTCTTGGTGTCCCGTCAATCCAGTTGTGATGGTTTAACATCTATTCGTGTAGAAATGGGGAAGTCCCGCGCCCAGCAGTGGGATAATGCCAAACACGTAAGCAAACACACTTTGATGAAGTAAAATATTATGGAGTAAAAAGCTAGCCAAACCGAGCAAGACCAAATGCGTGCGTTATTGGGCTAGGACCAACAATGTGACGCCTTTAAATCTCTGCTTCAAATTATCAGAAAGATGACACATTCTGATATGTAAGCACCGAAGTTGAAACAAAGTGGCTCTGGTGTAAAAGAAGTGCAAAATTGGCAACATTTTAATCATTTATTATAAGGTGACCCTGCTTTTCATTCACTTCTTCTATATTAAAAAAAAACGTTGAATTATCAAATAATTGTGCAAGTCTTGGCAGCAGTAGTGGGCGTGTAAAAGCTTTCTAAGTTATATTATAATTAAGATAGGCAGCGGCTTCCTGGCCATCTGGTAAGCGGAGGATAAGGTCAGTTTTTTACACTTTCGACTTTGTGTGTATGTTGTGATTAGAAAGCGAATGTTCACACTAGCACTAATTTGAGTAAATTTAATTGAGCCTGGATAGAGACTGTCCTCATATAAATACCAGCTGCAAAAAATATGATACTTATAGGCAAGAGCGCCATCTATCAGGTCACAAATTTAATTGAAATTCGTTGGACCGTTTTGGAGATTAGCGTACAAACACATAATATATATGTGGACAAGCAAACAACAATAGAAAATTAATAATGTGTGTTTTCCCGCTGGATAAAGTGGATTTACAGGGAACTTAAACTAAATTTTACCGAAAAACGGCCGTCAACAAGTTCCCTGTAAATCCACTTCATCCAGCAAGAAAACAAACATTATTAATTTTCTATTGTTGTTTATTTGTCGCGGATCTTAGCTAAGCAAAAGTTCTAACTGTCCACATAGTAATGGATTTATGCAAAGTAACGCGTGACTCCATTAATCAACATAATTTATAGATAGATAAACTTTCCATAGTAAAATGTTTGATCCTTGATTCAACAAGTCTACTCGTTCAGCAAGCCATCAATCAATCTGAAGTTCACATAAGTTTTTACCAAGCGAAAAAATAAAACAATGTACAAAACCTGATCTATCAAATATTTGAAAGATTTCGGGCTTAAATTAAAGACTCAACTAAAATTTTTACCTAAAACATTCAGATTCTTTAGGCATTATTAAAAAATATATATCACGCGAGTGATAACATTAGGATTAAACTGGGTTCCATAAAATAATCTAAAGAGAAATCATCAAACCTCTTATATGGGTAATAAAATTCCACCAATAATATAGAATTTCAATCTGAAATTTCATTTTGTATTTTGTAACTCTTCCTTGGTTTATCGTGCTAGATGTATCGTTAATGATAACCCTCACGGACGGATAGAGCTGTAAAATAGCATATAATAATAACGTGATTCACAGTAGCTCCAGCGCGTTAGGTGTTTAGAAAGCTAACTTCTATAGATAAATTCTACACCCAATCAATTGTTTATAAAAGACAATGTATTGATATTACTAGATTCATTGTCAACTATTCCAACTAAGCTAATAGTGTTTGTGTTAGGAAAATATGGTTCACATCAATCTAAAACCTGAAAATGGTAAAAATTATAACAAAGATAACTTCTAGATTATTGGAATATCTGAATAAATTGTTCCCTGTTGTTATGATATAAATATTAACATACAGGCAGTTTTATACGAAATTATTTAATAAAATGTTGTAGTGATTTTGTCATATAAAAATATTGCTCAGGTTTCAAATATTATTCTTAACTTATCAACAAAAAAAAAACACGGAGGCAGTGGAGCGAGTCCACAAATTCACATACCTCGAAAGTGTAGTGTCAGGAACAGGAGAAACTGAAGAGGACATCGCTTCTAAGATTGCCAAATCGAGAGCGACATTCGTACAGCTGACACCCGTATGGCAGTCACGGAAACTGACATGGAGAGTTAAGCTGAAGATATTCCGGTCCAACGTTATATCCTTCCTGCTTTACTGGTGCGAGACGTGCAAAGTGACCAATAAAATCACGAGCCATATTCAAGTGGTCGTAAACAAATGCCTCCGCAACATTTTCGGCATTCACTGGCCCGAGAAAATAACTAACGAAGACCTGTTGAGACGCTGCAACGAAATCTCTATCAACTTGAAGATCAACCGTCGCAAGTGGAGCTGGATCGGCCATACTTCCCGCCTGGAGCCCAATCATATTCCTAAGCAAGCTGTAAATTGGAACCTCTAAAGCAAAAGGAAGCGTGGACGCTCTAAGCAAATAGGCGACGTACGATGATAGCAGAAGTGGGTATCATCGGAATGAGCTGGAGCAAAATAAAGCGCGTAGGTCAAGATTGAATACGATGGCAAAGCATTGTGCCCTCTACCCCACATGGGGGACATAAGAACATAAGTAAGTCTACATAATTGAAGTTTTAATAAAGGCAGGCAGACACGCATCAGCACCGCCTCTAGTTGGTCTTACTATAATGTTATCGTTTGTAGTAAGTAGCCTTTGCTATAATTTGCGAGAAAATGTACATACATACAAACATATATTAAAAAAAGACATCATATTTGTATAACTTATTAATAATAAATTTACAAAAGTAAAGTTCCACAAAAACAGGAATTTCTGTAATTTTATAAATAATGAATAAAAACTTATTGTGATAGCATTGAAGTAACTGCTATAATTTTATAGCGGGCCGCAGTTATAAGCTTTTGTATGGCACATCCCTATCGGAAAAGCAGTTACAGTAATCTCAGAACATAGACGAGCCGAAGCCGGCAAGAAGCCGCGCTGGGCTGCTACCCCGTAATTAAGGCTGCTGTGCGCGCACCGCCCACCAGGTTTCCACCAGCATTCTTCGTTTTTTAAAGCTCATATACTGGTTTTATGTACCGGACAGACCATTTATTTTGCTTCGAAATAATATATCTCGTAATAATTTGTGATTTTTGTCCTCCCATTCGGGTTACATTAGTAATAGCTTAGAAAGCAATTGCAAATGCAAATTTAAGGCGTTTTTTTTTATAAATCGACGCAAAAAAGCGAAAACGTTGTAAACCGCAAAATGAAAATTTACCATCAGTTTCAAAAAAATTTTTAGATTTTTAAAAAAAATTGTATATTATCACTCATAAACAGTTAGTTTTAACGCTGTAAACCAGAGTGGAAAAAATTACACCCTGTTATTTCAACTGTTAGCCTCAGCTGTAGACAATGCATTCTGCAGGCTATTGGTCATAACCTTAGGCGTAACCTGCTGTCTATAGTATTGTGGCTATAGTAAAAAGATAGCTATGTGACATAAGCTGATATGAGATTTCCAGATCTGCGGTTGCCTACCTCACTAATGACTTTTAATAAATCGTATTTCTCGTTTCGATATTTACTCAAATATAATTTATTAATTAATGTTTTATTCGAAGAAAACGTTGTATACAACACCTAGATTTCGTATAGGACACGATCATTTATTAAAGTCATCAGGATCATTGAAAAAACTGCCCAGAGCACCTACCGAACCCTTCACACGACCTATCCATAATTAAAATATAACGAAAAAAAACCGTCATGAATGAATACACCCCGAGATAGCCTCTCTCATGTTTATTAAAATCTTGGCTGGGATCGCGGGTTCGGTTCCCGTCCGAACATGATTTATGTGCCAAAGGAGCCCAAAGACCGCCTCCATTCATTTGTTTTTTAAAGGCCACGTACTCGAAGTGAGTCGGGTTTTGTTTGTCGATTTTTAGATAAGTTTGATTAGTTTCTACGTGGGATTAATCAACTGTGTGTTCTTTTTTTTAAGGGTTAGATTGTGCTCGTTAAACACGCATTATGATTTGTGACAATAGTGGTTATTTGGTTAATTAACTGTTGTTCAATTTTATTACAATTGTACTTGTTTAATGATAACTAGTATATTTCAATCAGATTTGACTTCTATTGAAGGCGATAAAATTCGTTCATATCCCGCTGGAAATTGTCATTTTTGCAAGCATATGCTGTCCAATTTTATCCAATGGTTGTCGTAGCCGTCTATGGAAGCAAATAAATTACACCAGCAAACACAAAACACACAATTGAATAATTAATACCAAGTTGTGATCCCTTCAGCTTAACAAGTATGGAGATTTGTGTGTAAGAAGTACCCTTCATTTGCGAGGGATGGCAATGGCTAGCAATGGACTTTTATGGCTGTATTAGTGAATTCTGCTTATCTACAAACCCCATAGCTTCTCCTATGTAAGAGTTTTGTTTGTGAAAGACATTGCTATCGAGAAAGTGGGCCATTGATGGTATATAATCATCGCCGCTCATACACTTCTGCAACAGCAGAGGTGCTACAGGCTGCCTATTGGCGTTGGCTACTGTAGTGATAAATGTATCACTAATGCATTTAAATCTTTTATATTACATTACATTTGTAATGTTTGTAAAATGAAAAATAAATAAATTGTTATAAAACAAAATGCATTAGTCCGACTGACGTCTCTTGGATAGATATGGCACCCATCCGGCACAAAACATTGAAATTATAATATACATACATTGATATAAGGAACGTAAATTGATAAAGTGTGATTACTTAATATATAAATGTACCTACAATGAAACGCAAGAATTAATTAATATCAACTGAAAGAATTTTATTTGAAGAAACCACCTAAAGATCCCGGGTGTCGCAGTAAGCAGTACGGCAGGAATGCTAGACTACCTTAGAATAAGGGGTGAATAATAAAAGGCAAAAAAAAATTAATAGGCAAGGAAGGGGAACCCGTGCCCAGTAGTAGGAAATATGTAGTAGGTATATAGGCTGAGAAAAAAACAATAATAACCGAGAGGCCGCTCGCCAAGGCTCGATCTCGTGACTGGGCTTCGTAATTTTTACGAGATGTATAAATTTGTCTGAGTCTCAGACTCGGACACGACTGATGTGGTTTTCGACCGCAAACACTACGGCGCTTTGTGAACGCCGCGCCGTATTGTGAGAAAGGTGCCGGTGATAAAACAATATTGTGAGAAGTCGCTGGGTCGTTGGCATTGTTGACCACTTTCTCGTCTTTTTTACAAATAATATCATCATTTATTTATATAGGTTCCGGCATCATGACTCATACTAATAATCATTATTAAGGATAGAAATACCTTTTACTGCCTCTTTGATTAACTTTCGTTAATCGAAGAGGCAATAAAAGAAGAAGTTATGCCTGCCAATTCAACACAAATATATGTCTACGACGCCGAAACGTGGACGCTGACAGTCCGTCTGCTTCAGAAGCTCAGAGTCTCTCAGAGAGCTATGCTCGGAGTTTTTCTGGTAGATACGATTCGGAATGAACAAATCCGCCAGAGAACTAAAGTCACCGACATAGCCTTTCGAATTAGCAAGCAAACGAGTGCTGGAGTGGAGACCGCGTCTCGGTAAACGTTGTATGGGCGCAGGGCAGCTGGCAGAAACTGGATACTTGAAGCCGAAGAAAGGGCTAGGTGGCGCTTCATGGAGGAAGCCGCAGGCCGTTGATGATTGACGATATGTCTTTGGCGAGGTGAATTATATTGACATCATTCGCCATCCCTGTTTAGTCACTGATATTGTGTAGCCAAGACTGCTTTCACTGATTAACCCGTTTTTTGTCCGCTACTTTTCCCATCATGACAAGTTGAAAGTTGCAACGATTCCACCATGTACCATTATATGTACGTCCTAGTTAAGCAACTTTTCAACTTTTGTCGATCACCAAAAGTTCACGTTTTAGCTTAATTTGTCGGAAGACTTCATTGGACGCTTTTTAACTTCATTTAATAGGAAACATCCGTTTATGTATGCTCACATTTGGACCGCCTCTACATGTATTCTGGGCTCTTTTTTAATCTTCCAAGCCTCACATCTGTATAGAAGTACGGGACGGATGTTGTAACGGCTTGTAATGCGCAAGAAAAATTAAGGTTTTGCTAATTTTTCGTAAGGTTGTGCGTCTACGATTTTCGGTTGTCTTCCGTAGAGTCTACTATACCTCTTCAGGTATAGTAGACAGGTATAGTAAACGACACGTGTTTCGCCCCCAACACGAGGCATCTTCATGCCTCGTGTTGGGGGCGAAACACGTGTCGTTTACAAGATGGAAAAGTGATAATGTGTGTTTGGTGTTGTGTGTAGTGGTTGGTGGGTGCAGAATTGATGGCCGATTGTCGGTAAGTTTTTGGTTTAAGTTCCAAATAAATCCACTGAACCCAACAGGAAGACACACATTATTAATTTTCTGTTATTATTTTGCTTGTCGCGGATCTTAGCTAAGTAAAACTTTTGACTGTCCATATAGTGATGGATTTCCGCAGGGTAACGCCTGACTCCATTAATAATATTTTGTTATTATTGTTGCAGATGGCATTACGTACCTGACGAGCTTTATTTTATTACTAATAATAGCTCAATTAGTTTATTTTTTGTTTAGTTAAATATACTTATATATAATCTTTAAACATATTAGTCATTTCGTAGGTTTTATTGCGTCCAAATAAAGATAATACCTGGGTGACTATATAGAACGAGAAGAGATTAACTGATAATTTGATATGTAAATGAGTATTGACGACTAATTAATTAGCTCTGTGCCCCCCTCCCCCGCTTCGGAGACTATGGTCGCGGGTTTGATCCCCGCTTCGGGATAAATATGTGTGTGCCCTACAGATATTTATTCCAAGCCTAGTAATCCCGCCAGACACCATTGAAAAAGCGTGGGAAGTTAACGTTCGTTTCAACAGAAATGGAGAGGCCTGTGCTCAACAGTGGGATATATATGGGCTGTAAAAAAAGTAAGTTTAATTAATAATTCTCAAGAATATATATATATATATATATATATATATATATATATATATATATATATATATATATATATATATATATATATATATATATATATATATATATATATATATATATATATATATATATATATATATATATATATATATATATATATATATATATATACTACGTAGAATATATAATACCACGTAGAAGAAGACATGGGAGAAAACGACTAATTAATCCTATTATTGACATACCTAACAAAAGATGGTTTTGTTATCTGTTATGACTCGGACGTTACGTCACAGGTGCGCCGGCGCCCGGATGACGTTCACTGCCAATTTTGAATTTACGTCATTTCAGATTTGTGTTTTCAAATATCGACTATATGTCATAAACACTAGGTATCAAATTGTATTATCTATAAAATTGCTATTTTCTTAATTTATCAACGTAACTAAAATCAATTTGCCGAGGGATTTTATGTTGTATTTTGAGGATTATTATGATGTTTTTTGTCCGAAGGGCTATTCTATTGTTTCGGTCGATCGAATATAATGACATAATGGCCGGCGGTCTGATCCCGCGCAATTACGCGGCACACGATCGATTATTGTGATCAATACGGGGGTTAGACGGCGGTTCGCTGCCAATTTTACATCGCTTTTTTCATATTATAATTTCGTTACAAATAATGCGGTTGATGTAAGGCATCGATAACTCTATTTCAGGCAGATGTTGTGAAATTTATTTTCCCCCTGTTATTGTTTTTCAATCTATTTCAACTAACGCATGACTAAGGTACATCACTATCAATTTTGTAACTTGTTAAGATTTTGAATCGTAAAACTAATATTTTTGTGATGTTTTTTACGTTTAAGAACTTTAATTTTAGCCACAACAATGAACCAAATATGAACGTTACTCCTTAAACTTGGAACCCAGGTTTAAAATAGAAGAAAATCACAATAACATTGCAAGGTTTAGTAGTGATCTCTTAAATGAGATCGTCCCTACTATTTTATTACTTTACTACCACTTCCTTTGCTAGTCCTAAGAGCAAGTCTATCAGTGGTATCGGCTTTGTCCTCCAGAGGGTTTCCACCCTGACGGTACCTTGATGATATTATTTCAGAAACCTTCACATAAATGCTAATCAAAAAACTGTACCTATTTTCTTCAAAATCGGATCAACGATGCGCGGACGCATGGAAAACGAACACAAAAATATTTATTTTTATGTATAATCAGACTAAATAGCGGCAGGTCTCCTTTATGTTTCCCATTATCCGATGTTATCTGTCCTTGACGTTTGTTTGTTGGTAACCATGTCTATGATATTTTAATTGCTAATTACTGTTGCATGGCTAGCGGTGTCTGATGAAATAAGGAATTATTGAAGTTATAGAATAAAATCGTCGATACGAGTTGTTTCGCATCACTAACATATCGACCGATCATCGACTCGGTCGCCGACATGGATCAACAATTTCGTAAATTGTCCACCGATTAGCGGCCGATTACGACTATTACGGACAGACGGACACCCGAGCCGGGTCGATTAAAATAATCGGTAACCGATAAAAACCGATAAAATAGTCCTGGTTTATCGCTGGTAGTTGTTTTTTGTGCACGCGCCTCGGGGATTTTGAAGAAATAAGCGCGACTTTCCTAATACCTTGATAAGCTTCACACTTTTATTGCGTAATTACCATTTTCCCCGTACTTTTAATTTATTAAATGTATTATTCCTAGATATTTTGAAGCTGACAATATATCAGCAATGCTTATGATGTTGTAGACGAGAACAGGTGGCGTTGCTGTTTTCTATCGGGGACATGCTGTCGTTTTGCTTTCTGTATCATACAAAATATAGTCAATAGTTTGTATACTACTCTACTAGAAGCTGCGGCTGCAGCTGTTAGTTTTGTAGTGATAAAGTCATGCTGCAGACGAATACTTTGTCAAGAATGGCATATTATTTGTCTGCAGTACGAATGAATGTCTGTAGCATGTTTTTCTCGCCCGGGGAAGAACCACACTCCCGCAGAAAACCGGCGTCTAAATGGTAACTTAGCTACCGCGCTTCGTCCGGCGAGCGGTTGAATTCAGGAGGCCCAACCCCTCTCACTCTCTCCCTTCCCCCTTTCCTCCCCCTCTCCTCCCCATAATGATACTTTCTTTAAAGGCCGGCAACGCTTTTGCACTGCCTATGGCATCGCTGATGGTTATAGGCGGCGTCGATTGCTTTCCATCAGGTGACACGCCTGCTCTTTTGCCTGCCTATCCCATAAACAAGCACACATGTCCTAGTAAAGTATTACAGTCTCACAGAATATCAGCGTTAGTTAGCGTTAAAAGACATCAGCAAATCGTAGGCATTTCAGAAGCATCGCCAGCTTTTCGCGAAATATGTAGGATTGCTTTTAATGGTGCCAACGTTGTATTGGTTTAAAGAATTTATTATTCTAAATATATATGTTTGTTGCATTCGTGCAACTAACCGGGACACTATATATTTGATGCTAGTAGTATTTCTTCTTAATGTAATGTTTATCGCTCCAATCATAAACCTCACCTGCACGTACGGCATTCCGCTACACACAGACGAGAGATTCAGTTGCGAGATGTAATCACAGGTGGCTGTGTTATACAACTTTTTGTAAGCTGCAGTTTAATAAATTGTCGGGTTAGAATTAGAAAGTATGTCGAAGCACATGCCTCGGAACTCGAGCTGAGTCTACAATTGGCACATAATTGAAAATCAATGTATAAAACGGAACAACATCGACACTGACTTAGTAGGTACTACAGTATATTATAAGCTAGTCCACGAAGTTATTTTCTAATATCATTTCTTTTTTTACTATTAAATTATAACTGCTGCAATTGTTTTTATTTTGACCTTTTTTTTTTGGGTGTGTCAGTGAATTTTTGTATTTTATTTAAATAATTTTTATATATTTTCTTGTTTTTCTTTAGCTTCTTTACACAATTATATTATAAATACATATTTGTACTATTTTATGAAACCAAGGTTACAACTTTTCGATAGTAAAAGAATATACAAAAATACTTAAGATTTATGAATCTGCAATCCTTAATTCCTTCTCTAAACGTGAGAATTATGAGTATATGGCTCAATTTTAAATGGAGGCCAATTTCTAGCATTGCAGCAGCAACAGTCCGTCTATAGTGATGGTGATGAGATCATGTTAAAAAGTTTAAATATTTTATATAGGTTTATGAGTATTTTTGTGGATTTTATTATAGGGTTGCTATCATTTTTTTAATTGATATAATTCTATCAAGTAAAATATTTTCAATATATCCGAAAATATACGAGTTTGCTTAGTTATATTCAAATATTTTTAAGTCGCAAGCTATGTACGTTCCTTTCAAATATATTTGTGAATATATAAGCTCATTCAAAGACTAGTCAAAGCCTATCCAAATTTAAACAGGGCTTTATCTATCCTAAGCCATCACATGAGATCTGTAATGAGTGGCGCTAGTGCAAGCGGAAATATATTAATTCTTTTTTTTTTATAAATATTACTGTTATAGAATACTTGTTTTCACATTCCAACTAAGCTAAAAGCGAATACGGTTTACCCTATCTTTTAACTGTTAACAAAAGTTCATCATAAAATTATTAATTTATGAATACATTTCTATAATTTGAAAAAAAAGTATATAGAAGAGATATGAATATAAGAAAGCGAATAACAAACAATGATCTATAGTCACTGCCTTTCCCCTATCTAAATATTTTTCATTACTTAGGACTTGCTAAGAAAAGATTAATTGATAGATAGAGAAAAATGAATTAGAAAATATACAGGTTAAATTTCTAGCTCTTAAATAAATACTCATCTAACGAAGCGTAATAGAAAAATTGGTCTTTGCTAGACTCAATTTTGTGACATGGATATGAATGCCTACGACATAGACACCGTGCCACGCTTCAAATAACAAAGTTTAGATGTTGCGTATAGTCCTTAATGAACGACTAATCAACGACTAATCTAAGTAAAAAGAACATATTTATATTTCCAAAAACTAATTTAATTTTTTTATTTACCTATAAACTTATTTATTTATATTTGATGGTCCACAAAAAAAAGTATCCTGTTATATGTATATTTCATGTGTATACTAGGTCTCTATAATACTAATAAGTGCACTACTTAAGAATTAACTAACAGGCTGCACAGAAAAATCGGTTTTGCGGCATCCTGCAACATTCATTTGCTAAGTTTTTGTTCTATCGTACTGCAACTCAGGCAAAATGAGTAAATAGTTTTATTTTATTGTATATATGTACATGTCTCTCTCTCTGGTCAATCCTTCATGGCCAAAGATCGCGATCACCGGACTTCGGATCACCCAGCGGTTCGTTAGGCTCTTCCATTAGTTACAGTCCGCAGCCAATTGGAGCACTTCCACGAAATTGGAGGACTTACTTGATCTTGCTTCAGTTGATCGGACCATCTCATCGGGGATCTACTCCTGGATCTTTTCCCCTCAACGTTTACAGAGATGATAATTTCTCCAAGTTTTCATCTTGACGGCGGATAATGGATAATTTTTTCTTTTTTTTATAGCCCATATATGTCCCACTGCTGGGGAAGGGCTTCTCCATTTCTGGAGAAACGGACTTTAAACCCACCACGCTTGTCCAATGCGAATTAGTGGAGTTACCAGACTAAGACGGAATAAATATTTGTAATCCATACATATATTTATTTCGATACGGGGATGGAACCCGCGACCATTGACTCCGCGGGCGGAGGGAGGCCACTGAGCCAATTGGTCGTCAAATATGGATAATGTGTAATGCGAAATATGATATGTATGGTTGAGTTATCCATAGACGCTAATTAGAATGGAATGAATGAATCTATTAACGTTTGACGTATGGAGTTTGCGAAGTTGGCGACAGTTGATAGATTGAAAGGTGCCAAAGGAAGTACGACGTTATAATTGTAATTTACGCTGTTTTCGATAAGAAAAACAAAAATAAAACCCTACGGACAATCCAAAACGTATTTTCATATTGAATCACACATATGTACATATACCTAACACTGACTGACAAAACAAATAAAAGTTTTCTTTCCACCTTTCTTTTTTGTAACGCTATCATTGTGGGCGTACCTGCCACGAACTCATTTCAGGGTTGAGTGCTCACCCTCCCCACTAAGCCTCCGAGACTATTGCGGTAACCCGAACGTGCCAACATCATACATTGCAATTATACAATCGATGACAACCGACAACTCAGTAACTCTTCAATTTTACCACACCTTCACCGAGGAGGTAGTGCATCCTTACAAAATATTGGAGTTAAGTTGTAAAATGTTATTGTATATCCGCGTCTCCAGAGAATCAGCGTGTCAATTCCTTTCCCCTCTCTTGTTATCCTTGTCTATGCCATTAGTCCCTTCTTACAATCCCATTAATTCCTTCTTCTAGTCTCAGTATTCACATCCTTACCCTCAAGCCAGGCATTTGCTGTAACCGGGAAAGTACCACAGACCCGCAGAAAACCGCCTTATAAAATTAAGTATAAAATTCATAAAAAATCCTTTTTTTCAAGAGTAAACTATCCTTGGAAAATTTTTTTTTTATTTAACAGATATATTGATTGAAGCCTCTTTATATAGATTAATTTAGTATTAAAACTAATATTATATTTATGTATTACAGTATCAAAGGAAAACATAAATGGTCTGACTCGCCCGGGGAAGTACCACACTGCCGCAGAAAACCGGCGTCTAAATGGTAGCTTAGTTACCGCGCTTTGAACGGTGAGCGAAACTCTCCTTATAGGTCGACAACGCTTCCGCATTGCCTAGGGCGCTGTAGATGTCTATGGGCGGCGTTGATTACTTTCCATCAGATGATACACCTGCTTGTTTGCCTTCTTATCCCATAAAAAAATATATAAATATATAATATATATGAAGCGACAAATGTGAAAAAAATGTGACAGTCGTACCGAATCTCATTGAGCGCTAACGGTGCGAACATAATAGATTTTCTGGGATCTTAGCAAAGTCAGTTTTTAATTTTCATCTTTTCGCATTAAAAAACCCATGTATGGCCTATTTATTCTGAGCCCGGGCATTTGTTCTTGTTAATTGTGTGTGTTATTTACGAAAGACATAGGAAGGCCTATTATGGGACTCTGTGTGCAAAATGTTTTATTTACTTTGTTTTAATACTTATATATTGTATAACATCTCACTTTTTATATTCACTCAAGTTTAACAAGTGTCATATTTTATTAAATAAAACTTGAAACGTACAAGTGTTTTAAAAAATAGAACGCAATATTAAGAGCACTTAAAATTTCGCAACAATTTTCTAAAAATAAGTAACCCACGGGACACCACGGCGCCCGCTGCGCTGCAAGGGTTGCCCAAACTCCTGCTGAGTCTTTATGTCACGTGCATATGTCGTTCGCTCTTCACTTATCAACGAGTTTGTAATAGCTTTAAACATTGATTTTCATTCATTGTTTCTTTTTGAAATTGTTATCGTAATTAATAGAATGGCTCAATGGCTAGCAGGCATGGAGTCAATGGTCGCGGGTTCGATCCCCGCATTAAAATAAAAATATGTATGGCCTACAGATATATTTATAAGTCTGGTAACTCAATCCGCATTAGACGAGCTTGGTGGGGGTTAATGTCCGTTCCTCCAGAAATGGCGAGGCCCGTGCTCAACAGTTACATATATAGGCTGTGATACGTGTGGCAACGTTTTTGATAAATGAATACCGCGTAACCGATTTGCTTATTATCAGTTAACCCGCTTGCTCGTTTGCCTATGTCTTAATAAAAACTCGATTGATACTATTTTCACTCGCCCTTTTAATAATGAAATGCGTCACAAATGCCTCTCAGCTCCCTAGCCTGCGGAAATATTTATAAACGCGTGTCCACGGGCAATTCATAGAAGAAACATATGATTATCCATTTAAAAAAAACCACGCCATTACAGAACGGATAATTGACGTTTTGAAACAAAAAACCTATGCAGCCTGACCATGCAGGTTGTATAATAACATAATATGAACAATTTAAATAATTATCATCATCGACCGGAAGTGGTTCGCAGGAAACATTGTGGGCGGCAAACTTGCCGATATCAAGAGTAGCGGTCGAAATTTAAACTTTTTTATTCATAGATAGGTAAAGTTTTTCACCTTTTGTAATGTATGTGTTAAATATATAATTTGGATAGATAGATATATTCTATATTATACCTACACTAGAAACGAAGTTGTACGATAATTAATTAATTATAATACTATGTGTATATGGTGGTATGATCTTAGCGCTAATAGCGATTTCTTCCAAATATGAAAAATTCGGATGTTTACGAATTATCATGACGGAAAAATATTAATTATTTTTTCATTTAAAACTATTTGTTGTTAAAAAATATATTACAGAGTTTAGATGGAAAATTGAAAAACGATAATGTTCTAGCTAGTCAATTTGTTTCTTCTTATTTCTATTTTGATTATCATCAACATCTTTTTACACTTTACTCGGCCATACACTTCTTTCAAGTTAAATTGACTTGAATTGACCACATTTTGTTTGCAAGCCGCGATTGCTCAGAGATCATCTCTCAACATCTACTCCGAAATATTTTTTGGAAAATTTCCTGCTGTAAATTTCACTACTGCTTAACTCGCCTGAAAACAGTTTATCCCTCTGAATGAGTGGCACTCTAGCTCAGTGTATTTTTCTAAAAAAAAAAAATTCTACGCAGGTACCTTATTTCCAAGTGTTTATTATATTCAGACACAATATTAACCATTAACCTAATATGTAAGTAACCTTCAAACCGACATATTTCCGATTACTAATACGACGTTGAAACCTTAAAAAAACATAATTCACGAAGACCGGAAATACTTCTACACTACTTAAGGTATTGCAGATGTCGTAAGAAGTTCGGAAATAATCTTCGTTCGGAAATCTCTGAAGGTAGCAGGTTCCACAATGTGGTGTGGAAAGAAGTTTTGGGAAAAAGCTCACCGTAGATTAGATTATTAGTATATTAGATCGGCAAACTTACTCAATGTGGGTGAAATATTTATATTAGGTGTGGACTTATTAAAAGCACTGTGACGAAGCTGTTGGTATAACACCTTTATTTAACATATTCAATCATTATCGTTATCATGAGTCCTCTGTTGAACATAAGCCGCTCTAAAGGCGCCACCTATCTTCGGCTTCACGAGTCCAGTCTTTTCCAGCCGCCAAGCGCAAATCATTGTTCAAATGTAGATATTACTGTACCTAGTAACTACGAGTTACGGAAATAATGTAAGATTTTCTCTTTTTCGAGAAGAAGGCTTTTCGTTATATCATGCCAAAAGTATTATGTTTTGAATGAAACATAAATTTCTTATTCTTATTCTATACAGCTCGTGGGATTCACTATGACGAATCTTAATATACCTTCCTAATTCGCGTAATTCCTAAAATGATGGCGACGTGGGTCGCCACCCATCACGTCCTGATTGATGAGAAGCGACGAACGGAGAGCCGTTTCGCTACGATGAATGTGAGAGAAAGGATGATGAGTGTAGAGAAAGCAAGGAAGGTGTGGCAGGATCGTAGCGGATGGAGATCTGTAGTCTCTGCTTAACCCTACAGGGAGACAGGCGTGATTATATGTAAGTATGAATGTATTCTATTCGATTCTTAACCAGCCCGGGCCGACCCACACTGTTTGTTGAGATTAAAATAAAATATGAATAATAATCACAAAATATTAATAAAACTCATCATGAATTCTTCCTTTATTTGTCATATTACTATATATGTTAACGGGCCGTGTCAGGGTATCATAAATCATCGGTACACGAGACCCATTAAACGCGGACACCCTAGCAATTATCATACACTTGTTAATTGCAGTAAAAAAGATAGCACTTTTTGCGCTTAGTCCGAATATATCGTACACTCGCGTATATAATCGGCGGAAAGCGGTGCGCTGTTACATTTACACGGGCATTTTACGCCATGTTGCTCTTGCTCTTCGCTAGAATAATTTCATTACTGCATTACAATTATGTTGGATTGATTCAAGTATCAAAATTCAAGTATCAAGATTCAAGTATGTAATAATTAATAAGCCAACAAGCTCAAAGTTACAACACTTTCTCAATGTAACTGCGTTAAGGGGTAGCATTTTTCTGGTGCCGCATTTTGTGCTTTGTGTGTTTCTTTATCCTTCATCTTCGTCTTTAATGAAATACTTCCTCTCCGCCTATTTTTCACATACCTATCATAAGGTAAACAAATCATATGGACCATAATTAGTATAGCAGATGTCTATAACTTATAATCAGATAACTGATTCAAAATTTGCCTGACTCTTACTTGACTGACATAAAAAAAATTAAAAGAAAACATTAAATTCTTTTTCAATCAAATTAACACATCTAACACCAAAAGCATATAAAAGAAGCATCTCAATCCTTTCCCACAATTCAAAGTATTATTTTGCACTGGCCATAACCAATTTTATCCAATTTTTTAATGGAGCTACCGCGTCAGCCGCCCGTCGGCCAATATCACAAATTATAGTGTTCGCAGATTGGTCCGGGAGTTAGTTATCTACGTGACGGATAGCTAACTGACCTCTAGAACCTTCACTCAACTTTTATGTCTGCTTCTCAATGCTTGAATATCTTAATATATAGAAAATCACGTTTAGCTGTGTTCGTACACACTGCTAGTGTAAACTTATTTATTTTCAACAATTTTTTTCGTCATAATCTTTAAAACCATAATATTTTTTTAATTTGTATAAACTTGAATCCATATTTTATGTAACTGTGGCTAACTTCACGCTAAAAGGCAATCTCTGCTTTTTCTAAGACACAAACAGGGAATTCTGTGAAGGGTCAATCCTCATTTCCTGGACTACAGCTGCAGGGATAATGGCTCTCCCAGTTATCGGTTGCCAGTTTCAAAGTGGGTAGATCTTTATATGACTTCACATTATCTCTAGATGTGGTCATGTCTTAATTTTTAGTAGGACCAATCGCTTAGAGACCAATCGAATCAACATAGAGGTTGGTGGTGAGTGGCGGATTTCTTTCAAAAATTATCATGCATCCTGTGAGAGCTATTGTTTCGGGATAAAAAATAACCTATGTCTGATCTCTGGTTTGTTAACTCTGGACGGTGAAAGCGTAACAGACACCTTCCATATTAATATTATAATTTTTCGCAATTATAATGTTAATATGGAAGTATGGCCGTCCCGTTTTGAGTTAAAAAACTGGTGATACATGAATACATACATAAAATATAAAATCTACTTTTTCTGTATTAATACGGTGATGTTTATATCACCGCCTTTTTATCGTAAAATAAATATTTTATTCAAGCTACGTAATATATTATTTTTATACTATGTGCATAAGTAAAATAGATAAGATGTTTCTTATCTTTTTTCTATATTATTAAAAAGCCAGCTACCATGAAAGGTTTTTATCATAAATTTCTTTTTCATTTGACTTTTAAAATAATGTTAAAGTTACTTTTTCTGTTTATTTATGTCAGTGACGTTGTATTTTTATTTTTCATCATCTCATCATCAGTTATTTTATTTAATTAGAGGTGTATTATAATCTACTTAAAAAGTCACGATATACATATTTAATAGAATAAAGTTCGATTAAATATGTATATCGTGACTTTTTAAGTAGACTGCAAAAGTGCATGGAAGGTTTTGGTAGGACTCCCGCAATTTAGATAGTTGTTATTATATTTTACGTGATATTCACATAATAGATACAGCTAATTACCATCAAGGAATAAAATAAATAACCGAACGGATATTATGAAATGTTTATATTACCTACATGAATATTGGTATATTTTCGTTTTTATTTACAAGTAAGTAAAGTCACTGGTGTGCAAAGAAACGTATAGAAACCATAAAACATACTCGCACGTGTTCTTTCAAGTAATTTTACGTGCGATTGCGTTGATCGCCTGGCTCTAATGTAGTCAGTTGTATTCGACGCGGTCGTAAGCACGAGGGGCAGTGCCAGTGGCAGATCACGTGTAATGAACTAGCTGTGCCCTGCGGCGATTCTTCCTTTATGTTTTTCATTTCATTTATAAAATCCACAGCGGTTTCGTTTAAATGCAAATATATAAAGTATTATATAATAGACTATGGTTAATTTAAACCTCTTGAAGTTTTCCAAGTGTATAGCTACCTCAGACAGAATATGGGATAAAGTCTTCTAAGGATAAAGGTCTTCGATAAAGAAGCCGATAGAAGGTCTCCTCTTCTCAGTGTGCCTCTCTGACTTGCAAAGGTTGACAATCAATTCAGCATAACCCTTCCTTTTCTTTCGCGAGGTGTAACAATTCTGTAGCACTCGCTATCCCGAGAGAAGTTCTCTATTATGTATTTTTGCCTTGCTTGCCCATGTCCTAAAGGCTGAAGAAAAAAATATATTTTAAAATATAAATACGGATAAGCTCTCGCAAAGCACAGGTAAAAATAATGACATTGGCAGTTCGCCAGGCGTACGACCTCCAACCTTTGAACGGAGACGAAAAGGGTTGCGGACAACCCAGCTCAGGTAATAAGAAATGATGTGGGATGACATGATAGCAATTCGCGCAATACTCTACTAATAAAGGATAGGATACAGTACACCGTGATAGAAGCTTGGCAAAGTATCTACTAAATAATTTTATATACAATATATAAAATTATTTAGTAATATTTATATACAAATAGCGATCTTATCCCTAATAGAGATTTAAAAACTCCGATATTTGAATAGTTTTCATTATACCGCCTCGCTGCAGATATATTTTTTTACAAAATTGTTAGACGAATTTGGCATACTTTATTCTACACTCTGAATAGAGCAGCATGAGAAAGATTCCGAAACAAACTTCATTATTACTGATTTTTAAATAGTTATTAGCTTATACATTAAGCGTTTCCAACTCAAACTTCAGTAATAATAATTTCTAAATAGAAATTAGTTATCCATTTAGCATTTTCAACATCGAAGTCTTGAACAGGTCTATTGTCGTGTTTTGAGATGTTTTGTTTAATTTTGACAAACTTAAAAACTATTAGCAAATGGACTTAGACGTCATAGTTTTTGTTGATTTACGAACAAAAACTATAACGTCTAAGTGTACGCTAAAGATATAATTTATGTACACCTTTTATAACCTAACTCAATATGATGAGATCACTTCTTATAACATTAAAAAAAATTGATGAAATCTAACTCTAATTTGTTTTGCACTGGTAGCTAGCACGTTTTTATATACATACATGTAAATCTAAAACATCGTTTCATAAAAAGGCTAACATATTAATTCAAATACGTAACTTTGTTTTTCTCACATTAAAAGTAACTTATCAGTGTTAATATCAAAATTATAATTCCCCCAAGCCCGGCTAATATAATGCAATCTGTCACGATGACATACATACATTATGTTCTTTGATAGTCAAAGATTGTAAATTTCTTAATCATATTGTAATGCCAGCAATATACAAACCTCTGAGAGATACTGTCAATAGTATTTTGACTTAATCTACATCTAATTTTATCATTTTTGAATCGCTTTTTAATTTTTGATTATAATATAACTACATATTGCTATTAATCCGCCTTTGAGAAACGTGGTGTATTAATAATCTATTGCTTCAGAAATGGGGAGTTCCTGTGCCCCGTGGCACGGATAAACAACACAACTTTGAAAATAAAAAGACTGGCTTAATTGTAGAAATGTTAAAGTTAATAATAATTAATAATATCGCGAGTATTCACTTTAGATCTAACAAAGTTGATGTATCCCATACTCAATTATAACTTTTTGGGGTTGTAATTACGGGTAATTAATCGTCGGTGACTTCATGGGGATTAATTAGCACACCTATTTTCCTTGATATTTGTTTGTTTAATTGATTAAAATATGATAATTTAATTTTAATTACCATTTACCTAATCAATAGAAATTTTTGATATTGATTAGGTAAATGGTCTCCAATGCTGTAGGTTGTGATGTCCAAACTCTCTCCATTTTTCATGTACGGATGCCTTTCTCGTGCATTTATTTAGTCCCTATTTTTAAAAAAACTCACATTTCACCACTAATAAAAGAGAAAATATAAATACTAATAAATAGATTTTTTAACCTAACGTATAAATACTCTGACTCTTCTTTAATGCATTTCGATTTTAATCTGTGACCGTTGCAGATCGATCTAGCAACAGAGCACGCGAGATTGCGTCTGCGCATGTCACGTGACCAGCGCGTGGCACAAATCGCCTCACATAGCCGCCTCGCCACACGACTTAGTAAGATTGATCTCAATATAAGTATTAAATAATAAGCTTATTTGTAATCTTATTCATGCTACTTTAAGGGTAGGTTCAAAATTTTAATAGGATTTCGTAATACATTATATAGTATGCTTGAATGTTGTAAAGAGTTGTTCAAACTCTTACCAGTCGCACAGTTCCATTATCGAACTACCCGCTGTAAAAAGAGTTTCATCCCCACCACTTGGATGGTTGTAAGTCTACCACCGTGTGCTTCAGTCGCATTTTTTGCCACGATTGGTGCAACTGTGAACGTTGTACCACCAGCGGCGTCCTCGAATAATTACAACATCGGAGTGTTCAAGACACAAACGTATGTATCCACGAAAGGTCGGCAACTCATTTGTGACGCATCTGGTGTTAAAAATGTCTATGAGCGGCGGTGATCACTCTTCGTCAGGTGACCAACATTCTTGTTTTTTTTTTTCTCGCCTGTAAACAATGTATATTGTCCTTTATTTTTTTTTCTTGTTGACGTAGTGCTGAATTTAAATATCAATAATTTGATTCCATTCAATTTCTGGTTTTATACTTCGACTATAAAGACTTTAATAGTGGTAGAACCACGCTGCAGACGAATACTTTGTCAAGAATGGCATATTATTTGTCTCTAGCATGAATGGGCCGGCTGGCCTGGGGAAATACCACACTCCCGCAGAAAACCGGCGTCTGAGTGGTAGCTTAGCTACTGCACTTCGTATGGTGAGCGGCCAAGTTCCGTAGGCAAACACCCTCCCCCTCCCTCTATCCCTCCCTCTACCTCCTACATCTACCCCTCCCCCTCCCTCTAACCCTACCCCTCCAATTCCCACTCCCATAATGACAGTTTCCTTAAAGGTCGGCAACGATTCCGCACTGCCTATGGCGCTGCGGAGGTCTATGGGCGGCGTTGTTTGCTTTCCATCGGGTGACACGCCTTCCTACCCCATAAAAAAGCTACTATTATATTATATAATATATACTTTTAAAACATGAAACAAAGCTGATGTATTGCAGTTTTTTCAAAATATCTCAAGTGTTGACAAAAATTATGTTGTCTTATTTGTATAGATGTCGAATTTCGAAAAGCGTTTTCTATCGTTTCAGCAGGATGTCAAGACTTAACTGCAACATTCGTTAGCGAGTTTCGTAGTCGTATTTGTTGTAAGTTTCCCACTTTATAGTTACACAAAAGTACATTTATGTAAATTTCACTAAGATCACCAAGTTATTGTGTATATTAATTACTATTATATTCTATTAGGATATTAGTGGATTACATATCTTTACATAAATTCAATCTTGAAATCAAATAATTCTATATTATTTTATGCTTTCAAATCAGCCAAATTTTTAAACATCTTTCTTTAAATTTATAATAAAACAGTAAAATGATAAATGAAGTTAGCTTATAAAGTTACAATGTGTTAACTATTCAATTAGAGATGCGTCAAAAACGTCAATTAATAATAAATAATTATAGGCAAATAAGAAAAAAAATTTCATCAACTTTTTAGTTAATAATGGTAGAATAACCCTTTTCTATTTCAATTAATTACAATAATTATGTAGGAGCAATAACTTCTTTAATGAGACAAACCAAACAATGGCTTAACAGACCCTCGGTATTATTCGCTATACCGGTACCCGCCTATTGCATAAAGTTGTAGTATTTCCACCTAAGTGATAAGAAAATGCGTAGCGTAATGTAAATTTCTTTCCTTTATTAATTTATAACCACTCATTTAAACGATTTCCATTTGTTTCTTTTCTTTATTATTGTTATGTGCTTTCATTTAATATTTTACGCATATAAAGATATTATATTTATATACAAATATTTAACTACAAAAAAGATTGGTATTATTTTTTATTAGTGTCAGTATAGTGTATGCATAGTGCAGACAAATATTTTGTCTTTGTCTCAATCAGAAGTTTCAGGTGACTGCACGGCGACGATCACTCGGTCGTGGTCGCCGTCCACATAACACGTCTTGACAGTGTTTTGATATGCCAAATCACTTATTATAAATAATCAATTCAATGTTATATAAAAGGACAACCTCGAAAACACAAGTACTTTAATTTTAAAAGCATTCTATAAATAATTTACTAGTAAGATATATATTTAGAAAAACACAAAAAATTAACAAGAGTTTTAGAGAAGACAATTTCCATATTACGTCTGTATATTATTATGCTAATCAACAGCTTGCGGCAGCCCACTGCAGGACAAAAGGTTTTGATTTCAAGTAATCTGTTTATGCCAGCTACCCTGGGCACATCCTATTTGGGGACCATTCATATAAGATAAAATATTGTCTCCGCGTCAGCAATAGTCTTCTCTAACTGTTGTCGATTCTCCGATAAGTGTGATCAGTTCTTGTACATGAAAACACATGTACATGAAGACACTAGTTTCTTTTTATAATATATTTTCAAAATGTTTACATATGTTACAGGACACTAGATTACACAATGGATTCCCTGTGTTGTGGGATTCTATTTATATTTATCAATATAAGATGTATTACAGAAATATTGCATTAATTTCATTCATCTTGTCACTTGAGGTACCTCTCATGCGATCTTAACGTTTCAACCATGGTGTAGGTTGCGTGAAATGTAAATTTTTGCTATTCATTGCGGCCGGCGGGCTGTGGCTGTTTTTCTGACACTCGCGCCTTTCGAGTGGGGTCCGGCCCTTATACGAGGGTCGAGCGGTATTGTCGCATGCAAAAGTGTTTAAAGACTTACAGTTTTTTTTTTATTTTGATGATTTGATATAACTAGTTTATACTCTGTATAATCATAACTATTACTGTGATTGCAGCAATATTTAGAACGGAGACCCAAAAGGTTTACTAGCGAAGCTATGGTTTTCGTAATCAATAATTGCGGTCCGAATCTCATCTGTTTATTTCAAGTCTGAATGTCCCAACTCTTCCTAGTCCGACCAGTATGTTGGGTTAATGTCCATTTTCCCAGAAGTCGGGAGACCCAGTGTCCAATAGTGGGTCATTTATGACCATAGAAAAAAGACGTATAAGGTTGGTATAGTAATAGAAAAAAGACGGCTAGTGACTTGGGTGACGCCTATGTTCAGCAGTTAAATATAGTTAGTTGGCAATGATGATTGTATTTTCTAAGGTGTTTATGTGGAAATCAATACTGATAATTAGGTTGTCTGTGTCTGTACTTCGACCGAGTGAATTGCAAGCATTGCACATCTCTCGCATTCCAAGCGAATTTCAACAAATTGAGTTCAGGACCTGAGTGAGAACCTACGTCTCTACCTGGGGCACATGTTTTTTATGGCCCCTTATATAATATATGTACTTTTATTTTTTTATAATAATTAAATAATAAAGTTAAATAAATTGTATATATTAATGTATATATATATGAATATATATCCATACAGGATAATATACTATTGCGCTAACATTTAGGTTAACTAAGAATAAGGATAAATAAGCCGGTTAAAATTAAAAACACCAGCGTTTTTCTTGGGTTTTTTATGGGATAGGAAGGCAAACAGACAGCAACAGAGCAGGCGTGTCATCTGATGGAAAGCAATCAACGTTACCCATAGAAATCCGCAGCGCCATAGGCAGTGCGGAAGCGTTGCCAACCTTTAAGGAAAGTGTCATAATAGGAGTGGGAGGGGGAGGGGGGAGGGTGTTAAGCCTTCGGAACTCACTGCTTAAGCCGATAGCTAAGCTACCGTTCAGATGGCGGTTTTTTACAGGAGTGTGATACTTCCCAGGGAGAGCCGGCCCATTCATACTATAGACTAATATTATACCCTTCTTGGCAAAATATTCGTCTGCAGCGTGGCTCTACCATTGTAAAAACTGTATTAGTATATATAGTAAGGTTGTTAAATGTATTTTGTATGTTATGTAAAAATTAAACGCTGATGAAGAAGTGATAAGTTTGGTTAATGTCTATTCAAGAGAGAGACTCCAGGATGCTCTAGCTGAGCCCAGTTAAAAGAAATATACGATACATGGTGGAGTAACCATTTAAAGGAAATAGTCTCAACTTCATTTTATAACTAATAATATAATATTGATATATATATTATTGTATAAGGATACATATGATGGGAGTTCATGCAAGATGTTGATATAGCAGAGGAAGAAGTTGCTGACCAGCGATAAGATACTCTACTTTGTTAACAGCCCATACACGTTTCACTTCTGGGCAAGAGGCTTCTCCTATTCTGGAGTAATCACGTCTGTCCAAGACGGATTTGTGGAGTACCTACTTTATGCATATTATTAAATAATCGCATAACAAACGTAACTCCTACGACCTAATTGGCTCAGTAGTGAAACTACGATTTTAAGAGTCAATGAAAACGGGTTTTAATCCCGTATCCCCAGTCTAAAGGTATTTATTTCGAGTCCATTCTCGCAAAAATGGGAAGACGTAGAAGCAGTGAGACGTGTGGGCTATGAAAAAAGAATCGTAATTCCACACTAAAAATCCTATCTTGTGGATTTTATAATCGTTAAAACGCGGATAGTCCTAAGCATTATTAAAGATAAATTAATCATAAAAAAAATTTTAAATTGCTATAATATCCATAGACTTCCCATAGCAATTGGCACGTGACATCTTTAGATACGCCTATGGTTGTCCATGGATATCAAAAATTAGTACCGTATCAATCCACATCAATTATCAATCAAAATCTAACTCTATATTCTTTGTAATAGAGTTTAATTTCTTTTTTGTTCGGTTTCATAAATAGGGAGGATAAAATAAGCATAAAATAGATAAATAAGTTTGTCTGCTTGTGTGTAGAATTGTGTATAAATAATATTGGTGGGGCGTGTACGTCACGTGTTCATAGTTAGCTGAATTTTCCCGTGAATATTGTGATTAAACGATGTTACTGTAAAACGTTCTTGGGCCCGATTACATACGCAAACAAGACATAAGACAGTCAGAGAGGAGAAAGTTCCTAAGGCATTTGCAACGTGTCTGCACACGCAGTGCCACAAATAAAAAAAGAGGGAGAAGCCTCGCTGAAGATGCTAACACTCCTAGAGGATCAAAGGCCACGATTCCGTCAAGAGTGTACGATCTTTACCGATGTGTTCTTTCCTATTCCATCTTAAGACAACTTTCGATTATATTGCCTGATTCTAAAATTGGTAACAAGAAGAGAAGTTTAAAATACTTTGTTGTTGGATAAGTTAGATAGATAAGATATATTGTAAATGTGGTGTATAATAATTATAATAAAAACTTTACGATACATTATATTGTAAATTTTTTTCAGACAAATCGCTCAAAATAACAAATTAATATAAAAATAAACACTATGAAAATGTTATTTGGGTTATAAATCCTTCGTGGCGGATTAAACTGAGCGAACAAAGGATTTAGGCATCCAAGGAAAGGAACCTCACGATCCTAGCTGTCCACGATAGGCCGCTTTTGAAATTTGAATTTAACTTACTTATATAAAGACGAATGCTCTCTATTAGATAGACTCAAAAAGTGGCGAATAACGAGTTTCTCCGACAAGTCAAACAAAAACGTTAACTTTTGCAGACTGTCGAAAGTAGGAAAATTGCTTACCTGGGATACATCATGAGACATGACGGGTACAAGTTACTGCTAACCATTGTCGTATCGATTCGAAAATACCTTTAAAAATAAGCCCATACCTTTCACAAATTTTCTGCAATGTTAACTAAGGTAAAAAAAGGTTAATTAATAAAACGCGAAAATATATTATTCGATAGAAAGATAGTTATTTTACGCCTTATTTTACTTTATGTATATTAAATAAACTAAATATGGTTTTGGTAGAATTTTCCTTATGGGATAGAAGGGCAAACGAGTAAGCGTGTCGCCTGATGGAAAGCAATCAACGCCGCCCATAGATATTCGCGACACCATAGGTATTACGGAAGCGACGTCGGTCTTCAAATTTTAATCAGTCTTTAATAGTTATTTTTTCCTTGTTAGAATGTAAGTGCACAATAAAAACGTTAACTTCAATTCTAAAGAACTTTCTTTTCAACGTTCACTACACGAAGTCAACAAGGTATTAAATTGGGAACATATTTTTAATGGTATTGGCATGATGGAAGTATACGGCGACCCACGACGCCGCGCTTACAAAATAATTATTAAATAGAGAAACCACAAAAAACCTCACGGAATT
Source organism: Baronia brevicornis (assembly GCA_031353405.1). Taxonomy (NCBI): domain Eukaryota; kingdom Metazoa; phylum Arthropoda; class Insecta; order Lepidoptera; family Papilionidae; genus Baronia; species Baronia brevicornis. The sequence goes on from JASFAT010001617.1 coordinate 367,070, forward strand.
AGTTCCCGATGACAGTTCAAAAATATACGTACGCTGGTCTCACAACCGGTGGGCCCGTTTGCAGGCCCACTTTTTATTTCCATTCAAAAGAATCGCTTCAGTTTTAATAATATTTTATTTTCATGTCTAGACTAGACAAGATATTCGGACACGCAGACTTAGATTCGTTTCCATGAACCTGTGTATACGTCACTAATCAAAGAAGTCGTGTCATACAGACAGACTGAGAATAGTTTAGTGCATACAAAAGTCCAGCGTTTTTTATGGAATAGCATAAAAAAGATGGGTCGTAGCGCCATGTCCAACGCGCGGGACCTTTGCTCGCAGCGGGGAACCTCGGCTTTCGGTACTAAATTTCGGTGTGGCATATTTATTCATTTCGGTCCCGTCCTGAGATTATTTTCTACTAGAGTTTTATGATAATCACGGGTGTATAACGACTAATGAATTAGGTGTAGTCGTTGTTAATGTGACAATAGTCAGGCCAGCTATATACGTTATGTCATCTGTGAGCGGTGACATCGATAATTCTAACAAATTAAGAGCAGTGTGCGAGATGACGTTTAGATAAACATCAAATTCTGCACCTTTTTCTTCTATAACTTAATACAGATCATAAACAAATGTTCGATTGCATTATTATTGTTATGTGTAGCTTTAGTTTCAAATATGAATTTTATATTTCAATTCATAATACGTATATCCTAATGTATATATGTAATGTATGTAATGTATATATATATATATATATATATATATATATATATATATATATATATATATATATATATATATATATATATATATATATATATATGCCATTACGATAAAAGTCTGCGTGACCTGTAAAAATATTCTTTATAGTTATTTACGTAATGTCGAGCGTGGGTTGTTCTCGATTTCTGTTATAATCTGGCGGACGGCCTACCTGGGTGTTCTTGATCTTCCAGGTCGAAATTTTAGCTTTAAACTTGAGTATACCACTTTCGCATATTTCTTTAGGCTACAGCATCCTTGCCATAAACAGCACAAATCTTATTTGCTACAATTGTACATATATATATATATATATATATATATATATATATATATATATATATATATATATATATATATATATATATATATATATATATATATATATATATATATATATATATATATATATATATATATATATATATATATATATATATATATATATATATATATTGATTTGCAATTCTAGAATGCTCTCTATACTACTTTACTTTTTTTTTCATAATTGGGCAAGGCGAAAATACAAGTGTGTTATCTGATGGTTAATTACTTTTATAAGAATATAGGCTCGCATAGTTATCTCTATATCGCTATATAAGTGACAAACGCTTAACTGGTAATTGTATTATACTATATAATAATATTCAGAAGTCAACCTTTGACGATATATTAGGAAACCGAATCTTATTCCACCAAGGAGTAACTTCATCAAGCATGTAGCATACTATCATCTATCGTCCTTTGATATTAAACTTGATTGAAATTACTCCAGAGGTGCTAGGAAAGGATAAAGAACGATGTTAATTTTTTTTCCCTCAAAGTGGTACTTAAAGCAAGTTTATTTACGATTATCTATTATATAAATTTCTCGATTTATTATAATTGAACACGAAGGAATATTCGTGATACATTACAGCAGAATGTTCCAAATATTTGACAGAATACAGAAAGCTGACCAAATGGGCAAGCTTCAAGTGTCGATAATGAGCCCGGTTCACTGCTGATAATGAACATCGGTTCGAGGTCAAATGACGTGGTGGCTTCATTAATCATCCACGCACGTCACTGCCCGCTGAAGATGGATAGCACCTACCACGGCCCGGGGCGGAAAGATTTTATCGATTCACGACCCCGGGATACGACCCTTTTGTTGTTCCAATCAGGTGTTAATTCGTTTCTTATTAACTTTTAATGTAGGATGGTCTTTTGTTGGTTGCATAATGATGTTTCGGTAGCATTTAAAATAAAAGCATTAGTCTGGGAAAACAATCGTTACAATTGCAAATTTGTTTTTTAATTTATGACTAGTGCTTCACTCTCACTTTACTCAGGAGAGCAAGAAGCGCCCTAGCTAATAACATTTACACCGAAATAGTTTAAAATGTCTTAACACATTGAAGATGGGAGACGATAATTCCCATCTTTTATTTTTGAGAATTTTGAATTTGAATTTGAGAAAACGGAAATTCACGTTTTTTGGAATCTAATGCAGTATTGTGTAATTGCAAATAAAGACAACATAAAGACATGAAAAAAAAATGATAGTTGTAGTGATAATAATAAAAACTAAAATAAAAATGTGCGGGAACTGAGTCTAGACACTTTTCAGCGAATACCGTCTTCAACGTGTTAAGAAGTAAAAACATTAAGAGCAAACTGCAAATTTTCAAAGAGAAATGAATTTTGTAAAGCTACCTTTTGGTAAGTAGTCACCGTAGCAAATTTGGTTCTTTAACATTGTAGACGAATTGCCTAAGGGTTAAATGTGGTAAGAGTGATTTCTATAATTCTCTCTTCACTTTATTATTGTAAGAAATAGGAGCAGTAATAGGGAGAAAAAGGAAAGGAGTTAAGTTTCTGGATTTTCGGATCGACTGAGAGTTGTAGCCTTGCTGCTAGACTTCACTCGGTGAGCGATAAGAATGGGCACTCAACTTCTTCTCTCTCCGCTCAATTTCTTTTTCATCTCTCATTTTTCTTTTTCACTCTCTGCTATTTTTAAAGGCAGAGAGTAAAAAGGCAGATGCGTTGCATCTGCAGCACCTCTAAAGTTGCGAATTTATATACTTTAGCGGGATCACATAACATCAGGTGACTTGTTAACTCATTTATAGCCCGTTTCACTTTTATATAAAAAAAAACACTATTTAATATACACTCTGTCAAGAAAGTACCGGGAAAAGATCAAGAATACACAAACTGTTTGTTATTCATCCAAATTTATTTTATCGCCTTCAAAATATGCTCCTTCAGAAACGATACACTTACGCCAACGAATAATCCAATCATCAAAACATTTTTTAAACGCTGTTTCCGGAATTGAGTTCAGTTCTCGTCGCGAATTCTCCTTTATGTCTTATACCGATTGAAAACGGGTGCCACGAAGTGATCATTTGAGTTTAGGAAAAAGAAAGAAGTCGGCTGGAGCCATATCTGGTGAATATGGTGGTTGCTCGATGGTATTTGTTGAGTGTTTGGTCAAAAATTCGTTCATAATGATGGCGTTGTGCGAACGCGCATTATCGTGGTGCAAAATCCAAGAATTTTCTTTCCACAAATCTGGCTTTTTTTCGGCGGCTATCATTCTCAAAGTTGAATGAGGATTTTCAGTCAGTGTTTTCTTCACTTTTGCGATGTTAACTTCGGTTGCAGACGTTGATGACCAGAGCGAGGCAAATCTTCTATCACATCTCGACCACTTTTGAACGCTGTGTACCACCCATAAGCACGAGTTTTTAATAAAGTCGATTCACTGTAAGTAATTTTCTGTAACATTTTCATTGGCAATGCAGAATTTAAGACAAACTCTTTGTTTTAGAATTTAAGAAAAACAAAAATTCGAATTTGGAACCATAAACAAATAATCCATTCCCGATACTTTCTTGAATGAATAACTACTACTACAGTAATAATATAATTATATATATACTATGCTGTTTTCTGAAGTTACGACGAGGAGCAGTGTTAATGAAGTATACTTGGCGATTCTTTTAAAACTTACCTCCATCTGAGCATACAACAAAAGAAAAAAATCTTTGGAAATCCGAAAGCTGAAAATTTACGTGTACCGACTAAAGAAGGAATATGTTTTAAATACGTACCAATTGCCTATACAGATGTCTGAACTTGCCTTCAAAATATCTTACTTTCACACAAAAAGCCATTAAGTTACTACTAGGGAGTTACACTCAGTTCGATTTTAAAAGTGACCAAAATGTGAATTCTATAACATATTTTTTATTTTTATCATCATCAGCCTGCGGCAGTCCGCTGCTGGACATAGACTCGCCATCAATTCGATTCTTGAAGTAACTAAGCACATTCGCAGCTGCCCGTATTTTCTCTAACCCATTACCTTAAGCAGGTAGATTGGCGATCACAGTCAAGGTATATCAAGTAAATACGATATGTACGGGCATTCAAGAGACGAGCGTATGTGTTCACAAAAGGCCAACAACGCATCTGAGACGACTCCGGCGTTGCAGGCATACTCGTTTGCCTATTCTACTAAGAAAATAACGGAACAATCACATCGACTATCGTACGTTACTGATCTGTGACATTTTTGATAGTTATACCGTCATCGGCCTGTCGTTAGAGCTTCATATGTGAATTATGGGTTCTAGTAAAAAAAAAAAACAAAAGTTCAGATGCAAATATCTAATTCGAAACACAATCCAATCTATCTGACGCTTCTTCAGATTCGTAGATATCATTGTTTCTAACGAGCCGTATCCTTTTATAAATATAATTTAATTTCACACGTGAAATGCTTTCGAAACATCGTAGTACTAAACACGTTAGACCAGGGGTGAGCAACCTTTTTCATTAACGGCCCAATTTAAATTTTTTCGCGGGCCGCACATGAAGTAACATTTATTAATAATTTGTTTCGGTTTAGTATGTACTACCATTTTATTATAATTAATTTTATAACAATATATTGATGGTCCCTGAATACGATAAAGCTGTTAAAGCCAATAGGCTACCAGCATTAACATCTTCGAATCAATTCTATATTGATGGAAGAAAGTCGATAAAATAAATTCAATTTTAGAAATGCTTGTCGGGCCGCATAAACATGTTTAGCGGGCCGCGTGTTGTTCATCCCTGCGTTAGACAGTAAAATTTCCTCTTACAAAAAAAATATCCCATAAATTATATAATTTATTCCCCGGCCGGACGGGCGAACGCTACGTACGTAATCGTATAATAGGAGGCTGACTCTTTACCGCTCGCCGCTTCCTAGCCATTAAACAGTCTAGATAGTAAACGTCGCTGTAAACCAAACTAAATATCCCCATTTTAAATGCTTAATCGTTTTTCGAAGGCCCAGCGTACGTTAATTTTATGTTCCCCGCGTTGAAAACGAAGTAAGGGCCCGCGATTTGCATTTTGTGCGCATTGTCCATTGGTTTACAAGCAACTTGTCCGCAATATGTTTGTCCACGCTGACGTTGAGTGGTTGTATGATTACAAAATTATATTATAAATGGCCCATAATGTTTCTGTTGCATAAAATATCATCGATTCTGTCAATATCATGGCAAAAATCACAAACACATAAAATTAATTATTAAAAGTTAATAATATTAATATTAAAATAAACATGTAAGCTCTTACACTGACCGACGTGTATAATAAACCTTTTGAAAATGTAGATTTCTTTTATTGAACAAAGAGAAAAGACTCTCTTTTCTCTTGCGGATGATAAATAACTCTTGTCAAACATTAGCAATTACAAAGGCAGAGTTGGGTACCGGATTACTCGATATACGAAAAGAAATATTACGCTTAATACCAATATTCTAGTCTGGTTCCTAACAACCAGACTATTCGGGCAGAGATAAAGGTCTGATTTTATTAAAATATAGATAAATAGGTAAATTCTTCATTGTATCAATATCAGCCTGCGGCAATCCACTGCTGGACATAGGCCTCACTCAAGGCGCGCCACTTAGCCCGATCTTCGGTTACACGGATCCAGTCTCTGCCAGCCACCTTGCGCAGATCGTCGCTCCATCTAGCAGGGGGGTCCCATACTACGTTTGCCGAGCCGCGGTCTCCACTCCAGCACTCGTCTACTCCAACAATTGTTGGTTCTCCGACAAACGTGTCCAGGCCATTGCCACTTCAGTCTGCTAACTTGAAGAGCTATGTCGGTGACTCTGGTATATCAGATACAAATATGTACATACATACATATGCATGTACGTTGTCACGTACGTCATTCCTGTCTCCTGTAGGGGTAGACAGAGACCACAGATCTACGATCTCGACATACTTTCCTTGCTTCCCTCATACTCATTACTCTCCTCATGTAAGCTCGCCGATTAAAGGTACCCTTGACCTGGCCTTCCTTAAAAACTTCAGCAATTTAGTCAAATATGTTTGCCGTGGTCTTCCCCTACTGACCCTTCCATCCACATTCGCAACGTTAATTTCTGTTGCTAGTTGTCTTTCATACATCCTATGTGCCCATACCATCTATGCATCCCTTTCTTAACTGTTGTCACGACACCTTCTTTTACTCCACATCGCTCTCTTATATTTCATTAAAAAATATATATATCATTCTAAGTTACACCACACATACTTCTTAATGCTTTCGTTTCCACCGCATTCTATCTGCCTTCAGTTCTACTTTTTGCTAAAACAGCCCAACTAGCGGTTCATCATGCTTGTTCTGACTCTAATGTACGGTGGTAAATGTATCGAATTAGCAAACTAAAGTGGCAATGAGCTGGTCACGTTTGTCGGAGATACGACTATCGTTGGAGCAAACGAGTGCTGGAGTGGAGACCGTGTCTCGATAGTCGTAGTATGGGACGCCCTCCGGTTAGATTGTGCGACGATCTGCACAGGCTGGCAGTAACTGGATGTGTAAAGCCGAAGATCGGGCTAGGTGGCGTTTCATGCGGGAGGCCTATCTCCAGCAATGGACTTCCGCAGGCTGTTGATGAACCAGCAGCGTCTACCTAAGTTACAAAACCAATCTGCGATTTTCAATTTAATACTAAGCGTAGGGATCATAGCAACACCCATCACTTGTAATTGAGGCCAGTTTCCAGAATATAATTGTTATAATTGCATTGATAGATTGCGAGAATGCGGGCTGCCTAGTGGTAACCGATCACCGCCGCCTATAAACATCCGCAACTCCGGAGATATTGAATAAAAAAAAATAAAGATACAAAACATCAAAGTTACATGAAGTTTAATTATACAACTTGGTATGAATGTTGAAAATAAGAAAGTATTTAGATGTCGGAATAGTTGTAAGGAGTTGTAAGGTGTATGGATTTTATTTTATTGTCATCATCATCAACCTATGGCAGTTCAAGGCTGGACATAGGCCCTCTCAAGAAGCCACTTAGCTCAACCTTCTATTACACGTATCCAGTTTCTGCCAGCCTCCTGACGTAGATTATTGCTTCATCTAGTCGGGATGTGTCCCCCCATCGTTAGCCTAGATGTGGTCTTGTCACTCCATAATTCGTCTATTCTAACGATTCTCGTTTCTCTGACAAATGTGTCTAAGGGTTACCAAGTAGATAGGTAGATAGATAGATATTCATCATTCTAACTCTATGTTCTCAAATACTTCTTTGGAAAATTCCCTAAAGAGGAATAAAAACGATCATTCACTTACATCATTTTTATAGAGTTACTGAAGTACAACCGACGATTTTACAATGAACGTTTTCCTTGTTAGGGTAAGTTTGTTCAACTAATTTGCTTAAATAGGTCGCTATTAGGAGAATACATATTTAATGTTATTGTTTCAACTGTTGCCTGAGGGATTCCTTAACAATTACAGGGAGAATTGTTACTGTAACAATATAAACGTAAAACGTGCTTCAAATATAAAAAGGAACTAACTGTTAAATAAACGGTTTCTACAAATGATTGGCTGGAAAAAAATAATAAACATTTTTTTAAGAACATATTAACTTATTATTTCATATAACTAAAGCAGTTGCTGAAAACAAGGTATACAAAAATAAATTCCATAATTACTACGATAAACAACTAAATACATATATAATTCCAAAGTTAATAATAAAAAATTAGCGATAGAAAACAAAAAATAACATAAATAAATTAAGAAATTACCTTTTTTATAGTGTAAAAAAATGTTTCTTGAATTTTGTAACAGTCTGTATGAGTATACTTGATATGAACTATCCAACAAAGAACATAATATAAAGCATAATATTGACAACTCTGAGGTACACCAAAATATATGGTTTTCCAAAGTTGAAAAGATATGAAGTTTAACTGAATTCTTGAATAAAATGTGAAATTAAAATAAAAAAAAAATATATTTAAAAACTATAAAATAATCTAAAGAAAAAATAAATTTCTCTACACGTTACAATTTATCATAATAATATGTAGATATTAATGTCTTTAGTATTTATTAGTGTCATTATATATAACGTATAAAATGTTGAGCCACCCCATTCCATTCCCATGGGTGTGGTGCGAGGCTACTATGGGAGTAAATATCAATAGATAAACAGCATGTTAAACATGCTATTCAACATGTCTCAAGTTAGCAGACTGAAGTGGCAATGGGCTGGACACATTTGTTGGAGATCCGACAACCGTTGGAATAGACGAGTGCTAGAGTGGGGGCCGTGACTCGGCCAACGTAGTGTGCCCTGCTAGATGGAGCGAGGATCTGCGCAAGGCGGCTGGCAGAAACTGGATGTTTGTAGCCGATGATCGGGCTCGGTGACGTGCCTTGGATGAGGCCTATGTCCACCAGTGGACTGCCGTGGGCTAATATTGATGTTTACCTAAGGAATAAAACTAAATCTGCGATCCCAACAATTGCGGATTGCGGACATCACCCCTCAATTTCTATTGTTTCACCAAAGTTTCAAATTGTAATTCTAACTATGGTAACATGAAGTAATTTTCATGTACATTTAGTTTAAAACATCAGTGAAATGCAGTTAATTAAGAAGAGGATATGAAATTGATTATTTTTCAATGAATCAATTCTTAATAGTAGAATGGACTAGTTTTGTTCAACGAAGAAACATAGTTGATTTTTCTTCAGTTGCGTCTATAGCAAGGTAATAAGTAGCCATCTATTCCAAGATCCTTTGCAAGGATTGTTGCCTCCATCTCGGAAGGACCAATATCACGCGAACTCGCCATCAGCGTTGAAATACCATCTGTACAAGACATCACGATCAGGTACTTGCCGCCACGCACAAGTTTCATAAACAATTTTATGAGAGATACAGATCCACGTGCTGGCGGTATATCTGCAAAGTGAAAAGTTAATATAGATCTTAGTGTTTTGTTTGTGTGGGAGGACCTGCTTACTCCTAGTGAAAAAAGAATCTAGAATCAAAAAAAAATTATTGAAACTACGAGTAATATAAGAAGGTACTAGTAGTATAACAAAGACCTGTACCGGGCCAATACTTATGGTTCACAATAAAATTTACTCTTTTACTGTTCCAAACAATGATTTATTCATTCTAAATTTTTCTATTAGGCTTCTTGAAACTATTTTAGTTTGTAACTAGTGTAGCAATATCTTTCGGTACATTAATTAATAAATTAATACAATCTTAAAAGTCAAAGACATATACAGATAATTAAACATAATAACAACTGCAACACTACCTAACATCTTGTCTATGCATGAGGACAGTCATTGTATAATTAAAAATTTTCAAACCAACGACAATGGAACCTTATAAAAACAACCCTATACTATTATTAATAATGCTATTATTCATTTTCGTATAAGGTTAAACGACTTCGGCTAAAGACTTTTCCCACCAATTTACATCAGTGACGTGTTTTTATTTCATTTTTATAATCTTGTTATTGTTAGTTATGTTTTATTGTGGTAGCGTATTATACAATAAAGTTCGATTAAGGCATATAATGTGACTGATATAAAAATGCGTGTATCAGGGCTTTTAAATTGACTCTCACCATATTATTAAGACGTAACGTGACCATATGAGTAGTACATTTCAAGAATACTTAACATTAGTGTATTTTACTTGAAACTAGTTAACTAATTGCCATCAAAGAAAAAAAGAAGTTAAACGATATCACGTACCCCTTAATGAAAGCTTTTATGTACCTATATAATATATATTGTTAAATTATATAATATATAACAATTTTTTTGTGTTCACTCCATATATTATTATTATTGCGTGAAGGTTTTTGACGTAGTACTATCAACGCCAACATCCTCCCATTATACATATTTATATGTTATGAAGATTGTTTTCCATAGTACTGGTTACTATAGAGATCGTTGATAATAGCTACTGAATGTACCCTGAGCAACGTCGGGTACAACAGATAATAATATATAAAATTGAGCCTCATCATCATTGGCATTACGTTAGTGCGAACGATTCAAGGAGTCTCCGAAAGGCATGTGGGTGCAATTACCTCTCCACATATGTTGAATGGGAGGAAGTTAAAGCTATGCAGGGTTGCTCAGAACTCTTTTATCATTATTATTATCCTCCCTGTTTACCTAGCTGAACTGGAAATACGAGTCGATATTAGTAGAGCTAGCGCGGCTGCATGATTATACCACATGTTTCAGGCTGAAATTTGGGCTTAGTTAAAAAAATTTAAATATAAAAATCAACTAACCATTACTACGTACAACATTCGGGACTGCAACAAAACTTCCAGCCGGACCCTGGTCTACGCAGAGTAGGGCACGCCGTGACATACCCATAGACATGATCAATTCGGCCGCGAACCAGTTCGGCTGTTGCTCCAAGTACTCATTCATGTCTGACCAAAATGAATTAACTTCCTACGGATAACATTGCCTCACTAAATTGAATTAAACAAATTGAAAATCAATAACAAAATAAATAAATAAATTATCATCTTGTGGACAGTCAAAAGTTTTACTTAGCTAAAATCCGCGACAAGCAAACAATAACAGAAAATTAATAATGTGCGGTTTCCTGCTGGATGAAGTGGATTTATTTGGAACATAAACAAATAACTTACGGAAAAACGACCAATAACTCTCCACCCACCAACCACTATACACAACACCAAACACACACTACCACTTTTCCAGCTTGTAAACGACACGTGTTTCGCCCCAACACGAGGCATCTTCAGGTATAGTAGACTCTACGGAAGATAACCGAAAAGTTTTCGGTTGTCTTCCGTAGAGTCGGTAAGTTTTTGGTTAAGTTCCAAATAAATCCACTTCATCCAGCAGGAAAACACACATTATTAATTTTCTGTTTGCGTGTCTCAGATCTTAGCTAAGTAAAACTTTTGACTGTCCAAATAGTGATGGATTTCCGCAAAGTAACGCCTGACTCCATTAATCAAATAAATTATCCTCATTCTTTGTCAGTCATATCCGTTGCAGGTTTTATAATCATGATCTTTATATCATACATGTAGCTAATACTAAGGAATAATTTGTGTTTATTTTTTTATTAAGTCATTCCAGCATTTCAATGTTGCGAGGCGGAAACTAAGCCTAAAACCTTCGAGGTCCAGAAAATACTCATTTCATAGCCCATATATATAACCCATCATGGTGGTTCCCAATCGCCATACCTTTACAAGCCAGATTAGTGCGTCAGCCAGACTCGGAATAAATATATATGTTATTTTTGCATAACCATTATGAAACAGGCTTAAATTTCATTAATATAAAATTTTTAATCACAAATCCAACTTGCAGTTATAGCAATAATATCACAACAGAATAATTTTTGAAAAAAAAAAGTACATGAATCAACAAGAAACGAAAATAGATAACAATAATAACATAGTGACGTATTGTGAAAGTGAGAATTTTGTCTTTGATGTTATTATACAAATATAAATCGTATTTTTTATTTTTAAAAATACACAGTATTGCAATACATCAGTCATAATGAACGAAAGCAGAGAGTTTTCGTGCATTTGAAGAAGCTCATAGTTACCGAAAGGGGTAAGGAGATCCAATCCAAAAACATGGACCAACCAGATGTCACTAATGATAGATACAAAAATAGCTGACGCGCTAGATCAGCCTGAAGAGTCAGAAATGGAACCAGGTTTCTCGCACTTACACAAGAAAAACGTTGTTTAGCAATAAGAAAACAATCTGAGGAAGAGAAAATTAATATGACAACTAAACATTTGTATCCTTAAGCTGTTAATTAAAATCTTTAAACATTTCTTAATAATATTTGTGTATTTTCCCTTATTTATTAATAAACACACAGAATTATTCTATTTTTTTACCGCAATTTGGGGCATATTATTGTAATTTTTTTTCTAAATTAAAAAACTGAAGAAAACAAACAAAAATTGTATTCCTGTTATTTATGCTTACAGTATTAGTAACATCTTAACAGGAGTATTTATTTTAATATGGTACAAGATAAAAATTTAGAAATAATCATGGAAAATAAAATAAAAAAGAAAGAAATACATATAAGTAATTATGGTTTTAAATTAATTAAAAAATTAAACTAAGACAACAACAATTTAAATGAAGTTTATGTTAAACATTATTTATTAAATAGATCTCCGCAATGGACGACTAAATTAAGAGATTATACGATTTAAAATATATCTTGATATAAATCACTGCTATATATACAGACAAAAGTTATACGTTGCATACACTATACTAGGAAACCCGACAGTGTTTTTTAAAAAAAAAGGAACATAATGTGCAGGTTTATACATTTACCGTTTTTGAAACTTTCTTGAACTCCGTATCCAGGGCATTACACCTAATTTGACGGTTCATACGATACCCTTTATCCCACATATAATACATACGCCACCGTTTTCTAGTGATCAATTCCATTTCGAAATACGGGTTTCTAGACATTTTTTGACAAGCATCAAGTCGCACATTTGATGCACTTTTGTTTTTAAAAATATCTCCCATCACTGTAACTGCTGTGATGCATAATATAATGAAAAGTGTTACACATATAGTTGCCATTTTGTCACTGACCGTAGCATCACACGTATTGTTCGCTTATAACCGTCATTGTTCACTATCTACTGACCATTCGTTGAAATGTTTTGCAAAAGACAAAAAGATGTTTTGTCCATCACATCCTGATTACATTGAAATATTGAATTAAACATACGTTATATTACGAATCCCTTATATTGCATTCTGCGTAATTTGTTGGTACGTACTCTTTAATACAAAATTTTGATGACAACATACAAAATTTTACAAAAGGCTGCTGTTTAACTCACCTAGCTGAAAATCTGCGCTATAATTTTACCACAGCGTTATGCGGTGCTATTTCCATGAATTGAGTATTAATTTAAAAAAATTGATGAAAATTGATGAATGTATACTATATAATTGGGTGTACTGTGCAATGAAATAAAGTATATGCTAATGCATATTTTTAATTTATTAATATAAATTAAATTTTCGAATTATTATATTCTGAATGACTAATGAAGTTATGTATTCTGACCAATGAATTACAAATGTTGTAGGGTTCAAATCAGAGACGAAACTTAAAATTCTTTAACAAACAAAAATTATTACTGTAGGGTACAGTGCAACCCGCTATAAATAAAAAAAAACACACCCCACTTGGAAGAGGTTGTCAAGCATCGTGGATCGCTTTGCAAACCTTTTCCACATACATCTTCTTTGTAGAACCAGCTGCCTTGTAAGGTATTACGGATACAAAATTAAAATTTGCTTACATATCTCACCTGGAAATGTGTTAATACCTTTCTCTTAAGGCCGGTAACGTATAAATGTATGTAGGTATAAGGTAGGTAACCCTTATTTATACTGATTTGTGGGTGGCAATGATTGCTTCCTATTAGACGAAATGCTAACTCGTTTGCCTTCCTTCTTTTAAAATTAAATTTGTGGTCAAGGATTCGATTTCCGCATCGTGATAAATGTATGTATGGCCTAGAAGTATCTAATTTGAATCTCAGTACCCCGCTAATCCGCCTTGGACAGATATCGTGGGTAACTGTGCGTTCCTGCAGGAATGCAGGGACTCGTGCCCAGAAATGGAACATACATGTGTTAGCTGTGAAAAAAAGACATACTAATTATATTATTCTAAAAGAAATTTTATTCACTACATTTCGAGTTATGAATGTTAACTTTGTGAATATATTTATTTATCGTAACGGATCTAATTTCACAGAACAGCGACAACTTCGCGTGCATACAAATAATGCAGTCCATTAGTTTTATTAGAGATGTGATATTATACAAACTATTAAATTACGCCAGTGTATTAAACTATACGAGTGTTCTGGGGAATGGTTCAACCTAGATCGGTTGTTGGTTCACAACCATACATTTAATTACGATTAACTGTTATTAAATATGAAATACTAAATTTCCATTAAAAATATTAACATATTATAATTTTAAAAATCTAACTGCAGCAGATTTTTATTACATGTGGTTGCATAAAATTTCTTTTCTAAAAATGTTATCCCGTTGAGTTGTTTTAATTTAATATAATAATAATAATAACTTTATTTTTAAAATGTTACATATGTTACAGGCTACTAGATCTCACACTAGGATTACCTGATAGTGGTAGAGCCACGCTGCAGACGAATACTTTGTCAAGAATGGCATAATATGTGTCTGTAGCATGAATGGGCCGGCTCGCCTGGGTAAGTACCACACTCCCGCAAAAAACCGGCGTCTAAGTGTTAGCTTAGCTACCGCGCTTCGTACGGTGAGTGGCCGAGTTCCGGAGGGCCCACATCCTCCCCCTCCTTCTACCCCCTTCCCATTCCCACTCCCATAATGACACTTTACTTAAAGTTCGGCAACGCTACCGCTGCCTATGGCGCTGGATGTCTATGGGGGGCGTTGATTGCTTTCCATCAAGTAACACGCCTGCGGGTTTACCTTCCTATCCCATAAAAAAAACTAAATATCAAAATAGTAAAGAAAGAAAAAAAATAGATTAAACAATATTGATACTAAAAAATGGATTAAAATAATAAATTATGTATTTAAGATGTGATCTGTATGTGTGCAGCTGTGTGTGTTTGTGTGTGTGTGTGTGTTTCTGTAAGGATTCTTGTATGTTTTAATTTATCGTTTCGAAAAGCAGCCTCTCCCTATACATCTCATTCAAATTCAGCAGCCACTTAACAAACTTCCTTCTACACGTGTAGTTTGTGCAGTTATATAATATTATTTGTTATGTTTTATATATAATTTATAAGATATATATTAACATAAAAATAATGACAACTTTTTGCAACTTGACTTATTGAAACAATAATATATTTTATTATAAAATTATAACGTTATATAGCTTTTTTAAACGCGTTATTAGCACCGCTATTTAAATTAAACACCACTAATCATACGATGGGCGTTCACCGTGGGCCACCGATGCGTATCTTTGGAATAGGTGGCATTGGTGGGCGGAATATTATTACCAGTCGTTATGTTTAGTGACAGTGTACGAGGTTGCTCGTAATGACTGCAACGCCCAGTGGTGTGGGTTCGACTTTTAAAAAATGATTTAAACGCTTGCTCGCTAAGCATATGGATCGTTATAATTTTTTTTATTTATATATTAATACTGTTATAGTTATATATTGAGAGTCCGAAAGAACTACGATTTACGGTACAACAATTCAAAGTGCGAAAGCTGGGCTTTCAATGAATACAAATGTATTCATTGAAAGCCCAGCTATGAAAACTAAAATAATGACTAATGGTCCACAGACGTATAATATTGTAGTAAATGGGAAGAAAATAAAATACGTCTAAGAATATTTATTCATCTAGGACAATTAATATTTTTAAGTGATACTATGCATAAAGAATATGACAAATAAATAGCGAATACTTGGAAAATATTTTGGTCTCTTAATGAAGTTATGAAAAATAAGGACATGTTAATGAAAATAAAAAGGAAATTAATTTTTATAGCGTTATTTTCTTGTAAGAAAGTGAATCACAAATAATTACGTAAAACGTTTTTCTATTTCTATGAAATTTTGAGATTCTACTGCCGGTACATACGCTTCCCCCAAATTTAAATTTCACTTATTCTACATTGAATGCCTGAAGTATTTTATCAGAAATCTTATACTTTCTCCTACAGCTCCTCCTACAGCAGTTATATTGTGTAAGTTGGTATAAACTGTTTTTTGATAAAAATTAATGCCACACTGTCCAATGATTTCTTCTTTTCATTTTTAAAACAATCTTTGATCAAACAAATTTCATTTGAAAAACAAACGTATAAGCGATAAGAAAGAGTGGGTGTGGTCGGGTATAAACATTAATTTCTATAGGAAATAACTTGACCGTTATAAATTTTAATTTTCAGATACTGATGGTATTTGTTTTTTAAAAAAAGCGATAGGCAAACGAGCAAACGGGTCGCATGATAATTAACTATCACTACCGCCATTGACTAAGGCCATTTGTATTACTAAGGGTATAGTGGTCATGGTGGGTATAGTTGCCTACCTGAACGTGTTCTGTAGGTAGATTTACGAATATAGACTTATGACTGTATGTATATTCAGTAGATTTACTAAAAAATAAATCAATAAGTTCTCAGCTATCATGACAGCGTGTTTTATTTAATAAACATACAAACACAACATAAGGTTATATAATGTAAATGATGGGACAAGGAACAATAAAGAAAGAGGAAAGAATTGGGCCTCTTCATCCTTGCCTATAGCCTTTTTAATAAAACAAATACCATTAGTATCTGAAAATAGAAATTTGTAATAACTATGTTATTTCCTTTTAGAAATTTACACGTGACGATACCTACACTTTTTTATCGCTTATATCACTGTGTGATAAAGTTTTAATAATTAAATATTCATGAACAGCGTAGCTAGCAGTCGTAACAGATAACTACGCTATAAAAATTACTAGTTTAAATGCATACACAGACGACCAATTGCATTAGTAACAAGGCCGCTGCCTACGGAGTTAATGGACCCAGGGTTGATTCCCGCATCGGAATAAATGCATATATAGCCTACAGATACTAATCCTAAATATGATTACCCCGCTAATTTGTATTGGATAGGCATAGTGGGTCAGTCTCCATTCCTCCAGAAATGGGGAGCCACATGCTCAGCAGAATAATATATGTGAGCTGTGAAAAAAATACACATTTTATCCGATGCGGGAACTGAACCTGCAAACATGGACTCTGGAAGCAATTGCGTCGCCAACTACCCTTTAGTTACGTCCAAATTTAAAACGCTTTATTATTTCTTCTTATACTTACTGAACTAATAATAATAAACAATAATACATCAAATCCATTTTATACCTAATTTAATAATAATAATTAAAGCCTTTATTTAGACAGATTTCACACACATATCAAATATTTTTTTTTAACAACCCATATATGTCCCACTGCTGAACACGGGCCTCTCCATTACTGGAGGAACGGACGTTAACCCACCACGCTTGTCCAATGTGGATTGGCGGAGTTACCAGACCTGGAATAAATATTTGTAATCCATACATATATTTATTCCGATGCGGGGATTGAACTCGCAAGCAACGACTCCGTGGGCGGAGGGCCCCGCCACTGAGCCAATTGGTCGTCAAATATCAAATATAAATTTACTTAATTCTTAACATCTGTCTATGACAAAGGCCTCCTCCAGCGGTTACAGCTTTTTCCTGTCGTTAGCAACTCTTGCGCATGTGCTACCTACTGTAGCCTTTATTTCATCGACCCATCTTATAGATGGTCTTCATCTTTTCCTATGTCTGTCCGCAGTGAAGTAGTTTTTTATTGTCTTTATACACTTTTCGCTTCCTGTGATAATATGCCCCGCCTATTTCCATTTAAGTTTTCTTAATGTTTTATAATATAACTAGCTTTTGCCTGCTGCTTTGCTCGCGTGGAATTTGGTCTGCCACGTTAAGTTTTGTGACAAATCATTTTAAATATATTTTTTAACTTAATAGTAAAATTATATTACGACCAAAATTACTTAAAATCATTACAAATTGTCGCCTATATGTTATTCCGATGTATAACCTATATTACTATAAAGTATCATCCGAATCTGTCCAGTAGTTTTTTCGTGAAAGAGCATCAAACATACATCCATACTCACAAACTTTCGCATTTATAATATTATATATAAGTAGGATAGGATAGGATTAAATCAAATGTAAAATGTACATAATTATAACAGAGTATAGGTATATAATAACTAGGTTTAATGTACAGAGAACTCGATTACCCATCGATAACTAAACGCCCGATCCTCCCCTCGATCAGGTGGCTGCAACGTTGCTGTCACGCGCACTGGAGCGCCTCCTTGCTACGTCATCACGGCACGAGGTCAGGGCTGAGCAAAAAGGATAAACTTATCATATTTCTAACCTCAAATATATTATGATGTTTGGTATGGTATGTACTGTATTGGTACGCGATTGAATAACAGCAACCTCTGACGAGAAATCCTAGAAATGTCAACTGCTCAGAATACACACATCCATATACAGTTAATCCATCTATTAGTTTATTACCTATTAGAAATTACCCAAAAGTAATTTCTTTTATTTTACAAAATGTTTTAACACAATTTTTTCTCTTCATACAAAATTAGAAATATCCATTCAATTACAAATGTGTTTTTTTTTTTCAATAAATTTCGAACATAATGTTCCCCACCATGAGCACGATGGGCACGCGAAATCCCCATTTTGGAGGACATTTACTCACTACGCAAGGTGAGTTGCCGGGATATTCAGACTCGGAATATAAACCTGTACAAAAAAATAAATATTTATTTCAATGTGGAAATTTATAACTTCAGAATTCTGCGGCTGGAATTATTCCGAATAATTCTTCAAAGCACTCCTCATGGTAAATTCGGTAAAAGATACTGAGAGATGAAATGTCTCTGAGCAATGTCAATGAATCTAGGCAGTCGGTGAGATCTTGGTTATCAACAATAAGGTAAATAAATGTAAAAACACAATTAAATAATAGCTATTTTGACGTACGTGATAAAACGTGGTAAGTGGCAGCCCTGAGCTAGTTGACGGCCAGTGGAGCGACATCGATCGAGAGGTCTTTCGCGGAATAAATGTAATGGCTGCTGCGATTGAAGCTACGAATGCTCGTTTATTATATCGTCGGCCTAATTATCAGGATTCATAAGTTCATTATATGAACAGCAAACAACTGATTTCATAATTTTTATAAAACCATTCGCATTTTCAATTTAAAAAGAGGTGTTTACTGAGGTAAATACGAAGGATTCCATTGCTTTATGATTATCCATTAGACGATGTCAAAGTGGTGGTGCGAAGGGAGAAAAAAGGTTTTTGTAATTACAATTCTGACAATTAGGTCAACGACATTTAACTAACACTGCTAACAGCAGTGTGGCGATAACATATTTAAATAAACACCATCATCAAAAAACAGCCTTAACAGTCCACTGCAATACATTGGTCTCTTTTATAAATGATAGGTGTGGTGATCTCTTCTCTTGACAGGTAGATTGATTTTGATTTTGATTGAGTAATAACTCAAGTAGACGTAGCTATCCGTCTACTGGTATTTGCTCTTGTAATAGCCTCATAAGACCCATAGGAGGAATTTTTTCCTATTGGGCCCAGCAGATTCCCTGCCCTGAATATAAAAAGACAAGAACCTGATTGCTACGCTATCTACTGGGAGCAATTATGTATCTAAACCATAGGTTCTCAGCCTTTTATGGACCATCGCCTTAATTATAAGATAGATATTTTGGACGGCTAGATAAAATGTTTTCTCATGAAAATAGGGGTATTTCATAACGTCTCCCATTTGCCTTCGGATCTACTACCATAAAAAGCTCCAGCGCCTACTAGTACCACCGTTGGGAACCTAGGATCAAAACCATCTAGCGACCTACTCAAATATACACAAACTTTCATCAAATTTGGTCTAGCCGTTAAGGAGGAGTTCAGTAACAAACAAAAGAATTATAAATATGTTTATTATAAAACACTATTTCATTGTCGCGTCCCTGTGTTTTTCTTGTTCTTGTGAGGAACTAGCTTAATAAAAACTTCTCTCTCATTGAATGTAATATAAATAGATCATACATCAATATGATAATCAAGATCTGGGATTCCCAAAGTGGTCTATATCGACCCCTTGGGGTCTGTATCGTCCCCTTGGGGTCTGTATCGACCCCTTTCCATCAAAACTCACCTCCAACCGTAAATTTGTTAAATTAGTAAATATTTTGTATCAATAAGAAAAAAACTAGATATAGGATTCTTAAAGTAATTTGGCTATGGAGGTCTGAGGTGTCAGTCCATTTTTAAAAGGGGTTCTCTTTCTCAAAATAATTTAAGAATCCCTGATCTAGATGGTGCGATGATCTGTGCATAACAGCTGGTAGAGACTGAATGAGTGAAGCCAATGATTGAGTTAGGTGGCGTTATTTGGGGAAGGCCTTTGTCCAGTAGAGGATTGCCGCAGGCTGTTGATGATGATGGTATCATCATCAACAGCCTGCAGCAATCCTCTACTGGACAAATAAAAAACAGGATTTGCTTTTCATCGGGATTTGAACATAAAACTTAAATCCTAAAAATATTACATCTTGATAGATTAGACACTAAGCCAAACTTTCAGGTAAAGTTAAATAATGAGAAAGCAAAAATACAAACAAAACATTTCACACAAATAAACATACATACATATATACCTACTCTACCTACACTAAAACCAATGAGGGTTGGTAACAAAAATGACGTACTTAAGAAAACCGCACTATAAAGTTTATGTAAAAAGTTCGATTACAACGCATATACCGATCTTCATTTAGAAGCCGAAATGTTTAACCTAACTCGGAAGCGATACCACTTTCCCTTCGACTTTTACTCTCACTATCCCGAATAAGTTAGGAAAACATTTTCGCCTACGTAGTTTCGTACCCTCCTATAATCCTCTACCTGCTGAGATATACCGTACTTACCCTGCGCAGCCACTATCATCCATACCTACCATTTGTTTACTAGTATACAAAATCCTTTCATTTCTTTAGCACTAAGGAAACTTTTTACTTTATAATTAAACTAATAAGGTTGTATTTTAGCTGACAGTTATATGATACTTACGACATTTAAGATTGAGAAGTTATCTCCCCACCAAGCGCCTCTCGCGCCCTGCCTCATGCATTTAAATTGCTTCATTACAGAACTAGACGTTGTAGTGCAGGGTTGCCTACTGGGAAAACAGGAGATTTGAGATCAACAGAAAACTTTGCTTAAATTACCCGCCTTTGGCACTTGGGAATGGCTTTTTACGATTGTTTTTGCTTACATTGTTAAATTTAAAATGAATTAGTTGTTAAGAGAATAATATTTAAGTTGATATGTTTAATATAAATATAGATACACATATACTATGCCAGTTGTAAAACGAAGGCAGCTTTCTATAAAAAGTTTGATAGCAATTAGAATCATATCTAAAAAAAATAGGACTTCCTACAAAATGACAATAATAATCGTGATGAAGCATCCGAGTTCTAAGCCGAAGGTTCTTGTTTCCTATACCCACTAATTAACTTGATGGTAAAGTATTAGTTTAATAGTGTAATAAAAATAATTTGTATATCTCATGATGTGATATAAAAGTTGGCTATAGTGTTTGATATGAATTTAAAAATTATGTGTTTTTGAATATGGTATATAAAATAACTTTGCTAGAGCCTCGAAACGAATCAATAAAAAATTTACCAGAATTCATCAGTTGTCTTCCATAGAGTCACTATGGAGGACAACTGACAAGTAGGGACTTTAGTTATGAACCTAAATGTACCTCGTGTTGTCATTGTTAGGTTAAGAGATCACGACAACGTTTGAATTTATTATTTGTTATATTAAATCACCGCCAACATCAAGCGTTGCCAGTCTTAGAGTAAGGTGCAGACGAGGTTTTTGAAGATTTCAATGTCAAGTAGGTTCGAAAATACCATCGAAGTTTGCTGGACAACGCCAAAGAATCTAGTACGTTGATGAGTTTAGTTGAAAAGTAATAATATATCGTAAATAACACTACCAGAATTATTCACATTGTGTAAAGAGTCGGTGAACAAAATAAAAAAGACGTTAATCTGATATTAGAACCAAATTGAACTTACAATTGGTCGAACTTAATGTCCGGCGTTATAAACAGATCCTAT
This sequence comes from Baronia brevicornis, assembly GCA_031353405.1. Taxonomy (NCBI): domain Eukaryota; kingdom Metazoa; phylum Arthropoda; class Insecta; order Lepidoptera; family Papilionidae; genus Baronia; species Baronia brevicornis. The sequence goes on from JASFAT010001617.1 coordinate 389,033, forward strand.
AAAGAACTTTGGACAAAATCATGACGTTATCGATATAAAAGTACATTAGATTCCCATACTCGTAATTTTTAGTCACTTTAAAGTTAATTAATAATGATTAAATTATATGAGTATAAACTAGAAAAGTATTATTTTTAAAAGTATATCATATAAAATGTAAACTAAGGAAAGCCACAAACATTTTTTTTAAAATAGCACAATGGAAAATGACGGTTAATAAATAAAGAATATTTTTTTTATTGCATAGGAAGGCAAACGAGCAGGCGTGTCACCTGATGAAAAGCAACCAACGCCGCCCATAGACATCCGCAATGCCACAGGCAGTGCGAAAGCGTTACCGACCTTAAAAGAATGTGAAATTATGGGAGTGGGAGTGGGAATCGGAGTGGGAGTGGGAGTGGGAATCGGAGTAGGAGTGGGAAGGGGAGGTTGTTGGGCCTCCGGAACTTAGACCGCTCACCGTACGAAGCGCGGTAGACAAGCTACCATTCAGACGCCGGTTTTCTGAGGAAGTGTGGTACTTCCCCGGGCGAGCCGCCACATTCATGCTACAGACAAATAATATGCCATTCTTGAAAAAGTATTCGTCTGCAGCGTGGCTCTACCACTAAAAATAAAGACTATAAAAATAAATAAATTAAGTAAACTAAAAAATTGTTAGCCAACCAACTTTTAACCGCCAACCCTAAAGCGGGATGAGAGGGTACCCGCACTCCTATCTGCGCGGCAATCATTAGTCGCCGGGAGTGGCCAGACACAAAATTTTGCATGTCCCTAGGTATCCACCTTGCTAAGTTACTTATTCAGCTTTCCAGCCATTTCCTAAATATTTGTTCATTACATATAAATTCCATCCTCGTCAGTTGGATGGTTGGCGGTCCACCATCATGAGATTCAATTGTAATTCTTTTTCACGAACAGTACAACTGTGAAATGTTTCTAAGCGTATATATATATATATATATATATATATATATATATATATATATATATATATATATATATATATATATATATATATATATATATATATATATATATATATATATATATATATATATATATATATATATATATATATATATATATATATATATATATATATATATATATATATATATATATGTATATATGTATATATACGCGTAACACAAGATTTTAATTACAGTTGTGTAACACTGAAACATTCTTCAAATAATTCAACCATACATCCTAATCGAAATCAGTTACCACAATGATTTATCGCGTTAAGCAACAATCTAAAAAAAATTTCCGCACACATACATACCCTATGCAGCAAAAAAGGATCTGAAACGTCAACAATTTGCCCATTTTGCCGCCAATCCACATATAGAATAATCGGAACGAAAAAATCAGCAATCAATAGCGCTACTCGTACTTACGAACCATCCAATCAACGAAGGTGTCACATTACTACTCACTATTGTTAGGAACGTAGTGATGTTTACAAACAAAATAGGGGCTTGTCATAATCTGTTTTTGGATACATCTTTTCTATTTTCTGATCTGGCAACTTTTGGCCGGATTGTTTTTTTCGGCGGCTTAGCAAAGGTATGGATTTCAACGCCTCATTGTTGATTTATCTATACTTTGTATGAAAGGTGTTTCATGGAAAGGGAAGGTGAGTCGCACATAAGATTATACGCGAATAATTCGCCAGTTTGTGTGGTCCCTTTAGTCTTGACAGGTGACATTGATGAAAAGAACTTGTAAAGATCTTAGAAAAATTTTACTTTTAAACGGGTCTCCTTTGTAACAAACACCCTTTTCGCAGTAACAATGGAACGTAGAATAAAAGTGAACTTAACTTTAGATTTATTTAGCGTATGGACTTAGAAGATGAAGTAATACATTTGGTAAATTAATTACCGCCTAAATATTTTTCCATCATATCTAATATTTTTCAAATTATAGCTTGGGAGTGGCTTATGTCCAAGAAAGTATTATACTATAATATCAATATCAGCCCGCGGCAGTCCACTGCTGGACATAAGCCTCACTCAAGGCGCGTCACCTAGCCTGATCTTCGGCTAGACGCATCCAGTCTCTGCCAGCCGCCTTGCGCAGAATACAATAATATATATAAATAATAATCATTTATTATGACACCACAATTTTCGAAAGTTTACAATTGAAGAGTAAGTTTTTTGTGGAGGGCTAGAGCCTGAATTGTGTTGACATGCCAGTATGTCGTGCGTGACGATTTATAATAAATACATAAAATAAAATAAATAAATACCTACCTAAAAATAAATAAATACCTTTACATGAGCAGCAGCTTCTACTTCTGTATTTAATCATTTTTTATTTAATCACTTTATGATTCGGCAACGTCTGCCAAGTGTGGGCATTTATTTACTACGGCAATACTCCTCAACTCTAGAGGCGGCCGTTGTCGTGCACTAAACTTTTACAGATTGATTTGTAGTTTTCGTATTGATGCTGTTGATTAATAAGTAAAATTATTATGACAGTTTGGTTAGAGTATTAATAGAGAAATATTTAATAAAAGATTTTAAATAGAATTTCGGTAAAAAAAAGTACCGGCCACTCGTGAAAAAAGTGCCACACTACGTGTATGGTATTTTGTTTGATATTTCATGCAAAAGTTTTCGTTTTCTGATCCAAGGTTTAATATATCAATATAATCTAACATCTTGTACGGTATGACAAAAGATGTCTAGCTATAGCATCGTGCCATATATGGGCAATATTATCGTTATCCGCCTAATCGTCATGCTAGGCTGAAGAATACAATTACAGGCCTAGTCATCCTGCATTAGCATTGTCGCTGCAACCTGTGAGTTGCCTGCAATAATCTTATCACGACTCTATTTTTTTTTATATAGAATGCTAACAATATATTTACTATTACTAGAATTATTGTTAACCTGTGTTTATATGTTTGAACTAGGAATAATTCATATCAATACTCCAACGGAAGATCAAACTCACAAAGTCAGGGTAATCCCAACCGATCGACGACTAAGCTAATACTTCTTAACTTGTGTGACCTATTACAACTTTGGTTATACTTATACCTACGGTAAAGATTATTCTTCCTTCTTCCCCTAAGATTACTTTAATCTTACCCTTAGGTAGACAATGCAACTGCAGTACTTTAGTATTTATTGCAGACGTCGCGGCGATGATTTACATTTACTTAACATCGGGTGATTCGCTTGCTCTTTTGTTCACCGCTTTCATTTGCCAAAATGTCGTATATTGCTGCATAATGTCGTATAGGCGTGATGATAGCTGCGTTAAAATAATATAGAATGCATACGTAAAATTTTATATGATTAAAGCCGACACGAACAGAGCACGTCAGGAATAAAAAAGAAATATCAACGTAATACGTATATATTAGTTCTGCATCTAATTCTTAAAACAGTCGTTGCCAAATTCCCAGGACACATTCGTTGCACCTCTTAAACCTCGCCAGACATGCGGCTGACGTCGGCTGCCAATCAAAAGGGCTTTAACCTAATCCCGGTTAGGATTAAGGAAAAAATAAACCCGCGGGCCCCTCGTGTCCCGCGCAAGCGTTCACGCTTCACCGCTTGCACGCCTCGCTGCAAACGCTCAACGCCACGTTAAACAACTTTTCATCCTAACCTTCATCTTACTGTCCATGTATTAAGATTTATTATTGATATTTATAGACGCAAAGCTTTATTGGTAGTGAAAAATTTAAGCATTTGACGCTTGAGGTTTTGCATTGTAGCATAATTGTTGAATAAAGGTTGTGCATGCATTATTTGTTTTTGTTTGGTGTTTGAGGTGTTAATAATAATAGTGTTATGGCGAATCGTCTTTGTTCACGGTTATCAGTGCTCTTGCAGTTCCCTTGTAATAAAAGCCGAGACATGGCTTCTCTACGTTTTAAATGTTATATACAAGCTCGTCGGTTAAGGGTACTCTTCACCTGGCTCTTACATGAAAACTTCAGTGATATGAACAAGATATGTTCTTCTGGATCTTCCCTTACTGACCCTTCGATCCACATCCGCAAATCTCTCTATGTATCCAAACCCTTAAATGTATTACCTTTAGATTCCCATCTTAGGGTTTGGATACATAGAGATAAGGATTACACCTAAGGGTTTGGATCATCCCTGAATAATCCTCACTGATAAAATCCTCAAATGCCATGATCTTAGCATGATAGATGTATAAGAGATCGCAGATTGTTTTCATTGCTGAGGTAGATGCTGCTTTCCATCCATTGGTAATGGCTCCCATAGCCTTTTTAGAAATGGCCTTATGTTAAGCCAACCAATATATATATATATATATATATATATATATATATATATATATATATATATATATATATATATATATATATATATATATATATATATATATATATAATAACCTATAATCTATATAAAGTCTGTAGCATCTGATAACCCTGACGTGTGGATGACCTTGAGTAGGTGTTAGTGCCGAGAAGGGAAGGGCGCGTTCTCACGAGCTACCCGTGTTGCTGACACGGCCCCCGATGAGGATTATATGATACGCCAGCTAAGGGCTAGCACAGCGGACGTTTAATACATTTGACTCAACCACAATTCAAGTTCACGGTTACTAATGTATTTTGGCCTCACCGTTGTAATTGGAATGAATCTCGCCTTCATCACTGGCCCTACTTAATTTCAGCTTTTATATACAAAACCGAGAAAGCAAACAAAGAGAGTAAACAATAAACAAAGACATGGCAACAATATCTTTTCCAAAAAACAAATGAAATTACTGCGAAAATTCATTTGTTTGTTGGTAACACAGATTATTATTCAAAATACATATTTATATGGATTTTATATAACTCTAAGTAATTTATTTAACATAAATTACAAAATATTTTATATAAACCAACATTATTCTTACATCACCTACCAACACATGGTGCAACAAGTTATATAAAATTAAGTTATATCTGTTACATAAAATAACTAAATAATTATATTACTTCTAATACTAATATAATAATAACTTTATTATGTATACTCATGATAATTTTATTTATATATTTAAACTTATTATTATAATACTTACACAAACATATACGTTATTGATTATAAAATGGTTGAACAAACGCGATCATCTATCCATTAGAAGCCGTCGAATTTAAAAGAGAATTATATGTGAAAGGCTTCCATTATATCTTACATGTTCTCATGCGTCATAGATCGTATATATTTGGAAAAAAGTGTTCTCTTTATTTTTTATTGTGAATTTTACATTCCAATGTATTTATACATAGTCTTATACACAGAAAATTATGGTAGAAAATTGCTCCTGGCATTAAATTCTTCTTATTTACCATAATTATAGTTAAAGTATAAACAAATTAATAAGATGGTAGCAGACACCGTGAATTTATTGACAAAATCTGAGTCTATGTCACTAAAAAACTAAATTTTTAATATATCAATGGCTCATTAAATAACACCCATAGTATAGAATACTAGAGAAATTAAATATTACCAAACCTTAAAACGGTAAGGGCCTTAGTTGTTAGGAGTTGGATTTACGGTTTGAATTCACGGGTTCGATTCTACCTAGCCCTAGAGTATTGACATAAACCATTGAGAATAATGCTTAGTTGAAGTGGTTGATAAAGAATTCTACCAATACTCCTAGCAGTGCTTATCATCTTTTTAAAAAAAAATCTTACGTAACATTTGCAATGACTTTTTATTATTATTATTTTCCGTAATTATTTTTATATTACTCTTAAATAATTTTTTCTTAATTTTCGAATAGTACTTTTAAAATTAAATATTTTACTATAATTATTTTCTTGGCAGTTATTTTGTTTCATCAGAAACTATATTTAACTTTTATAAATTGTTTAATATAAGAGTTCAATGAAACAATTAGAACAATTAGAATTCATTTAGTTAAATTAAATACTAAAATTATTTACTAACGGGTAAAAGTAATATTTTGATATATATGATCAAAGAATTAATATTGCGATAAAATTCCTTGAAGTAGACAACCCTGACAGAAATGTCACTGCGTCTCGACAGTGACAATTCATTCAGACTACCTGCGCGCGCGCCTAATCCAAGTGACAGACGAGACATACGCCAAAGATCAATCTAATGGAATATAATTTAGTAAATATGTAACTTTTAAACGATCTAATATAATGATAAACTCCTGAATTAATGTTTTCATAAATAATAACATCATGATACTTTGTTTCATTTTAAGTATCATGATCTTAACAATAAAGCTTAATTAAATTTTGCCTAAATTAAAACTAGCAACATACAAATAAACGGACCGATTGGCTCAGTGGCGGGGCCCTCCGCCCGCGGAGTCAATGGTCGCGGGTTCGATTCCCGCATCGGAATAAATATTTATATGGATTTTTAAATGTTTATTCCGAGTCTGGTAACCCCCCCCAATCCACATTTCCTTTCCTGCCCCTTCCTTTCTTCTCTATCCTTTCCCTTCCTCTCCGCCAATCCACGGTCTGCCGTGCCAATGGATGCGTGGCTAGGGGCGAGCCTAGTCGTAAGCGTTGCCGATCGTCCCGGGGTCGGGCTCCCCCGGGGACTATGGTGCTTTACCTCAGCATGCAGGGCTCTGCTGGGGCTGACCTCCATCCTCCCTTGCGGCTCGTGGGATTCACTAAAGACGAATTTAATATACCTAATTTGTCGAAAATGACGGCAACGTGGTTCGCCACCCGTCACGTCCTGATTCTCACGAGGGCGAAAAGCGACCAATGACGAGCCGTTTCGCTGCGATGAATGGCAGCGGATGGAGCTGTGTGGTCTCTGCCAACCCCTGCGGGGCATAGGCGTAAATATATATACATACATACAAATAAATAAGGCCAGTATTTTTGGGCAGTTAAAGAATATGTGCATAGTAAAATAAAACAAAAAGATATCAGTAATTTCCTTAAGTTATCGTTACTTTAGCGTGACTGTATTTTAGTAATGACAAATAATATTAAATTATTACATAAGTACCCCATTTTTTAGTGTAGCTGTCGAATGAGGTGCCTATGGGAGCAAATATTAGGTGAGCAACACCTAACATCGAAGAAGGCCATTGTCCATTTGGTAAACTGTTGATGACGATTAATTCATGATTTTTGTCTGTTAAAAGATTTAATTTTGACCGGAACTTAATTTAAAATGAGTTACCTATTTTAACCTGTGAGCCAAGCGTCCGACGCTTAAAAGTAAAAGTTACGAGTATTTTCATTTATTGTTCGCATGTCTTCTTGTCTACCTTGGTACATACTTCGTTTCAACATAGCTGACTTCATATATGTACTACCTTCTAAACTATTTTACAGTTTTCCTACCAACCTCCACAAGAAGAAAGTGCTAGTAAACTTTGCCCGATCTACAAAACTACTATTGACTATTGACAGCTTGTATACTTTGTGATTATTTATACAGGATCAAAAAATTTATTTTAACATTACATAATCGTACAATATTTTCTACACCAAAATATTATGTGTTGGTAAGATTTTTAATTTATTATTATTAGTATAATATAATATTTATTGTTATTATTTTAGTATTTAAGCTACGTTAATGCATTATTTAATGAAGGGATGTGTACATGTTGTATCACGTAATAGGTACATGTTACATTTCGGAATATCATTTATCCCCTCTATTTTATATAATATTCTTTGACATGCATTAAATCACTTGACAACTTGAAACATTCATGTTATGTATTGATCACTTAGTGGATTTATTATATAAATCCTTATTCTATAAATTCAACGGACGATTCATATAGAATGCTTTGCATGCTCGTTCTCACGGTGTACTTCATAATTGCTACTCATTTTTTTTACATTTTTTGTTATTAAATATTTTAATGCTGAGGCAAATAAATTTATTATGCCCATATCTTGTTTTAGACCGGGCAATGCTGGTGATCTAATTAGTGCAACTTCACATATATAATATAATTGCTTTTGGCTCTATGTCAAATGATCAATGTAGTTCCCGACATGCTGTGGTTCTTATTTATTTTAGATAGATAGATTCATTTATTTCCCTCTGCAGCAACACACATGAATACGCGTTAAATTATTACATAATCAACAGTACGTTTTTCTGCCGCCGCCCATCCTCTCAGAGATACATTGCAACTCAACTTGAGAAACACCAGACCCATATATATATATATATATATATATATATATATATATATATATATATATATATATATATATATATATATATATATATATATATATATATATATATATATATATATATATATATATATATATATATATATGTGACAACAGAAATACTGCTGAAATCTGACTATTATATTTTACTTTTCACGAACCTAATAACTTAAATGCAAAAATAAAAATACTTTTAAGGTTAAGTGTCTATATGTAGGTACTTAAAACATAGTCTTACACAAAAATATTTTTCTTATAATTAAAAGTGTATCAACGAACCTTCTATTGACATTGAGGGGTCCGAAAAATATTTTTTTGTAATAAAACAAACGTCTATTTCGAACTGGATATGAATCCAGAACCATCGGTTTGGTAGTTAGGTGCTTTAATCAGCAAGTGAAACAGTCGTCCCTGAAGCAGACTTGCATTTGTAGTTGAGATTCATTTGGAAAAAGGAGAATTGAAATAACAAAGTGCCTTTTGGGTTGCGCGCACACTTAAAGCATTAAATATACCTGTATATCGTGTAGTGGACATTTCTAGAACTGTGTAGTGGACATTTCTAGAATATAAATTAAGAAACCATCGTAACCGAATCGGCTAGACTAATATTAATTTTCTATTTGGAATAATGTTCTATTAAGAAGTAGCAAACGCTCAGTTGGTAAGACTTACGATCTCTACGTGGAGAGTTCGTATCTTATTAGACTGTTGATATGAATCATTTCACCTAGCACACGCATTAGTAGCTTAGAAGGAATAATTAACAGGATCTTCTTTTTATATTAAAAATATTTCTGTTCTTCTGTTTTAAAAGTAAAAAAAATAACATATTTAATTAATTACTTACAGGTTGATTTTTCTTAACACAAAAAATCCAACCTAGCAAATCCATTAATTGTCGTTTAAACTTCAGGCGACTGGTAAAAACTGAATTTGTGAAACCAAACATCGAGTTAGGTGTCGCGTCTCAGAAGATGATTATGTCAGCAGCGGACTGGCGAAGACTGTTGGTGATGATGAAGTATAAGATAATTTAGTAAAGTTGGATCTCGCTACAATGATACAATTTTTCATACACAAACGTGATCATGGCAATTGAAACCGGAAGCGTAAACAATGGCACATCATACAGAAGTGCCCTGATTCAACATCCACAGAGCAGATAACGATGGTTCTCAAGCTCGCTGACGGAGGACATAAAACACGCACTCACTTACTAAAACGCCTCTCATTATTTTAACATAAAAATAAACACAAACACAGTGATATTTTTTTCTGTATCATTATCACTTGTAGAAGTCCACTGTTGGATGTAAAAGTCTCCCAAGATGATGACCTAGCCGCTATTTTCACATTAATCTTATTATTGTATAATTTGTGTATTTACTTTCTTACATTTGTGATCTAGCAAGCAGAAATATGGATATGTGGAGAGTCAAAAGTTTTACTTAGCTAAGATCGCGACAAGCAAACAATAACAGAAAATTAATAATGTGTGTTTTCTTGCTGGATGAAGTGGATTTATTCGGAACATAACCAAAAACTTACCGAAAAACGGCCAGTAACTCTCCACCCACCAACCACTAAATAAAACACGAAACACACACTACCACTTTTCCACCTTGTAAACGACACGTGTTTCGCCCCAATACGAGGTATAGTAGACTCTACGGAAGACAACCGAAAAGTCAGTCAGAAATATGGATGTAAAAATTCGAATTAATAAGTTATAAAACAGACTTCAAATCAATTCTACATGGATTGTTTTTTATTGTAGAATGGCATTGTTTGGCGATAACTTGGCGACGATGGCTGCTTCTCAGTCTTCAAAGAACGTTGATATATAATAATAGGTAGATCAGAACAACACGGAAGTTTCTCGTACTAATCAACGGGTGAGCAGGTGAATTATAGGCTTTGACTTGAACTGACACCAGAAAACAAAAATTTATATTATATTTTTATTTTATAATCATCAAGTCATCAAAAACTAATGTCCCGAGACCATAGCAGGCAAACTTAGAACCATAATAAACTTCACATTAATAAAATCTTTGAAATCGCAACTTTTTGTCAGTACAGTGCGTTGTTTAGAAAGATGCCAATCTCTAACGGATGAGCTTATAGGATCCTCCGTCACATAATCGCGTTTTTGTATTTAAATTCTGGCGATTTGAATACAATAACAGCTACCAAGACCAATTCCATAACCATAATGGTATGGGCTAAACGACTTATTCAATGTGATGCTTGCGAAAAAAATACTTTACTGTTATTGATTTAGAGCATATTTTCGTTATACATATGACATATATGGTGTAAGTAAGTCAAAAAGTCAAGATGAAACTGAAAAAAACTTGTCACGCCACTAAAGACATTTATTTGTCCACTTTGATACAAATTATAGTATAATAATAAATCAAATTAAAATTCTGTCGGTCGATGTAGAAGTCGCAGGAACAGTGTAAAAATAACCGGAGCATCAGCTTCTTCAGTGTCGTCGGAAAATTGTATGCAAAAGTTTTGATTTAACGTTTTATGAAAGAGACGGAAAGCAAGATATGGAATGTGCAAGCAGGGTTTAGAAACCTGAAACCTGATTCATATGCTGAAATCTTTCTACTACAAGCCAAATGCGTGTATCATCGGAAAGAGAGTTGCAGGCGATGATGAGCATGTGAGCATACATGGAGCTTTAGAAAGAAAAGAAATGAAGATGAATGTTAGTAAAACGAAAGTGATGATTTTCGAAACGTAGGACACTACAACGCCGTGTAAGGTACTGATTGCAGGAGAAGAAGTTGAGCAAGTGAATGAATTTGTATATTTGGGGTTATTGTTTACAAGAGATGGAAAATATAAACATTGAAAGGCAAGTGAAAGCTGGTAATCAGGTTAATGGAGCCCTGCACTCCTTTATGAAAAGTCAAAATGTGTCTAAAACAGCCCGACTGGCGGTTCATCAGAGGATGCATTTTCCAACTCTGATATATGGTAGTAAAAGGTGGGTTTGGAAGAAGAGTCATGAAAGTAGACTGAATGCGGTGGAAATAAGAGCATCAAGAAGTATGTGTGGGGTAACTTTGAATGATAGAATAAGGAAAAGATATAAGAGAGCGACGTTGAAAGGTGTCTTGACAAAGAAAGGGATGCCTAGATGGTTTGGGCACATACAGAGGATGTATGAAAGACGACTGATAAAAGAAATTTACGTTGCGGATGTGGATGGAATAGTCGGTCAGACGGATGGAAGACCAAGAAAAACATACCTTGACCACATTGGCGAAGTTTTTCAAAAAGACTAGGTCAAGAGTACGAGCTTGCATGAAGAGAATGATGAGTGTGGAGGAAACAAAGAAAGTATGCCAAGATCGTAGCAGATGGGGATCTGTGGTCTCTGCCTACACCTAACGGAAACAAGCGTGATGTATGTATAATGATGTCATCTGCCTATCTTTAATGCATATATCTCACTTACCTTTCTTACAAGAAAATAAAATGAAAGAATAATTTAGTTCATCATTCATATTGCACAAACAATGTTACTGTATCCGTCACGTCGTTAAATCCTAAAAGATGCTATCAAAACAAATAAACACCTACTCGTACTTCTGACCACAAATACAATAATGTCATTCACCCCGTCACAATGACATAAAATAACAAAAACTATTGGAATGAGCTTAAAACACCGACCGCACACGTTACGAGGGTGGTTTCCCGAAAACCGCGGGGTTTCGTAAAAAATATTTTAATACAGTAGCCCAGGTGCTGTCTGACAGTTGTTTTTTTTTTTCAAGCGAAGGTGTCACAGATCTTTATCAAGCGGACGGATTTAACGATGTCATAAGAAGCAGTGAAGTTGAATCATTCTTTTTTGTTTCATTGCTCGTCAAGCCCGTCATATTGAATTAAGTAAATCCTTTTAGTTTTGAGGCGGTGATCCATGTGAGCACATGTAGTGGACTTGAGAGCGCAAGGACATGCTTTGCCACGACGCACTTAGATGTTTTATCTGTTTTTTTACCGTACTATAGATTGTTTTATTTCAAATTGTCTATTACCTGTTTTCTTACATAAATTCACGTATGAATTTGACTACAAATAACAAATTAATAAAAGATCTTTGATGGCGTTAATCGTAATAATAATTAACTACTGAGTAGATATCGAAGTTTTATTTTCAGAATCACTGGTTACAGGCTCGCATCGGTATAAATATGAAAATTATGAGAGGACTCTCTCCTCCAAATATTTCCTTACATAGTTCTTCTTTCTGTTTTCTGTATATTGGTTTAATTTTTGTGAATATCTAACATTTTTTAATAGATCGCACCATAGCCAAACAGTAAAACATAAATAAATGTATCTAACTACAAAACATTTATCAGTTCAAACAAGCAATTAAACATGTTGTGCGGACGAACCCTTAGAAGTGTCATTTGGCAAAAGCAACATTTAATTCGAAGCCCCGACTCGTCGTTCCCCCGGTGACAAATCATATCATCAGCGGGAACAAAATCAATTTAGAAAACATTTTTGTCAACTACATTTTTATAATTTCACATACATACATACATACGATCACAACCTGTGTCCCGTAGGGGTAGGCACAGACCATAAATCTCCATCTGCTACGATCCCGACATACTTTCTTTGCTCTATCCACACTCATCACTCTATTCATACAAGCTCATCGGTTAAAGTTACTTCGACCTAGTATTAAGCCCAGGTCTGGCCTGATTTCAGGTCTATTACCTTTTGTCATTTCACTATGCTCTTTCATGCATCACGCGTGATATATTAAAGCCTATGTGATGTTATAATAACTGAATTTCTCTCATATGCAATAATTTTGGACTACGATCATTCAATTCCAGAACCTAACCAATTGTGTGTGTGTGTGTGTGTGTGTGTGTGTGTGCAGAAAGTCTTCCAATAGCAATAAATATGTAAATAGACCATCAACTCAACTCATCCCGTCGATGCCAACAAACAATTGAAGAGACAACGCGGCCCCCTAATCTCGGTAAATCTAATCATACATCATCCGCGCGGGCGCATCTGTGTCGCTATCAAACGAACGTTTATAAAGTCGCCGGTGTGTACCAACAGGGCAGTTGGTGCCCTCCGGTTCGCGACCCCTGTTTGAGAACACACGGCGATGATTTTCTCTTAGAACTGCTTAGAACTTATATATAAATTTAAATAAATTATTTTTCTACCAAACTATATTTACCCGTTCAAGGAAAATTGAGTTACAAAAGAAATCAAGCTTATATCTTCTTATCTTATCTTAATATTATACAATAAATACAAGTGCTATTTTAATACAAGATTTGAAGAGCACTTATAAAGATATTTTTTTAGATTATAGATTTGTATTTAAATATAAGTATGTTCAGAAATCGACACCGGGTATAAAATATAAATAATATAGTATAATCGTATATTCGTCATAATACTGGTGATTACACTTGATGTCTCTATTTAGCAGCGCTTATGGAAATTACATTCAACATATTTACCCACCATATATTATTACTAATATAATACTGTGAATGAAAGAAGTAATCGCCGCCGGTCATGAAATTATAGATGCATAACATATCCTAGAGTTAAAAAAATAATGAGAGAGAAAGAATGATAGAATAGTAGAGATAGAACAGTAGCATATCTGGATTTTTGGATTCACCATGATAACACAGGAAAGTGCTACCACTCAATTCTTTAAGCTTTTGGTATTTTCTCAGTTTAATCGGCCCATTCATGCATTGCCCTAGTAAATATAATTTTACAAAAGTAGTTATTATACGTAATTTAATCTAAATTAATGACAAATTTGTAGTTGTTTCTTACTTACAACAAATATACCTCTCTATTCCCCTATATCCAGATTATTGTAAACTCAATGATCAATAAATATATTATTATTTAAAATTAGAATATAATTTTTATAATTTATTATATAAAATTTTAAACGCCGCATCCGTACACCGAATGGCGGGAAGTGTGTTTACAAAAGCACTCATCGCCTAGGGATGTTGGGAATTAAATGACGATTTTAACATGTATCCACTTGCACATAAAATAAATACGACGCTTTTGCCTGTGAACAGGCATCCTCATATACATATACATGTATTAAAAATATCATAAACAATAGAATAATACTACTACATATGTTTATAAGTTTTGTAAAATTTTAATCATTGTACAGTTGCAAAATTTTAAATTATTTCTTTTTTTCATAATTTGAAAATGTTTTAAGTCTGTGTTTAACCAATTCATAATTTTGGGATGACTGATAATGTATTTGCTCCGAGAAAGACAGACAGACACCAATTTCATTTTTTTTTTTGCTATAGTTGGTATTAAATAAATTCGGTGCTCTAAACAAACGGCGACAAATTCTAAAAAATAACGGTTTTACTTTATTTGTGATACGGCGAAATTACTTCCTTATAACTGAAATAGCATTGAACTGGTGATGTTGGTCGGAGAACTGTTGGAATAGACTGGTGCCGAAATAGAAACCGCGTCTTGGCAAACGTAGTGTGGAACATCTACAGGCCAGATAGGACAATGATTAAAGCATGGCGGCTGGTAGCGACTTAATGCGTAAAGTCAAATATTGGTCTAGGTGACGCGCTGTACTTTCTATTAGCGATATGATGAAATACCACAATCGAAGTCTAAAACTCAACTTGTCAAAACGTGAATAAATCGTTTTGTGACAGGGGGCGAACTTGATATAGAACCAACCCTTCATACAATCCCTGTAAAAAGACCCGTCGCTTTACAATTGTTGGTGTTAAAAAGACACCCCATTGTATGGCTTCTTAACCCCCAGCTAAATGGATACAATTTGGAAGCCAAAATTATATTTGTAATGGTTTTTTTGTCATCAGATCAATCGGCCTTTTTGTGTTACACTTCAAAAGCATTATGAAGAAATGATTTTACAATAATTTGTTCCTGTAACAATTCGAGAGCGGTTTTTAATATAAAAATGCGATCGAAGACATTTTTCATAGCAAGTAATACAATTATCGTTATAAAGGCGATATATTAGTTAAAATAGCAAATTTATGGATAAATCTCACGTTTTATATCAATTTGCCTAAGATTATTTTATAAGAATTGTCTGTTCTTTGGCGGATTTTTGTTATTATGTTAATACCTTATGGATACAAATTCGTAAAGACTTCACTTATACACACAAACTATTTTATTTTTATATATTACTATAAGTTATTTATTTACAAAAAATATAAATAAAAGTTACTCTTGCTGTCCGTTTAAATATTTGCTACTATAAATATAATTTAATCTACATTTTATGGTCTGAAGATATAGTCCAATCTACTCGAATGTATGCACTGTGCACTTAAAGAAATTTTCATTTCATCATCATGAATCAATGAATACAAATGTAACAATCCATTGCTGGACTTTGACTTCCCTTAAAATTTAGTCGTGTTGTTGTAATACACATGCTTAGAGGACGGATTTGGGATCGCAGTTATAATAGTTTTTATTACCTATATACATTTATTTGTTATTATGCGATGCCTCGTGCAACACTCACAGGAATAGTTGGGGTGGCCTGATTCTTTTACCGCATAGCAGATACATGGAAAATATTTCTACTTTTTAAAAAGTGGCCAATGAGATTCTCTATCGACTTGATAGAGAATATCACTAATCACTTTTTAAAACAATCAATAACGCTAACTATTGCTGAGCAACAATAGTAGAAAAGTTGCTTACTTGGGTCATATTATGAGACATGGTGGTGGTTAGTCAGAGAAAAAAGTCTTGTCTGCGGAATATAACGAATACTGTGGAATCGCTCGCTCTCTAAAGATAGGAATTGTTATGCTGAATTGAAAAATTGCTTACCTTACATCATGAGATATTACAGACAAAAAAAATTTTGTAACTAATCATGAATGAAAAAAGTGATTGGAGATGTATTGGCTGCGCAATATCGAGGATAGCCTTTCTTTTCTCTTGAGACTTCTCAACTTGGGTCTTTTCCCCATACAGGATAGTTGACCCTGCGACGAACTCATTTCCTTTATCCAGAATTGGGACTGGTAATGAGCTAGGTAAACCTAGCCCGACGCGGTTAACCCAGGAAACATTAGAAGGACTGTATCTAGGAAAACTTGACTATCCTAAGGAAGAAAATAAATTGGAAGCGAGTTATCTGAATAATATTGGCTGGAGAAGTGTTGTGGAAGAAACCAAGACCTACACCGGTTTGTAGCGTCAAAGGAAGAAGGAGAAGAAGGACAGGCATAGCGAATGCTGCCGAACTGTTTCGCGCCACCAAAGACGGATATATTGTACTAAATTTTCTGCCACCCTTCGCTAGAAGGAGAGGCACTACAACAAGAAGAAAACGTTGTTCAAATGAACTATACAATAGATCCAATGTGTCGCGAGTGGAACCAATTCGTTTTCAATTCGTGCACCAGTTGCGTGAAACACGTATAATCCGATGTTCAAAACATATCAGTGTACAACAGTTGTTGCCGATGTTCGCACACGCTAACTGCCCTCGAGGGTGTGCTCAGTCGGAAGATTCTTTGTTCGTAGCGGTCTGCGTGCCTTATGGCGCGCGCTTGGCGCTGGTGGATATACCGAGATTCGATTACGATAATCTATCCGCGATTAATTTGAGTGAAACCGTTTTTAAATATTTTAGGGTGCATCTAACACAACGCGTTGAATTATCATCATGGACAAATTGCAGTCTTACTTTGTTTTAGAGTAGCTAAATTTTTAACTTAAACGATTGATTTTTTGAAAGTAAACTATCATAATTATGCTTTTCACCTCAGCTAAATCATGCTTGTATTGGGATAATACGTATCCTAATACAAGCATTATTTATTAATAAAATATATCTAGTGTGCAAAAATAGATATACACCGTTGGAGATCTCGTGCGATTTCAAGGAATCTTAAAAAAAGAAAGTTACAAAAAAAATTATCGGAAAATAGTGCCTTCCGAAACCTTCAGAAATCCGTTTAATTGGTTCGGAGTTTATATTTCAAAAGGATAATGATTCTAAACTCACCTCAAGGCTATTCAAGGACTTTTTAAAAGCATAAGAACAATAAAATGTATTGAAACTCTTGGTATGGTCTCCGCAGTCCCTAGACTTGAACTCAATAGAACTATTGTGAGATCAGCTAGATAGACAAGTGTACTTTTTAAAAAGATGTAAGTCAACTTTTTAAAAGGATAAGGACAATAAAATGTATTGAAACTCTTGGTATGGTCTCCGCAGTCCATAGACTTGAACCCAATAGAGCTATTGTGAGATCAGCTGGATAGACAAGTGTCCTCTTTAAAAGATGTAAGTAAACTTTTTAAAAGGATAAGAACAATAAAATGTATTGAAACTCTTGGTATGGTCTCCGCAGTCCCTAGACTTGAACCTAATAGAACTATTGTGGGATTAGCTGAATAGACAAGTGTGAAAATTTTATCTTACATCTCAGGAAGACTTATGGAGAAAACTGCATGACAAGTGGCTGAAGATAACCAAGACAACATTAGAGAACTTACTTGCCGAAGTTTTGTGAGCCGTCATTAAAAACAAAACAAAAACAAAGGGTAAACTGCAATACATATGTACAATATCTATAATATTGTTAGTAAATAGTTGAAATGATTTTAAAGTAGTTTCAATTATTCAAACTTTTACAAATTGTATTTTACTGGGTAGCCAAATATTTTTGAGCGGTAATGTATGACCCAGTGTTGGACACGGAGCCTCCCGATTTCTGGAAGAATAAACACGCTAATACAAAGTGAATTGGCAGAACAACCAGGCCTATAGTTTTTTGTCAGGTTGTCTTTTAACATAGGCCTCCCCTAGTTTCATCCACTTTTCCCTGTCCTGGCTTAAACTTCTCCATCTCTTTGTTAAACCGTCTTCCCATCTCTTTATTTGCCGTCACTTTAGTCTTTTTCTATTTTTCGGATACCAGTCCACGATGTCTCTTGTCCACTTTTCCATTTTTGTCCTCAAGCTAGCCCTATATATTTTTCACAATATGACACCTGTTAATTCTTATATTCTTAAATAAATGCGTTGTCGCTGCTAAACGGTAATCGAACCCACGAACATTGAATCCAAAAGGAATACATTTGACATTGGGCCACTTAGATCTACATAATAAAAATATTTTATAAAAAGTATTTATAGTATAAAGATTACTTAACATAGTATCTATCTGGTAAAAGGAATCACTGCAAACTGCAATGTACGTACTTAAATATGAGAAAAAATATACGTTCTAAACTCAAATAAATATACTTGCCCAACCCCTCACGATTGGTGGAAAGATAACGCGGAAGATGGGGGGTGGTGTTATTGTTAAAATTCTGCCAGTATCGCGATAACGCTCGAAGGGTGTAGACGACTGCAACGTGCGCAGATAAGCTGTAATGCGACGCTATTCAAACAAGGGAGACTTTAAAATGGAGTGACTTTACAACATAAACATTAAAGAATTTATGGTTGATAAATAGTTTAGTAAAAGTTATCATAAAATTGTAACACTTCATGTTTGTTGGTTAAAATTTTTAGAATACAAATATTACTAACGTTTATAAAAATAAGCTCTTTGATTATAAAAAACACATCAACATTGTTTTCTATTTCCCTTTTGCCACATACCAACACTCTGTGGAGCCAGTTATCTTAAACTGTATTTCTGAATCAATACGACAATGGTATTTTAAAAAACATAGGTTTCCTTTTACCTTTTCCTTTCCCAAAGTCTATCAACACTTTTGCAATTTTTTGCTAATGTCTAGTATTGATTGTTCATCAGTGTCAATCCTTTTTATCCATTCATCGATACTGTAAGAACAAAAAATAAATATTTAATTCTTAAGCCTGGAGTTGCTATTGTCTCTTATTACAATCTACATATTATAAGACCACAAAAAATAAAACACACAGCCAATGACATAAATTTCCTGTTTTTATTTTCTGAGTATCTAAACACATCGTACAACCCAAAGCGCCTGGGATTTAAGTTCTTCATTTGCATCCTCTGTCACACGTCAATCATTACAACTACAGCTAGAAATAATCAAGGAATGATTGATTGACGATATTCGTTGATAGTTCATTCACAAAGATATCCAACTAGTTTGTTCATTCCCAAAGAAGAAAAAAAGAATTTGGCTGAAGAATAATGAGTTTAGGAGCCACAATGTCATTAAAATTGATTATTGTTTTTTAGGAAATTGCCTAAAGGCGTAGGTACATGGTAAAATACGATTATATGAAGAGTGGAGTAAAGGAAGTAGATTGCTAAGGGCTGTTTTACATTTGAGATCTATTTTTGGCTTATATAAATTTACTTGATGTAACATCCAAGGAAATAAAACTCTGTCTTTAAATTTTGATTTTTCCTTTAAATTATAACGTAAATGTAGATAATAATAATAATTTTTTATCGAGAAATACGTTTAAAAGCTCCATCACATTGCCTCTTATGGCGTACAAATTTCATTAATTACGACATACATAGAGATCTTGATATATAAGTCGTTTATGGTTACAAAGCATTAAATTATTAATAAACTCTTACATTGTGATTAAAATTATATTTGATTTATATATTAGGTACATACATTCGATCCAACTTTTAAAGTAAAAACGTCCTTAGTATTGTAAATATTGCCATCTATTAGTCATCATTCATATATAGTTTGACGACAATGGCTCAGCAGTAAAATTGGTTTCGAAATCAAGGGTTGCTTTCCATATTAATTTAAAACTACGTAATTTGTAAATTATAACGCCCTCCACGGCACAGGGCACATTTTGATGATATTTTTAGTTTTTTCTTGCCCATCATTATTTAATGCAAATATTTCATTTCTTTATACATACACCATACAAGTTGAAAAAGTATGTCCATTTAATCTTTACAACTTACCAAGTAGTAATAATCATCAGCCTACGATATTACATACATCAGCCATTCGCACAGGCGTCTCTCAAAGCGCGCTAGCAACATCTAGCCCGGTCTTCGACTATCTTTGCCAGTCGCCTTGTGCAGATCATTTTACTAAATTATGATAAAATAAACCTCCATCTTCACGATATTTTTTTAATAAAATTTAATAAATATATCGCCTTCTTAGATCAAAAACTAAACTACAAACTTACCGTTCTGCAAATTTCCTAAAAATGTTATAATAAACATCAAATCTGAAGAAAAGATACAAAAAACAAATATTCGTTAAATATTACAGTGCGGTATATTTGTAATGGGCACCATAGGTAATTTTCACGTTAACAACATTAAAGCTCAAGTAAGGGTGGCCCGAGCTTCCCTCTGTCATAAATCTAAATAGAACATTAAAACACCGCCCATTAGACGAAGGAATTGCCCTAAAATGCCTCAAACATGTGTCCAACAGCGACCTGTCATCGGGGTTGCCAGTACAAAGCGCCACAATAGTTCGGAATTATAATTTTTCTGTTGTTGGCAACACGACGACAGACGCGCGCCGCGGGACGCCGCCACGCCTTCCCTTGTTGCCGATTTGTTTAGTACACGATTCATTTATAGATAAGTTAGTCTTTAGAGTAGAATCTCATAACTTAATGCCTACAGCCTCTGGAATACATCTTATAATATTTGAAAGCTCGTAAATAAAAGTGATACATTTTATATTACGAGTTTATTCGATATAAGTACTTATTTGTTTCATTCGTAATTATTTAAAATTTTTAAGTGTATCTTGAAATCGGATAAATTAAAGATGTTATAGAGTTATTCCTTTTTGTACACCAAAAAGAGAGTTATACAATGATTATTTATACTATCGTGTATATAAAGAGCGGACTTATTTCTATTAGTAACGATTAAACGTCTTTAAAAAAAATCGCTTGTATTTTAATTTATTGGTATTAGGGCCAAAATTGAATGATTCTACCTATTGAATTGGTGTCAATACAATGTTATCTAAAGTTTTAAGTAATACCCAACGTTCATTATTGAGATTTAGTGCAACTAAGTTTACTTTAATAATTTTTTAAATTTAATTTGAATAGGTTTGGAGGAACTGATAAAATACATGTTAATTGAATATTATTCATGATTTTCGTAGTTTTTTACATAATATTCATCGCAAAGATGATAGATGATATACGAATTTCCGCATCTATTTTTTATAAATCTTTGACGAGCAGTAATGTAACTAGGCGTAGAATGCACACCACACGGAGGGCCCTACTTGAGCACCCTGTTTTGTACCAATAATTAGGGCTATTTATTGTAATAGTAGGACAAACTGCAATCTTCAATCATGCTAATGACTATGTGGTTAATAACGTCACAAAAAAGGTTAAACAGTTTTTATAAGTAGAGATGGTATTTTAAGAAGATACAATAAATATTCAATTCAATTTACAATAGGTTAGAAATCTAAAAAAGAGTCGTTCCTGAGATTTCTACACCACTCTTATATTCCTTTATCAGGAAGAAATCTTCCACATAACATATATACTTGAATGTTTTTTATGATTATGATAATTTCAACTTGAAATTATATTAGAGTCAGGAGGCGGACAATGGAACTCTTCAACCGTTGCTTGTAACCCTCATAAATTTGGGCTCATTTGTTTGGTATTGACCAAGAGTCCCTTCTATAATTAGTAAAAAAAAAACTAAATAAAAATTAGTAAATAAAATACGGTAAAAATGTTTTAGTTCTACGATTTTATTAACGCACTAAAATAAAAACTTTGGGCAATATGTATAACGACTATATAATTAATTAAAAAAATATTTACTAGACCACACTTGGGTTGTCAATTAAATATGTTTTTACCAATTCAAACTCAATCGAGTAATTTTTTATTTATTCCTAATCTTGTTTTGTTAATAGTATCTGTGTACAATATAAGAATAAATAAATGTTTTAAGAAGAATAAATGAAAAAGAGGGATAGGGATACAAAAATGAGAAATAAATATATACATCGAGAAATACATACATACATTGATTCCGACCAAGGATATTAAACTTCTACTGGCAATAATATTTTCATAAAAAACTATTTAAAAAAAATTGATAGATTTTTATTAGTAGAATTTTTGTACATTTATTAATTTTTGTAGTGGTAGAGGCATGGTAGTACAAATAGACGGGTGCGACTGGAAAAGTACCAATGCTTCACCGACTATCTGTGTTAAATGTATTACCGCATTTCATCCGAAGTGTATCATCTGAATTTTTCTTTTATTTTCTTCTACCTCTCCCACACTTTCTTCTTTCCCTCCCATTATTCACATCGTTACCCCAAGGTAAGCAAGTTACTAGCAGTGCCCTTAATATTGCTTTTGTTCAGTGGCAATTGTTCTTACCATCAGATGACTTACTAGCTTGTTTTCCTATCTATTCCAAAGAAACTACTCGAATTCGCTTACCGTTTAACCCCAAACTCGGCATAGCAGGATAAAATTCAGCCGCCGGCCCAAATATTGTCGAGGACACTCAACAACAGAGTAACATGTGCCCTATAATTTTTATAACACCCTTCAACTTTAAGAGGGCTTCGAGTGAGTGCACTTGCATTTTGTAAGAGGACCTCGGAATTATTACAATAGATGTACAGGGCTGTTGACTATCTTTTACTGTCCCATACTAGAATACGCGACTTCAATCATGCTTAGATTATATTAATATCGTTTTCATAAAATGAATGTATAAGTAGAAATGTCTTTGCACTCGTTTATATTATATTTGTTGTATCTACTTAAGGATTGCATATAAAAGGATTTCCTAGTTTTGAGCTTTAATCTTTACTCGTAAGTGTGTTATATGACAGAATTATGTTACAGCAATTTTCTGTCAATCGAACTTTTTGTGTAGGTATATCATAAATGGTCCTGTTTTACGCTCTCGCAAAAAACTGAGTTCTGAGACTACTACAGCGCTTTGTTCTTTGAGCGTGGAGAGTCCGAGGCTCAATTCCTTTTTCCTTCTGTTACTTCTGTCTCCCTCTCCTATTACATACATTTTACTCGTTGATAAGCGCTGCCTCTGGTATTATTTAAGTCCATGGGTGGCGGAACTGTAGTGATGTTGTATTTAAATTGATAAAACCTGTAATGTAAATACATAAAACCTTCTTAAATTTATTTTTTTTTTTTATGTTCGTAATATTAAAATTTGAAATACAAAAGAAATAATTATTTTCTGCCATTACTATAAAACATTATAGAATAGTGCAGAAGAATTTATCTTTACGTGCTCATATGTGATATATTTTAAAATATTACAGTAATGTTATATGTGTATGTATAAAATTGAGTTAGAAGTATGGAAAGTGATATGCATGCTTCTCTTCCCCTAATAAAAAATATTGCCGATACGATATAAATTAAATGCAGATTAATTTTATTTTATCGTACATATACGATTAAAGAAAAGTCAAGCGCCACCCATTGTAAAATAGTTCTACTAATGTAAAAACTCCACGAACTCTCAATGAAGTTAACAAACTTTCACTTTTTTACAGTCCACATATGGCCCACTGTTGAGCACGGAACCTCACCATCTTTGTAGAAATTGACATTAACCGATTACGCTTGTACAAGGCTTGAAATAAATTATCTTTAGGACTCTTATTCATTCATTTGATGTGAAAATCGAAGCTGCAACCGTCTACTCTGAAATCGGTAGCTTCGCTACTAAGCCAGCCAGTGCAATCGAATAAATGGTTTAGAATATGTGGTATAAGGAAATGAACATTAATGTTTAAATAGTTTTACTAAACTATATTACGTCGTACTTCTTCCAGATAACCTTGTTACATACACTATTTAAGATGTTTTTGTCTAGTGGCACATTCAAGAGTAGCGCAAACTACAATTTCTTAGCTCCATGTGACCAGACAATGAGTCTCCCTATGAATACACAATCAGATAGCTTGCCTATAATCGACGATGCGAGAAATACCTCGTTTATATGCAAGGGTCGACTGAACTGTTTAATTCCGTGCAAACGTGCGAATATTTTCACTGCAGTAACAAGGTCAGCAACTTTGGTTTCAAATGAATAATATAAACAATAACTGTACTAAATACTAATAATATTCGAGGTAGGTAAATTTATAGAGTAAATTTTAGTAATTCAACATATGTATGTATGTAGATACATATCTACTTCGGTATGTATTTCGTTATCGTATAAATCCTTATTGTTTCACTAAAAATACCCCAATGTAAACCAGAACAAAGGTAATAATTAGTATTGAAACGCAACATTTTTGTCAGATTTCACCAAAAACTGTGTAATAACACAAAAGAAACATGATGCCAATGCCAAAAAATCACTATAATTTCGCACCCACCCACTACGCCCCATGGAGGACTTAATCAGGACGTCAGGCTTACATTTCTGTTTCCGATACGTTATACTATAACATTTGAGTACAGATTATCCAATCAGTTAAGATAAAGGACACGCTTTTTGTCTGTTTACATCTTGAATTGTATTAACCGCCAAAATTTTGCAGGTTGATATTGATATTTATTTTAGCGTTATAAAGTTGTATTTCAAAGGAGCGCAAATGTTTTAAAAAATCATTTATAAGGCCCTCTATTCACTGGTTGTCGTGTGCAAGACGCACGCGTGTCGGCCACGTGATCGAGATTAGACGGTGCATTCACGTCGCGCGCACAAAGAAGCGGGGGTTCGCGAACGTAACGTCAATTGTGTGCGGCTTGGGGTGGGGAATTCGGTAAGTTAGGTTGGATTTAAATTATAAATGCGAAATTCTGGCACGTCTATTTGCATATCCCACGAGAGCGTTGCAAGTTTTTACATAGTTGTTTTTAAAAGTTTGATTTAATTTAAATAATAAATATACGTACATAATTTTCATACAAGCACTTTTATACGGATGAATACGGAACAGATTTTTACCCTTTGCCGTATTTTAACGAGTATGACTCGTGATGAAAATTTTGGCCCAAACATGAATATGAGGAGCCAGGCTCGTGAATAGATAGTCGGGCCAAACATAAATATCACGAGCCTGGGTCTTGATTGTATGTTAGTTTCTATCAGTATGCCAGAAGAGATAGTCACGAGTCTCATAATTTCTGTGAAATTTAATTTTTAAAGGTTATGGAAGATAGTAGTGAAGAGGAAGGCATGACGTGTTTACCACGCGTTGACGCGTAACACTTGGGCCTGAGTTTCGTCGAGCTAAATGGCACGGCAAGGGGTTAATACGTACAACAAATTTTCGTAACTAATTCATATTTAAATCGAATTTTATGGGGTTGTTACATAAGTTGTTTCGGTTTTATACCATTTATTCAAAGCAAAATACACTGTAAATAAAAGCTTTTATTATTAATTATATTTTTCATTATTTTGTATCATACCAGCGTTCAGGAAATTGATTAATGCCATCTCTCCAAAAGGCTTCGTCTTTACTCTCGAAAAATCTCCTAAGATTTTTATATCCTCCAAAGATGTGAAATGGTTTTTCCATTTTCAAAAAAATTTTATTCATTTTTCCTTTACTATACACGAGGTCACAAACTAAGTGGCAAAATTAAGTAAATTTTGTACTATAATGTGGACACTACAACCGACGTTACGACAAATATCCCTTCCACATAAATATTTTCCATCCAAAAAGGCGTCAGTATCGG
This sequence comes from Baronia brevicornis, assembly GCA_031353405.1. Classification (NCBI taxonomy): domain Eukaryota; kingdom Metazoa; phylum Arthropoda; class Insecta; order Lepidoptera; family Papilionidae; genus Baronia; species Baronia brevicornis. The sequence goes on from JASFAT010001617.1 coordinate 414,973, forward strand.
CGCGCCAAAATTTGAACGAACTTATATGACAACTCAATAGTTAGATTTTAACTCGTTTTAACCAAATGAATTCGCCGTTTCAGGTCTATACGAGATATACTCGAGTAAATGGCCGTTTTAAACTGATTGACCCACTCTCCCTCTCCAATAACAGTGCAAGCTGAGATCTCAATCTCACCTGAAGGCTCCTTGGCGCTAGTCGTGTGCTCTAGCGACCAATATCATCATTTCAGCAGGGTTTCGAAACCGAAGATCAGTCACCGTCGCGGAGATTTCATCGTCGTTTTTTTCGTCTTCGTTTCATTGTTCCTCATCCGACAATTGTGGGCTTACTACTCATAGTCCTTGTAAAAAAGTTGTAAAATCCCTAGGCCCAACAACACCATAAGAATTATCAATCGTAAATATACAAGCAGCAGAAATTTATTTATAATTGTAACAATAATTCATACAAATTTACCATTTAATATTTACATTTTTATACGCACTGCCTATGGTGCTGCGAAAGTTTATGAGCGGCGTTGATTACTTTCCATCAGGTGACACGACTGCTCGTTTGCCTGCCTGTCCCATAAAAAAAATATAAATATTTGTTTGAATATTTTGTTTAATGAATAACATTGAAAAAGGAATTTGAAGAAATACAAACTTGAATTTAAAACATTAAATAAAAATGAAGAGTAAACAATGGCGACAGTGCTAGTGTAAATACACTTGTGCCCATCAGCTCGTGTTGGACGAGGGCCGGGCAAATAAATCAGGACTAGATCGCGCCGTGGGGCGAAGTCTCGCGAGACTTGCGCGGAACCACATCCACTAAAATGTAGATATGGCATTTACCATATGTAACTCAGAATCCTCTCAAACATAATTAAAATGTATGTATAAATAGATTCATATCTATTTATTTTTAAATTGAATACATACAATAAGATAATACCAATACATATAATACCAATTATATCAGTCTAATATACAAGAGTCTATTATGGGCTATCCATGTAACTTACAGCTTAATAATTATTACAAAAGCAGATTCTTAGAATTCTCATAATTAATGGAAAATACATCACACAGAACGATAGTTTACTCTGTAATAATTTTAATATATGTACTTATGACGAAAATATTAAAGAAATCCTTTGTAAAATAAGATTGGTTAAATGCTTATAATTTTCACTTCTTTATTTGCATACATATATTATTTTGTACTACATATAATTTTCTGTATAAGTCATGTATTTGTACGTTGTTCTTCGGTTCTAAGAATTCAATAGTTGATTTTCCGCGAGTGTGATGTGAAGGTGGCATTGAAAGGCGAGTGAAAGCTAGTAATTAGGTTAATGGAGCCTCGTACTCCTTTATGAAAAGTCTGAATGTGTCTAAAACGGCCCGACAGGCGGTTCATCGAGGAGTGCTTGTTCCGACTCTGATATACGGTAATGGAAGTTGGGTTTGGTAGAAAAGTCATGAAAGCAAAGTGAATGTGGTGCAAATGAGTGCATTAAGAAGTATGTGTGGAATAAGTTTGAATGATAGAATAAGAAATAAAGATATAAGAGAGTGATGTGGAGTAAAAAAAGGTGTCGTGAAAAACGTTGAGAACGAGATGCTTAGATGGGTTGGGCACATACAGAGGATGGATAAAAGATGCATGGCAAACATACCTTGACCAAATTGTCAAAGTTTTTAAGAATGGCCAGGTCAAGAGTACCTTAACCGATGAGCTAGGATGAAGAGATTGATGAGTGTGGAGGAAGCAAGGAACGTATGCCAAGATCGTACATGAAGATCTGTGGTCTCTGCCTACCCCTACGTGAAACAGGCGTGTCGATATGTATGTATATGTGTGATACTTCCCCGTCCAAGCTGGCCCAATCATCTTATAGGCAAAAATGTGCCAAAAATGTTTGATATTATGAAACATTTTTGACAAGAAGTCATCTACAAATTGGCTCTTCTATGCATATAATGTATGTATATGCGATTTATATGTGTATACTATGCACATATATAATATTACTATAGTTTTCATAGTTCATTAGAATATACAATTTCATAGAATATTGTCACACACACATTCAGTATCAAGTTGTTCTCTGAAAGCTTGCTTGTTAGAAATGATGCCGCATCCATATCACCCGATATTATTATATATCATTCATCGTTGTAGGGGCGAGTGTTGAACACCAGCGAATCTCCCGGGAACGAAGTACGCATATTGAACTCATTTCATTATGTACATACGATTACGGCGATACGGGGACATTTCATATGTGTACAGATGTCCCCGGAGTTATGGTGTATAGTGTGGTGTCTCTTGTTAACAATCTTTTATTCGATTTTTGAGTTCTATTCTTTCAAAAGACGATTAAAAATATTTTATTATTATGAATAGAATTGACACGAGTGATAGATTTAGTATGAATAGATTATTTTAGTATTAATAGACTCCTCAAGCAAAAGAGAAGCGAGGCCGACCCTAAGTGAAGCGCGTCGCGCTCAATACCGATTGCAATGGAAAATCGCTGTAAATGCCCTCTGCCCCACCTCGAGAACATAGGACCAAAAGAGAAATAGAATTGCTAGGAAATGGTTTCATATCAATAGTCCAGTGGAAGATGTGAACTTACAACCTCAGATCGTTAGCCCAATCTTTACCTACTGAGCTATTATTACTGTTTAATGATTCACCTTAATCAGAATAAAAACAAAATTTTTTATTATACTAAAATAAATTGTATCATTATAAAATTCAGAGACCAGATAGAGATAAGCAAGCTGCTACATAGCAAGCTGATAGAACATAGCAAGCCGATATATAGGCAAAGGCGTATAGACTCCTCTGGCTCGGGTACCTAGAAATGAGAGAAGATAATTACATATTCAGAAGCTGGATATCCCACCAATCCGCCTTGGACAAGCGTGGTAGATTAATAGCCAATCTGAGATAATTGATGAATCAGGCGTTACTTTGCGAAAACCCATTATAAAGATGGACAATCAAACTCACCTAGATAAGAAAGAAACGCGCTGTTTGTGGTGGAAAGTGGTATTGTGTTTTTAACGTTGTCAATGTCAGTAACCATGGCAATATGTTGGAGGGTTTGCTGACAACTGTTTTTTTTTTTAACAGCCCATATATGTCCCACTGCTAAGCACTGCCACTCCATTTCTGAAGAAGGAACGTTAACCCACCACGCTTGTCCAATGCGGACTGGTGAGGTTATCAGACTCGGAATAAATATTTGTAATCCATACCAATTGGTGACGACCGTTTGTCGGTGACTAATTCTCTATACACATATTCGCAAACACACAATATTATTTTTCTGAATTGTGTTCGCAGATCTCAGCAAGTTTTACTGTTTACTCTTCTTTTTGATGTCTACTCTTCCAAAAATGGAGAGACACTATATAGTGGAAAAAATGTAAAAGATTAATTTTTAGTAACAAAATAAAGCAATTAAAATGTTAATATATTTTTCTTTTATTAATATTACTTATGAAGTAAAGATAAATATTAAATAAAGCGGGGAGCGACGATGTCGTCAGTGGCGCGCTCGCGTCCGATCCCCGAGTCCCTAAACTGGTTACGATTAACAACTCCGTAGGCGTCGGTAGTCCCAAAGCGGGACCATTGTGTCGCTCTGATGACCGCGCTTAATTTTGGCGAATTTCATTTACACAATATAGTTGGGGGATAGAGTAGGCGAGATTTGATAGCAAATCTTTTAATTAGTTAGTAAATATTATATTATATACGTACTATAGCGTGCCAGCCGTACTACTATGCTGACACTGACACGGGATCTTTAGGGGGTTTTATCTTCGATCAAAATAAAATTCTTCCAAATGAAATTATTTATTTTTCTATTCACTGTACATTGATATCTTTTTCATACTTTATTCACACTTTATCAGTTTACATTTTATATCTCAATTTCTTATTCCGGACGGGTGACATGTCTATCGAAAGACGGTCTATAGCGTGCCAATCTTTGTGTTTTTATAAAAAAAATTATTTCTTTTTATTTCAAATTTTAAAATTACGAATTTAAAAGAAGTAATATAATATAAAAGGTATTAATATATTCAAATAACGTTTTATTACATTAGTGATACATTTATCAATATATCGACTCAAGTACCTACTTACAAAATTTAACTCGCTAACAAATCCCATTTTTTGTTTCCAAAGGGATGGACGATCAACCCACCACGTGTGTCAAAAGCAGTTTGGTGTCGCATAGCTGTACATAAGAAACAATTATCTGATGATTTAACAATTTTCATTCAGTACAGATAAAAGAAAATGAAAGGAGAAGGAAAAGAGTAAGACTACACATATGGAGAATTGAAGGAACTAACCTTCGATCGGATAAAATGGGAGTGGACCCGCTCTGGCGTGCACAAACTTTACTGATGCTCAAATTGATAACCTCAAACATACATTGAATTGAAGTACCATTTCGAGCAGAGGATATAATAAATTTTATTTTCTTTAATATATCCTGACTTGTTATTGGACATATATGTAGTTCTCCCCAAAACACATCAACTAGCCCCATCTTCGGCCTCGCGCATCCAGATTGTACCAACCTCCTTGCGCAGATCGTCTGTTCATATCGACGCTGAAAAGCGAAAACTATAGTAAATTATCTATTATTATATATATTCTGATAAATGATAAATGAAAGCAGTTGGTTTCAATGCTGTACAAATTCTTTTATTCCTCGTAGAGTTGTGAAATTCAGACTATTCGACGCAGTATTTTTTTCTGATCCGAATATTTTTTTTTCGACATCTGTGTCATTTACAGCGCTTTCGCTTTTTTGACTCAATATGATCAGGGGCGCCTTAAACTACGTTCGCCAACTCGGGATCTCCACTCCAGTAGGTACTCGGCTACTTCAATGGTTGCCGGTTCTCTAGCAAAAATAACTTCAGTACTACTAACTTCACGCTTCAGTTCGCTACCATAAAGAGCTATGTCGGTGACTTTGGTTTTCTATTGAATTTTCAAATACTTCGAGCATAACTCTCTCCATAGCTTTCTGAGCAACTTTGAGCATGTGAAGCGGACGGATTGTAAGTGTTCGAGTCTCTGTACCGTAAAAGAGTAAAGGGACGCTTAGTCGAAGAAATTTGTTTTTCTATAATTAGCGGAAGTATATAACAATGCGTAAAACAGAAGAATGCTCTGTACTCTAAAAAAATTTAAGACTATTTTATGAACTAAAATCTGAATAAAGGTTATATTTGTCAGTCTAACATATAGTATTTAATAAGTTCGGCGCGTTTGTTTCGAGCGTGCTTATGATAACAGCATAATGTATTATTTACAGCGGCGGCTCGGCGGGTCGGGGGTTCGTTACCCGGTTCACTGGGCCATAATAACTTCAGGGAATACCCGGCACATAGCTACTGACACCCGCTTGTTGATACTCTGTACGACTAAAGAGGTTGCAATTTTTATGTTTACTTCTAAAATTTTGTAATGTGGAAAAATTTCAATTCTTGCAGTAAAAATTCTGATGCAATTGCTTGCTTGTATCAAAAATATTTTTGAAGTAAAAAAAACTTTACATTATCATCAGATGATGATACAGTTAATATTAGTCAAAAGGTTTTTACTGCTAGACGTAGCCTACTCCAAAGTGAGCCACCGATTCGGCTACAAGCACAGTTTCTCCCAAGCTCCCTGCGTTGATCGTCTCTCCATCTAGACGGATGACATCCCACACAACGTTTACAAAAAGTTAGTCATCATATCATTTAAAATCATATAAGTGCTTACTTTGCTACAAAGTTATTTTTTAATTCGACCATAAAACCTTCTTATAGACCAGGTTATTTAATACTAATAATAGAAAATGCAAAAATAACGATAACATACATAGTATAATCTTGAAGGGTCATTGCGAAGGTCAAATAGTGGGGTACATATGGACATATATGTAAGTATAGAAATGTTCGAGTAACTCTTGCTTACTCATTAGATGGAAGAACGATACGAGTAACATCGAAAATTAATATATAGAAAATATATCTTATAGGTACTACTTTTCGCCGTTTAGACAAAAATTCCAAAAAGCAAATGTGGTAAAAGACAAACAAATAAACATACACTAATCGTGAAAATTTTTCATTTTTTTTTTAAATATAAAAACGCGTGACTATTGATCATCTTAAACATAACTTTACACATATTTGTACTCTAGAACATGCTTTTGAAGCCAATTTTCTGATTTAACGTAATATTTTAGTTAGTACTGCAAATGCATAGTTGCACATTCTTCAGTCGTATTTCCTTCACTGTTGTGCAGGGCTGCCGCTACATCTATCATGTAGCGCTCGACGACACATGTGCCGATTACAGCTCTGCTTACCTCCTATTTGACACACTTTATTACACTCCCTCCCCGCAGCTGAACCAGCCCTTTGATAAAAAGTAATATTTTGATGTCCATTCCATAAATTATAAATCTGAGTCAAAGTAAAAAAATACTTTTAATAAAAGGTGATCTTATATTGTAAGGTTCTTTATTTTCGTTTTGGAAAATACTATAACGATATTAACAGTTGACATTTTAAGCAAAAGTTTATTTTAAAAAGAAAACATTACATAAATAGCCTTTATCGAAGAAAATCATAACAATCTATAAAAATTATATGAATCTATAAAAATCATATCAATCTATAAAAATCATATAAATCTATAAAAATCATGTCAATCTATAAAAATCATATCTATAGTGGTAGAGCCACGCTGCAGACGAATACTTTTTCAAGAATGGCATAATATTTGTCCGTAGAATGAATGGGCCGGCTCGCCCGAGGAAGTACCATACTCCCGCAGAAAACCGCCGTCTTAGTGGTTATGGCACTCACCGTACGAAGCGCGGTAGCTAACTACCACGCTTCGTACGGTGAGTGGCCGAGTTCCGGAGGCCCAACACCCTCCCCCCTCCCTCTATTTCCTCCCATTCCCACTCCTACAATGACACTTTCCTTGAAGGTAGGCAACGCTTCCACACTGCCTATGCCGCTGCGGCTATCTATGGGTGACGTTGATGGCACGCCTGTTCATTTGCCTTCTTATCACATAAAAAAGAATCTTGTCTATGGAAATATACATTAAAGAATTCATTCATTCAGAACATATTTTTATAACGAAATCCAATTTGCTTTACTTTTTATTTTGTACCCAAATAGCGTGCTTTTATTATTAAGTCATATTTCGCGTGCCAACAGTTTACTATTGCCACACTAGGCCATTGACTTTATCAATTGAAGTACAGATTGAATTATTTACGATATTTCTAGTCTATTACTAAAGTAAGGTCTATAACTAAAGTATTGCAGAAATATATTTTGTAAGGATTCTGCAATATTCCAATACACTCTGAAGCACTTCACGCGGTTTAATCTTTTTGTACCTGCCGATATAATCTAAATAATGTTGTCGTTGTTGTTGTTTTCTCCGCCTACTAGTGATAATCTTTTTGTCTCCTACGCCTACTAGTTACAATCTCTACCAGGTAAATTTTTAAATGTATTTTACTATTTCAAAGATTTTAACATACAAATACATTCTTCGTTACCTCAAAAAGTTTATTTTATATGAAGGTATGTGTATGATAGTTCTAAATAAAAAACCCTAAGCAATAGGTAGATGGCATGGTGATGCGTGCGAGCGGTAGCCGGGCGGGCCGCAGAGGCCGCAGTGTGCTCGCGTGCACGCCACTCACTGTAACCTCAACCTTATCGGACACTGCTACACAAAAATGCGTTTCACAATATTTCTTATTTATACTTTAAAAAAGTAAAAATGTATTCATGTGAAACATCTTATCACGAGGTATGGGAGTGAACCGAGACGTCGTCTCGATTCAGGCTACGCTCCCTTCCACTCGATACTACACAGAGTCACTTGCACGTGGCCGTGGTGAGTATACAGTAAAGACCAGTCAGCCAGTTCGTCAGTGGCAGGGTCAGTGTTAGAATAATTTTCATTGCCACTGTCGTTATCACTATCAGTGTCATTGTTAGAATCGGTTCATCTAAATAAATAATCACCGTCACCCAAGAATATCTGCAAAACCAAGGGTACCGCAGTGCATTGCCCTCCTAAGAGTATAGATGTAAATAATGGACGGAAAAGAATCAAGTAAATGAAGAAGAAAACACTTGAACCTCTAAATCTCTGCACTCGCCGTACGAAACGAGGTAACTCAAAAGCATACTACAACTTAACGCTGAAATTTTTTAAGAGTGTGATCATTCTTTTCATTCAACTTTGTTGCTACAATCTCAGCAATAAAAAATACATCTTATACGTAATCAATAAGACAATTGTTTATTTTTTGATACCACTTCTGAACCATTATAGAAATAATTAATAGAATAGTTCAAATGTTAAGGATTGTGATTACGATCTGAGGTCATGGTCTCCATTCTTCCAATGGATCTTTGATGTGAATCATATTTACTTAACAGAAGCATTAATGAATGCTTAGCTGGAATGGTTATCAAGTATACTAGTAATATTAAAACATGTCTTGTCTTCCTAAAAATATATAAAACCTTTGCTTATGTGTATTTTGTATTCGTCTGTACCAAAAGCAGCTGCTAGACATACGTCACTTGTCAACGCGGACGCGAGAATCAGTGGTTAGCGGCAAGCATCGCGTGCGACGGGCAGCATGTACAAATCCGATCAATATCTACCCTCGCAAGGCTTAGTAAACTAGCTTCGGAAATCTTAAAGGTCATAGTAGTTACATTTGATATTTACCTGTTAGTTAGATTGAAGATTGAAAACTATTATATATATATATATATATATATATATATATATATATATAATATATATTTATATATATAATATATATATATATATATATATATATATATATATATATATATATATATATATATATATATATATATATATATATGTATATATATATATATATATATAATGAACAGCTTAATAATGAAATAAAATAATGAAACAAACTTCATAAAAACAATATATACAAATCTTCAAAACACACATCGATGGTAAGGTAACGCTCACAATTACAAAAAGTTGTGGGTGCGATACTTCCATTGGACTATTGATGTGAACTATATTTATCAAGAAAAAGCACTATCCACTTAGTTAAAAGGTTAAACAAGAATTATCAAATAATAATAATCAGTAAACACTGTGACTCTTCTTTTTTTAAATTTTACAATTTCTATTGTTATTTCAATATTTGATGAAATGTTTTATTAGTGGATGCCCAACTTAAACAATTTTAATGTCAGGTATTATCGAGAGATAGACAATATCAGTTAATATAGACACCCGAAACTCCCACAATATTCCATTAAATTAAAGAATTAGTGATTGTAGAAACTGTAACACACTACTGATAGTAGAAGTCTCTTTCGAGTTGATAGGTCGAAATAGAGGGCGAATTTGACGCTATCGCTTATATCAGTGAGTAACTGTGGTGTTGCCATCCTAAATTCAAAGCTAGGCATGCATACATATTCAGAGGTAAGGAGTAACAGCTCCTTCCCTCACACTTCCTAAAGTCATACACCGCAATAATTTGTATCTAATTTTCATCCTATTCAAAATATTACACCCTTATATTCTTACAAACCCTTATACGACCATAATGTGAAACAAATAATATATGTGCTCACATTTATATTGTGTAGTCGCCGGGTGTTACAATTGCTTCAATTAATTGCTTTACCAGCTGTCCACTTCTTCCGATGTCTTATAATACAAACCGCCTGGCTCGGTGGTTAGGATATATAATTGCTGAGCCAAGGGTTCTGGGTTCAAACTGAAGTTTGTTTTAATTTTTTTTATATAAATCAAATTTCAATATTTATTTATCGAATATATTTTTATAGAAAGCTATGAATTTAATTTTTTGTTTTATGTCCAATGGAAAAAATCAAAGATATTTTTAAATTTTTATTTGTACAAAAACGCTTTACACTCATAGCCCCACACTAGGTATTTTCTATATTGTGGGGGAATAAACATCCTATATATCCTATTTATGCCTATGCGGAAATTGAATTCGCGACCATCGACTCTAAGGATTAACTCGCCACCGATCCAATGGGTCATCATTCACCACTGAATTATATTTAATTATAAAGTTTATACAATTTGTTTTTAAGAACCAATTAACAGTAATTTTTATCAAATTAAAATAAATTCTTAATAATATTTATTATAAATACATCTATAAGCCTAAATACTTATGTTTTTTTTTTATCTACGCGTGCTCACTATCCTTATGTTCCATTTCATTTTTAGTTTTTTCTTTAAAAAAAAACATATTTGTCTCATTCTATAAATCCTCAATAGGCAAGCGTCTGGAGCTTTCGATCGTCATTACTGTTCACTCCAACAATTTATCTCGTATGCGTCTTCTCGCTCACACTTACTGCTTTTTAATCTTTCTCTATTATGCTCGTCCCACAGAGATGATTTTTCATTTCTTAAGGGGCGAAGAAAATAATTTTCTATGAGCTTTGAACCCGCATTGAGGAAAAATGGGAAAATTCTAAAATGTAATTGGTTTCTCGACCAATCTCGGCGATTATTGCACATGTTAAGAGAAAAATCCGTGCAAAATACACATGAATATTATCTATATGCACTACTTTTAAAATTTAACAACATTTATTGCTTTTATTTATTACAGGAGCTTTAGGTTTATCTGTTTCATTTCTTTCTTTCGAACTCTTAATAATTGGATATTATTGTGCTAATAACATTATTTTAATAGTTATAATTTTAATACAATATAGACGCTTGTTTTCGGAACCGCCCAACCGATTTAAATAAAAATTTGTGCGTTTGTAAAGTTGGTTCCAATTTGAATGATAATATACTATTGGACCTCATAGGTGGCTCTGTTGTTAAGAGTCGCTGATGCAAGTTTTGGTACAACAGCCAACAGTTTATTAAGACGTATCGTGAGAAGTTAAGTTTACAAGATACTTGTTATTTCACTTGAACTGGCATAATAGTTATAACAAATTACCGTCAAAGAAAAAGAATAAGACATATAATATTAGGATGTGATGCAACTTCCTTAATGAAAACCATGACTATTTTTTTAAATAAGGAAGTAAATTATTTACATACATCGTATTTAGACGAATCTTAAAGGATCTTTTTTATCAACAACCTGCATCAGTACACTGCTGAGTATAGACGTCCAAGATGCGTTACTTAGCCCGATCTTAGACTTCACGCAACCAATTGGTGCCAGCGCCCTGCACAGATCGCCGTTCCATCGAGCCAAGAGATTATTTAAGCTACGTAAATCCCCAAAGTAGGACAAAATAAAGATTTCATAAATAGATGACAAGCCAATTAGCTAATGGTGGTGTTTGGTTTCTGAAACAAGGGTCATGGGTTCGATTCCCGCATCGGGATAAACATTCGTATGACTGACAGATATTTCTACCCAGCCTGGATATTTGTCCTTATGTTTTATTATTTTTATATTTACCCATCAAACTACTGTGCGGCTATGAGTAAGCGCACATTACGTTGGTAGACCATAACGCAGATAAAATATTTAACTTGTAAATAAGGGTTTTAAATGCTGTATTGTCCAATATCTTTTTTTAAAAGATAGGAAGGCATACGAGCACACACGTCACCCGCGAGAACGCAATCAACGCCGCCCATTAACATTAATAAAAGTTCCAGAAATATATGCGTCCTTTAAGGCAATGTAGACTCGTTTTAATGTTCAAATGTCATAACAATACAGGTATCGCTTTGTTTTTTTGTTTCTCATAAATGTTGCATGCGGCTTTAGTTGGGATTATATTTATGTAGTGTATTCATGTAATATCGTAATACACTTATCCCCCGATTTGCACTGAAGATACGTTCCCGACAAAACCGTGTTAAATTAATGAAACTCAAAAATGTTTTTAAGAATAAAAAAAAATAAAATAAAATTTTGTATACGAATATGTAACCATATATACATTTTTATAAGTTTTTCAAAATTCGTTAATTTGTGAAGCGTCTTAAAGCGAAATCGTGTAAAACAGGCACCGTGTAAATAGATGTGTTTGTAACTCAGATTAAACATCCTGAAATAAATATAAGCAGGAAATAAAACATTCTTCCAGCCGTAATGGTGGCACATTCACTGTACACGCAGTGCGCTTGTGGAACTCTCTCCCACATACTATACGTGATAGCCTCTCACTGGACGTATTTAAGAGAATCAAAAAACATTTCCTTTCAGTATAAAATATTTATATATGTATATATTTATGTGTACATTATATATGTATCCTCTTATTTATATAGTATTATATTTTATATTATTAGTATTTTTTTTTATTTTTATTTTTTTTTTTATATATTCACGCCTATCCCCCGCAGGGGTTGGCAGAGACCACAGAGCGCCATCCACTGCCATTCATCGCAGCGAAACGGCTCGTCATTGGTCGCTTTTCGCCCTCGTGAGAATCAGGACGTGACGGGTGGCGAACCACGTCGCCGTCATTTTCAACAAATTAGGTATTTAGTGAATCCCACGAGCTGCAAGGGAGGATGGAGGTCAGCCCCAGCAGAGCCCTGCATGCTGAGGTAAGGCACCATAGTCCCCGGGGGAGCCCGACCCCGGGACGATCGGCACGCTTACGACTAGGCTCGCCCCTAGCCACGCATCCATTGGCACGGCAGACCGTGGATTGGCGGAGAGGAAGGGAAGGGCCCCGCCACTGAGCCAATCGGTCGTCGATGTTTATATATGTATGGTTTTATATAGTATGTATTGTTATGTATATTATTATTATATTTTGTTGTTGTACACTTATTTCTATCCTCAAAGCTTATCTCTTTCACTCCTGGGTTTGCTGGAAGAAAACTCAATAAGTATAAAAAAAAAACAATCAGTGCAGTTTTCAATGTAAATATTTATTTCAATACTATAAGTGCTTATGGTAACCAATGATACAATGCCACGACACGACCCATCGGTCGCGCCAATTTACAAGTAGTCTAACCGCATACAACAGCGGATATCGCCTCAATGCGAGACGCGAGCCGCGAGCCCCGCCAATATAAAAGTCTTTATCCTTTTACGTAAACCTCTATTGTCAATTAAAACTCTCGCATAAAGGCACCTTACAAAACTAGATAATATCTATGTTACATTACAAGTAAACTATATGGGTAGAATCATTACTCACACACAACTCCCACTAACGATAATCGATGTCAGTAATGATACTACCATTTTAACTATTTAAACTGACTTTACACAGAGGCACACATTGCTTACAACTAGTTCAATTTTAAGTATAGTCTCGATTAAAAATTATTTAATAACAATGTACAATTTACCACAAAAATAAGTCACATGTTTAATTTCTATATGCAAACCAACTTTCATACGACATACCACGAATGGTTGTAGATAAACGTCACTTAAGAGAGTTCGGTAGAAATGAAGCGATTTAGATCCATTGTTCGCGTGAATGGAATGAGTCTTATGCGCCCTATATCTACTATAATTGTGGGTTTAGGAAAAATAACCGCTGTCAATATCTAATATATTAAGATGAAGGAAAATTATTTTTAATAAATAGTTATATCCCACTATCGCGCGAGTGGCAAAAAATGCACCCCGCTCATCTAAAATTATTCAAACCTTTCATATACCAAATCGTCTCCTATAAATTACCATAAGATGCTTGCAAAATCAAAAAAGATATACGAAATTTTACTTTTGAAAAGTAAAATTATTCAACTTAATGGATAATATTTTATAATACTTTGAACAATAAAATGCGATAAACATAGCCGTCTTATGAAATTATATTATTAAAAAAAAGCAAAGTTTATTTATATTTCTTTCATCCCATCTCACATTACATATGAATACAAATAAAATGTAAGGCAGTGGTTAATTTGCTTGGTGCGCGGTTGCTCGGCAGAATAAATCTTTATATGTAGTCGTTTTATAAATACTTATTATGCCAAATGTGTTGAAAACTCGACATGCATAAACTTGATTGGTTTAAAATTAATAAAGTTAGTTTCCTACTTTATAAATCAGGATTAATGTGGAATATTATCGACAGTAGGTTATAAAATTTTACTACTAACAGAGATACAAAAGTAGAAGATATAAAAAGACTGACTATCTCTGATCTAATGCATTGTTCTTATGAATTTACGATTGTTTTGTTGAGTCATAAAACTTTAGTATTCTTAAACGATAACAACAGGATGCATAAATTTGAAGTTTAATTTAAGAAGAAGTCATACTGTAATGCATACACACCGGTGAATTGACTTTTGTTCCATACGGAGAGATCATAAACACATAAAAAAAATAGAGACCACATATTATCACTACTACATGATTTCAGTATCATAGAACGTGTTCACGAAGCGATAAAAGTCCTTATCACCATTTCAGTGTTGTATAAACACTTCCTAATATTTAAAAAAAATGCTTACTGTCCAATTTACGACGATAGAGATGGATTTAGATGATAGGTCCCTTTTGATTTTTCTTACGAAAATACATTACAATCTAACATTTAAGTTTACGTATAATATTTGATCTGTCTGCTTTTTGTTAATGTTGTGTCCGTCTTTAATAAGGATTACATTTCAATATGTTTTCAGAACTATTTAGAATAATGTAACTCCTGTTGATGGTCCATAGATAAATAAAAAAAATGTGCGAGAAAGAACTGTGTGCATTGACTTTCTCGTCACTCGTGGTATTCTAGTATAATTAAATTTTTCTAACGTTCAAAAGTACTTACATTAGAACTTTTATTACACGAAGTATTTTTTAACAAATACAATATTTAGAGTAAAACAAAAGAAAATTAAAGAATCAAGTTCGCAACTTTTAACAATTTTAGCCACGAGCCAGCTAGCAAAACATGAAAATAGTTTGCGGTATATCTTAGACAGAATATTAATTATTGATGAAATCAAATGTGTACAGGAAACACTTTTAATTTTCACTGTTACCTGTTGATTGTATTAAAATAAATGCGATTTTTTGTGTGTAAAAAGAGCATTTACATTCAATAATACTAATAGATTATACTGTGAAATATAAATCATCTAACTTAACACTATAGGCGGCGCTTTTACCTCGTAAAGAACATATACGAATGGTTTCAACACGACGCTAAATTTATAAACATTGTGACGCCACAAACTAATAATTTTGCAATTTGCCCTGTGCAGTTTGGTGTAGATACATGACTTGGCTCGCCAACGCACTATCAAGATGATAATACTTGGACGGCAGCCATGATCAACAGATTAAAACTAAATTAATTAAACACCGTGCAATCACATTACACTGTACTCGAGACAAGGAAAAAAATATGTGTGCACTGTACATGCAATAATCTCGTGTGCAACGATCCTCACAATTAATGAAGTCGTTTTCCTATACACTACTAACTTCATATATATATACAAAACTGATATCTATTAACAGTTAGACAAGTCGGTCGACAAATATCGGAAAACACACGCTTTACCGTGTGTCACAGACCTACAAAACAAAAAGAGTAGATGTGTACAATACAGTACATTTAGCTCAACACAATATTTTTATACAACCTATAAATGTCTCACTGAGCAGACATTCTCCATTACTGGAGGATACTTATCCAAAGCGGATACACGAGTCACTCAAGCTTAAAATGAATACTTATGAATCATACATTTATCCCGATGCGGAAATCGAACCCGCGACCATTCGCTTTAAAAGCAGTAACTTCACCACTAAGCCAATTTGATCGTCCAAAAACACATCAAAACTTTAATAAGCAAAACCAAACATTGCAACACTTTGACGCATCAAATCAAACTAAATGTCGAATCGAAATAATAATTCTAAGAGCTGATTAAAATTCTACAATATTGCTTCCAAGAGTATTTTGTTTATTTTATTCTATCATTTTGTTTATTTGTTTCAAAGTTATCCATAAAAATTAAAAAAAGAATAACCAAATTTACTTCCATTTTAAATATAATAAATATCCGATATAAAAGAACACAGGTTTATTTATTAAAATTACGATTATCCTTTTTATCTCCACGAACCGCTCAATTTGATAACGTTACCGCGAACCGCTGACTTTATACAGCTTCTTTCGTAGTCTTTAACACCACTGCCGCTCAGATCACGTTAATCTTTCGTGTGTGGAAAGTTGCACAATCCCGAAAGTATTCAACATCAAAAAGAAAAAATATCTTGTGCAGCCCGGGGGTTCGGGATCGCTGCTCTATAACAAAAAATGTCATCAAACTTTCAACTGAAAACAGTAATAACGGAATTATTAAAAATACAAACTTCCACAGTACCAGGCCAGTATATTTCAATTTAAACAATATCTAATTATATATGACATCCCGATACAAATTCTCATAATGAGCTATAATTATGTATTAATCTAACCATGAAGCATTCTCTACCACTAACCAACCTAATGGTCGAGTGATATTGAAAGCCTTCTGACATAAGTCCGCAAGTATCGTTAAATAAATATCAAAACCGTTATTCATAAGAAAATAAGGAACCTTATACAATTTTTTTTAAAACGTATATATACGAGAAAATTCATAACACAGGAATTAGTGAAATCGTTTTCGTGGAATAGGGGAAAATGTCAAAATGTAATTACTTATTTATTTTAAATTTTGCCAATCTGTTAGCAGATAGGTGATTTTATTTCAATCAATTTGCTTTTGATTTTTTCTTCATGGTCTACTTCTTATAATACGTACACGATAAAGCTTAAACTTCGCTATACAATGATTAAGGCACGAGGTTTTGAATGTACACCAAAGCTACAACACAGATGACGAAAACGAACTAAAGCTTGATCACCAAGCTATTCTAATATACAAATCTCTAGTTTATTTTAAATTTGTCTCATAAGCAGTGGTATTAGTTATTTTAAACGTCGCAATTTTCTACGCTAAGATCGAAATGTTTTGTAAAAAAAGCCCATGTTGAGAGAACGATTGACGTTGTTACCAAAATTGTAATTTGTGAATTAAAAATGACTAAAATTAATTTAAAAAAAATGTCTGTGGTAGTTAGATACACCTTTACAGTACTAGTATTTAATACCACTCAAACGTGTGATCGAATATTTTTTTCCAAGTGTGAAATAATCCGATTTTTTTAATTCTATATTTTATTACTTATTTTACAAGAAAAATGAAAAATAAACCTATGTTAAGCATTGTCAATTTGATAACATAAAATATGTCATGATCATTAAAGAAATACATTACTATATATATGTCCACCTCGTGTTAGACAATTAGGAAAAAAAACTTGAGTAGATTTTAAACTTTATTAATATCAGCTTTTTAATCAATATAAAATGTTTGTCAAATTTGAATAAGAAAAATATGAATTCAATAATTACAGAAAATAAATGTTATATCTGTTTCAGATTATACATGTTCAGACAATTATAAAAAAAATTTGATTAAATTTTACTATGATAAATTTTATATGATTAAATTAGTATTATTTTTTTATTAAATATAAAATTACGCCCTTCAAGGCTTCAATAATGACTGCAAAACGGAAGTAAAAGACATAAATAAAATCTAAATATATCAATTAACAGTATGAAATAAAATTAATAATTTTCAATAAAAGTTTACATTTATTGAATGGGAACAACAACTATAAATTATACATTAGAAAATAATCGTCTATTAGCTAAAAAATTATTTATTGCTATTCACCGAGACTTAACTACCAGATTGTAAAAGTGAATTTAATTTTAATTGAAACGAACACTTTATTATATATATATATATATATATATATATATATATATATATATATATATATATATATATATATATATATATATATATGTATGTATATATATATATATATATATATATATATATATATATATCCTATGGACAAAGTGTATCATGTAATATATGTTAAACATTTCTTTGTGTGATATTGTTAGAAAGAAGAGTCGAGAACGTACACAACCTAAAACTATGAGTGGGTTCGAAAGATGAAACTATAAAAATTTTTTACCGTTAAACTCAGCCGTGGTCACTCATTCCACCCTAAGATACTTTGGCCATATCACGAGGAAAGAGTCCGAACCTAGAACGCGACATTCTACTAGGCAAAAAAAACCTCGTAGCCAAAGACCGACGCTATAGGCAAACAAAAATTAATCTATACCCTACAGATGTCCATGCAAGAAGAACGATGATGAGTGGCACGTCTGGCGTCGAGCAATTTACATCATACCAGCGCCACCTACTATGGCGTATAGAAGAAATAAGAATTGGATTGGTCGCAGAGGTGGTGCAAGCCCGTCCATAATGCCAGCTATGTTGGCCTAAGCTCGGTCAACATCTATTGCCGGCATAACGTGCGATACGTTATTTACGTCCTCGTATGTACCCAAAATTCAAAGGGCACGTAAATTTTTACGTTACAAATGACACTACCGGCTATAAATGGCGTGCATTAGCTTCTCTACAGCGTTGTCTATGTCCTGAATACGTATGATTATTTTACTATATTTCAATGTGATATATGTACGGTCGACTACCGATTAATTTAATAAACAAAACTTTATAAAAAAAATGTGACAGAAGACTGTCAAGCCTAAACAACTATAATTATAGGCAAACTAAACAAGAAAAGATACATAACTACAATTACTACCTTCTTAGCGAGTTAGATATTTGATATCAATTATGAGATGGAGATAATAAAAAAGTTCGCATTATTTAGTCTAATAAATAAACTAAGTGGTTCGTTACAAAAAAGTTTACTCCCAATCAGTTAACCAATTATAATGTAATTAAACGAATTATAAGAATAAAAATAAAGAAAATAACAAAGACAGAACAAACAATATTTTTTCATATTTCGAAATCAGTTAATACATAAACAGCAAAAGGTTGTTATTAAATAAAATACAAGACTAATTCTAAAGAACTCTTATTGGCTTGAAACTTATGGTTATAATGGATTTTAAAAAATCAAAAGGAAATCAGAAACCAATGCATATGAACATCAAAACAAAATTAATATTCTTTGAACATAATTCTCAAATATGCATCATGCAACATCAAGAAATATATTTTTTACGGTAATACTTAATTTAGATGCATTGACTGATAGAAAAATGCATATATCTCTTATACATATGTACGAGGCTGAACAACTTCAAGCTCGATTTAAGGATAAACATAAACTGGTTACTGAATAACCATGGGGTATTTAATAAGCATATACTGGTATTAAATATTTTTGCTGTCTTTTAAATGGTTAGTAATAGTCAGTAAATATGGGTAAATTGTGTTATATTACTGTAAATATAGTTGTAAATTAGGGCTTGCTACAAAATAAAAATGTTATAAGATTGAAAATCGCTTTGATTACAGTAGTTACTTCAAATGGCATGGAAAAGCGTGATTTGCACAATATTAAATATTGCAGTCAAATATAAAATTATTTACAAATAATATGATCATAATGAAAAATCAGACGTGGTATGCCTATGAAGATTCTGTTTGTTTCTTTCGAGGCAGTTTACACAACTTTTGGACATCGAAATAATTACCTTATTAAAACATATTTCATTAAAGTATTTTAAGCCACTATTTAAATGTTACTATAATAAAAAATAAAGATTTATTTAACAAGCAATACCTATACTTTTCCTGTTATCGGTTTTTCACATAACAAAAAGTAATAAGAGAAATTGACATAAAAATCGATGTTGGCCGTTACAACTATTACCATGTAAGATATAACATTATTATTCAAATTAAACTATTTTTACATGCGTCAATTATTATTTTAACATGATGACCATAATGACAATGGTCTGATATTTGGTTTAATATAGTCATAGCAGAATTGTCTCCATGTACAATGTCTTATTAATCACTAAACAATCTTTTGAGCTCTCCTATGAGAACTTTATAACTAAAAATATTTTTTTTATTGTATCACTTCAACAATATTACAGTGTAGGCTTATTTCAAGTCTTTGTTTCAATATCTACATTTTTTCAACGTGTGTTGATAGCATAGAATGTTTTACCTCTGATATGTTGTGCGAAACATCACTGGAAAGTTGAGAAGGAGTTTTGCAATACTCCTTAAGGTCACAATTGGCACATACTTTTGTATTGCTCATAAGTTATTTAAATTATATACCCTGACTGTGTTTTTCAAATATGAAAATAAAGAGTAAAAACGATTAATACAACCAATTACATTATCCTTTATGTTTTATGTACATTATGTTTTTATGTGTTAAAGCCATTTTGCAGAAAAATATTTGACAACTTTTATTTTATTATTCAATATGTTATTTTGATAGTTTGGCATAAAGCATGGAAGAGCCGGGTCATCGGGGAAGTTCCATACTCTCGCGGACTTCGACTTCGACTTCAGCTTTCTAGTGCGTTTTATTAAGTGAGAGTTGAAAGTTAGAGGCCTAACTCCTTTCTTTTGTCCCTCTTCCCTCATTATTCACATTTTACCCAAAGGTAGGCAACTCATCTGCAGGGCCCTAAGTGTAGCAGATGTCGCTGAGTGAATAAATATAAAAGAAATTGAGTATATAATCTACTGTCAGTTTCCTACGTAACATTGTGAATAACTCACTAGACTAGAACTACTGTAGTACTGAATAACCATAGAAAAATAACTCAATGTATGTACATTCTAAGTGCTAATATCCTATGCCACCAACACACTGACAGACACTACACTATATCACCAAATGTTTAAGAATTACTTTTAGACGTCTTCAAACCTTTCTCTGAGTGTTTCTCAGATCAGGTTTTCCTCAGTTCGACCAATTTCACGTCCTTCACGTGAAGGTTATGTTTTGATTTGGCGGCAAACTTGATCACTGCTTGTGTGGAGACAAGAGGCACATGTCGCAGATCCAATCTGAAATATACGAAACAAAACGTTTAGTTAACTGCTAGGATACACGACTATTAGAATCTGATAAAAGTGGATTTATTTAATTTCTTTTTTACTTAATACAGCCAGCATACGCAGTAAAACAAAATTATGAAACTAAGATCCATCCATCCATCCAGATGGTACATTTCTTTATTAAAAAATAAATATGTTCGGCGTGATAAAACATTGTATTCACTTGGGTGGATTGGCGTCTTTTACACCCTTTTCGTATTAAATATTTTGATAATTATGTATCAGAGTTTGATCTAAGAACGTTCATTTATATAATTTTTTTTGAAACCTTGTTTTATAAAAAAAAAAAAAAAATAAGCCATCGCCACTTATTTATAAATAAAGATAACATTTCAATACACTTCTAGAAGTGACTTTTTTGATTGTGGAGTTGTAAATAAGTATGATGTGGCCAATCATTAATACAACCATAACAGTCTGCAGCATAAATGTGGGGTAGTAGGTGATTCCCACTCTTCGCAGACGGATGGAGAAACGCTACGGAAAGAAACGTGGTGGCCATATTTATAGGTTATTGCTTAGCATTAGGTGACCCGCTCGCTTGTTTGTAGTTGATGTTAATAATTTGCGAATAAGGGTGGGGATGAGTTTTACTGGGGTATGTATGTAGTCAAAGCGGCCAGTAAGCACCGTCACGGTATCGGTGGTAGCGAATTCACGCAACCCCCGAGACGGGCTTGTTAAGCCAGGCGCCGGAGGAGCCCCGGCAGAAACATTTCTTTCAGAGAATCGGGACTCCTTCCTCACGCCGATGGCCGCAATTGTGGGTTTTGGTCGGTAGAAGCACAAACGCCGGAGCCCGACATAACCCGGCTGTTCCCCCCAGGGTAGCAGGGTATTCTTAACGGATTTCCACACGTAAAAAAAAGGTATGTTGTCAATACTGACCGGATAAGGTTGGGGCACCGTGCGAGGTGGTCGAGCGCCACCTCGGTAAGCAGCCGACAGCCAGCCAACGACAGTCTCTGCAGGGAGTGGTGGGCGAGCTGAGCGGCACCGGCGTCCGTCAGGCGAGCACACGATGACGCATCTAACTCACAGAGCTTCGGTAGAGCCTGCCAAAAGACATTACCATCAAAATATGAACCAGGTACACAGTAGCAGTAGCTCAATTCTACACACAAAGGGTTCGATTCGCTTTCGGTGCATTGGGATTAATATATCTATAGCCTACAAGTTCCAAATCTGAGTGCCCTTCCAATCGCCGTTGGACAAACGTGGTGGGTAAACATCTATTCCTTCATGAAAGAGTGGAACATATAGGCTGCAGAAAAAAATATATATTATACATATGTCAGGAAAGCACACTGACTGATGAATTTGTCCAACAAGTGATTTGTCTAGTTGGACAAATTCACGATTTAACACAATGACCTACTTGCCACAGTGGCTAAAGTTTCGTTTCCTGTATCGGGATAAATACAAGCGTGGTGGGTCAACGTCTAACGCGCAAACTTGATTGAAAGCAATCAATGCTACCCATAGACCACACTATAGGAAATAAAGAACTGCTGCCGGCCTTTGAGATATATGAAGGATTGTTTTTTGAACGTTCCAATGTCGTACAGATTCGAAAATACCAAAGAAGGTAGCTAGTTTCGCAAACTCGAAGTTGACAACCGACGTGAAAAGGCATAACTGTATCTACTTTAAACCCGTGTTAATATTTAACTAGTTAATTACTGGAACATGTATGTTTATAAATTTGGTAAAGCATTGCCAAAAATCGCTTGTATAAAACAATAATATACTTAATAGTGATAGAGCTATAGTAGCACCGGCTTGACCGTACTACGTTTCGTACCATAAATACAGAGAACTGGAGACCCAATTCCTTTCTCTTTCCTTTTCTTTCTTTTGTCTTTCCCATTACTTCATTCTTCCTCTCCCGTTACCTCAAGGTAAGCAACGTATCTGCAGTTCTCTTAGTCTCGCAGATATTCATGGGCGGCGATGGTTGCTTACCATCGGGTGGTCGCTTCCATGAAGAAACCAAATAATTTTAATGCGCTTCTCCCGAAACTTGTTTCCACGCACCCTCACACTGTGGAAAGATACCCTCAGCAGGATTACCGAACAGATACGACACTGACCCTTCAAAAAACAAGCCTACAAATACATTAAAGGCCGGTAACGCTTCCGTGATCCCTATGGTGTCGCGGATGTCTATGGGCGGTGTTGAATGCTTTCCATCAGGCGACACGCTTGCACGTTTGCCCTCCTATTCCATAAAAAAAGTAAATTAATACCTGCACAATATATCTCATAGCCACGTCAGTGATGTCAGTTCCGGGCAGCCGAAGAACAGATAGAGCTGCTAGCCTCGAAGGTTCGGCTCCTGTTCTCGCCCCACCTCCGGGTCGCGACGCTTCTGGAGGAGCTAAGATTCCTCGTAGCTTGGCGTCGTCAAGACAGCGCGCGAATGACAAATCCAGAGAAGTCAGTGGTGGACAGGAAGGAGAGCGAAGTGCTAGGGCTGCCTCGGCGAGTGATCCCGCTAGAGACAAGGAGCGTAATGCCGGAAGACGGGCCAATAGCCTGAAAAACAATTTATTCCCTCAGTACCAGTTCCTCTTACATTCATCGTAGCAAAACGGCTCTCCGTTAGTCGCTCTCGCCCTCGTAGGAATCAGGACGGTGGCGAACCACATCGCCGTAATTTTTTAACAAACTACGTATATTAAAATTCGTTATGTTATGGTACGAATCCCATGAGCCGCAAGGGAGGATGAAGGTCAGCCCCAGCAAGAATGCTGAGGTAAGGCACTACATTACCCGGGGAAGCCAGATTCCGGGACGGGAAAGGAAAGATTGATTTAGGCAGGATGATAGGGATATGATACTACCGTTATGGAAGACAAGGAATGATACGGTAGTAACTCGGGAGGCCGGGCTCGCGTATCCGTATACCAATACCATAACTACCGGACAGGTGGCTACGCAAAAATACTCCCTGACTTTTCTTTAAAAAAAATATCGTATTAAGTTTTTGTTCCTAGGTTTTGAGTTTTAGGAACATTAATTATACATAGATAATCATACGAAACCAATCTACCTCGATATAGAAGGGTTTACTGTAAGTAACAATTGAATTATTAAGATTTGTATTATTTTTTCCTGAAGGGTTAGTAAGAAACATATTGAACCTCACCAAGCGAGCTGTCTCCTAGCCAACTGGCACCACTCGAGACCCAGAGACAAGGGTTGCCGCCGCACGATGCCAGCCAGCTGGGCAGCCGATACCCGAACTTGGACAAACGACATGTTACGCCACAAGGACGGATCCACCTGGAAGAAATTATGTCTTTAGACTTTTCCCGCCAACTTATATTTTCACAATCTTATATAATTACCAGTTAAATTGTTTACTTGTGGTGGCGTATTACAGAATATAGTTCGATTAATGAGATTATGTAAAGGGATATGAACTACAGGCGTGTATCGTGACTTTTTAAGTTGACTGCAAAAGTCCATAGATAACCGACTATAACAAAATACCGAAATTATCATATCATAATTATTGACCAGCCAATGATTTATGTGAATATGTATGAAGAAAGTAGAGTATCCCTCAACCGTTTACCTACTTATTTCATAAAAAATATGAATTAGCTCGGGTTTTAGTGTTTATAAGTTAGAGAAATTGTCCGTTATATTAGGTTATATAAAAGTTATTTCGTTGGACTGTGAAAAAAGATAAAAGTTTTTTGTATTTGTAGAGCCACGCTGCAGACGAATACTTTGTCAAAAATGGCATATTATTTGTCTGTCTATTCATGGGTCGGCCCGTTCGGGAAGTATACCACACTCCCGCAGAAAACCGGCGTCTGAATGGAAGCTTAGCTACGCGCTTTGTCTGGTGAGCGGTTGAGTTTTGAAGAAGCAACCCCACTCCACCCTCCGCTTCTGTACTGCCTATGGCACTGCGGATATTTTTGGATGGTGTTGATTGCTTTCCATCAAGTGACACGCCTGCTTGTTTGTCTTCCTATCCCATAAAAAAACGCCATACTTACCGAGTATTCCGCCCAGGCCTTGCACACGAGCGCGCAGGTGGTGAGTTCGTGCGGCGTGAGCTTGGCAAACACGCACAGCATCGCTTCGCGGTCCAGCCACGGCGAGCCAGCACACCCGGCCGAGTACACCGGCCCCGAAGGTCGTACGGGATAAAGAGGCTTCTTTAGCACCTGAAATATACAACCACATTTACAGTGCCGGCATTAGGGGGAGAGGGGCGCGATGCCTACAACGCCAAAAAAAATCTTCTAAAAAATGTATAAAATAAAACAAAAAAGAGGAGCTACAAAACTTTCTACGTCCACGTCGTTAGCTCTGGGTAACGCTAGAGAAAAGATGAAGTTCTAAATATGGGTTCATATTGGTTCATGAATAAATTAACATTCGATTTTAATTTCCTTAAGCCAGAATATTTTATGCCGGGGTGTCAATGGTGTCAGCCCTAAAGCCGGCACTGCACATTCATTTAACTATAAACTACCAAGTTGTATAAGTTTCACTGCTAGTACAAGCCTCTTCTGTGTTTGAGGTAAGGATTACTAGTTTACAGGCTACATAATTCCCACTATTAGGCACGGGGCCTTTCCGATTTTTAAGGGTCTTCAATTGCAGCTATACTGAGGGCACTTTACTAATTTGCCCTAACACCTAATTCACTTAATGTTGAAGCTTTCGGAATTAATGGTTTCTTTCGACTCTAAGTGTTTTTAACTTGTGCGTAATAGCACCCACCGACGACGTAGGAAATCCTGGTGTAGGGCTATAAGTGTAAAACGTTTCATTATTTATTTTAATATTACCTTAGCGGTATGATGTGTTAGTTGCAAAGCCAAGTGAGCTCTGAGCGCCTGTTTCTTGGGTGCTTCGTCTTCGTCGCTGGCGCGCCGCTTCTTGACGGCAGGTTCCCACTCATTCTCGCTGGCTCGCTCTGCGCATGCGCCGGCACCGCCCTCGGCTGTACCATCTTCCTCGCGCTTTATATCTAATAAGTAAAAACACAATTACCACTCATTTCAGTTCATTTGATAAACCACTCGAATGATCACATACAACTAATCGAAGTATTTTAGCAATCACTACAATCGGGACAAAACAACCACGAACTGATTTCATATATGTATATAAATAAAGTATTATGAACACAATCAAAAGCTCACCATCTTCAGACTTGAGCCGTAAAATATCATTTTTTCCCTCATTGTCAGACCCAGTCTCCGATTTAACAGATGTTGCATGATGAGAAGGAGGTGCCGGAAACTTATTCTGTAAAATATAATATTTATTAATAAACTAAATTGTAACATTTGTACATTATAAAGATGAGTAATATTATAAATATGATATACATATTTTTCATGAAAATTAAACAAAATATAAAGGTAGATAAAATCTAATACATATTATACATTAATATTTATTAAATTTGACATTCAAAATATTAAATTGTAATTTAATATTTTGAATTTAATATTTTTAAAAAAAACCCTCTCCATAATCCTCTAAGCGACTCTAGGCTTGTGAAGCAGATGAATGGTCAGTTGCCGTGTTGCGGCACCGTAAGGGAGTATAGACAGCACACACTAGTCGAAAACTTTCGATTTCAGTCTATAAGATATGGGCGATGAAATAACCTGACAGGAGCTTCTTAATTATATGAACCAAATAAAGATTTAGTATTACTAATTAAAAAAACGGGAAACTGAAATAGGTTAAAATTTCATAAAAATAAATATTGAGGCTTATAAATTGATACATACATGTACATTGTTGTGATGGTGTCCAAGTTGACTGACATCAGATCCAGCGCTCATTCGCCGCAGGTCCGAGGACTTCTGACGAGCTCTGAAGTGACGGGGCTGTAAAAAATAATTACGACATTAATTCTTCAGACTAAAATCTCTCCGACTCACGGAGAGAATTTAGTCTCTAGAAAGAGCTCTAGAGCTTCTGGCCCTCGTGGGAATCAGGACATGATTGGTGGCGAACCACCTTACCGTCATTTTTATTTTAATTATTATACTTTCTTTACGGATATCATATTCAATGTTTAGTTGGTGTTACATATAAGTTGTCACCTTGTAGTCGTGGTTGAGGCCCATGGTGGTGCACGTGGGACACTCCCATGAGTTGGGAAGGTCCTCGTTCAGCTGCCCGCCGGGCGGCACGCAGTTCGGATGCACGATGCTGTAGCAAACGGAACACTCGCGCAACGTCGACGGTCCGTTTCGACCTATACAACGTACGAACACATGTACTCTGCCCAGTTATACATAATATAATATTTAAAATAATTCATATACGTATTTATTTAGTTGTTCCTCACAAAATTAGTATTAAACTAACGATTATTCCGCTAGCACAAATGTTACTAAGCTTGGTTTGAATAGTTAACAAGAATTCTAGTAATATCAAAACATTGCTTTTTAATACAAAGGGAAAGTTGAAAAAGTTAGACAATAGCGGCTCTCAAAGTTGACGGCTGTTGCCCTCACGCTTGACGGGCGGATTGAGGATCTAATGTACACAGTTCCTGTTAGGTCGAGAAGCCGACATAATAATTATAATCATTTATTTTGAAATTTTGGTAAATTACAATATAAAGATCACATAATCCTTATGTGGTGTTCTAGAAGCTAAACCAGGGATAAGCTTATATCTTAGATCAACCTTCTACTCTTTATTTCCATTAAATATATAATAATAAAATGTTATTCTAACGATCCACTAATTACAATATACATTAAAATTAAGGGTTGATAAATGCGTGCAAAAGTATAGTTCAGGTTTCAAGACTCGTGAACAATGTGATTTTTATTTAATTATAAATAGAAAAAGTGCACCTTTTGCGACTTAGACATTTAATTTGTATATAATGAGATAAGGAAAATAACAATAATATATAAGTATATATAGTGTGTGTGTGTATAAAAATTGAAGAAAACAGTTATTTGTAGATGATACACTACAATACAAAATTGGTTATATGTGATACAAGTTTATTACCGAAGCACTAGATGGCTTTACGATCTTTACTATATTTTAGCTTCATTATATGTGAGCATTCCTTGATCACACTTTGAAAAAGGTGCACGTAGTTAGTACAACATAGTTACCCGAGTTACCCTTAGCCTGTGGTGCAACCGGCGTCTGCATCCAACCATCCAAGTGACATACTGCACATGACGCTGTGACTGGTAACATTGGCTGAAATAAATATAATCAAACTTAACAACATACATACGATGTACAGGTATATACATATCGTTACGGCTGTTTCCCGCAGGGGTAGGCAGAGACCACAGATCCCCATCTGCTAGGATCCCTGCATACTGTCCTTGCTTCCTCCACACTCATCACTCTCCTCACGAGGTCCCGTCGGTTAAGAGTACTCTTGAGCTAGCCATTCCTAAAAACTTCGACAATTTGGTCAAGGTATGTCTTCCCCTATCGACCCTTCCATCCACATCCGTAATGTATATTTATTTTACCAGTCGTCTTTCATCCATCTTGTCTATGCAAATTATATACGTAGGAAAAAACGCTTAAGATACGTGTCGTCAGGAATACTATTATAAAAACATTACTTTAAAGCATGCACAACAAAATAAAAATATTTGAAATAATACAAGTAAAAAATAATATAATAAAATATAAAACAAGAAACAAGATGGCAACAACTGCGCACGTAGTTGACAAGAAATATTAAAAGGTTGTATTGTAATCATCCATCAGCCCGCAAACTTTGCGTTCCCCTTCCCCCACCTTATACTCACTTGCAGTGACACCCATTTATCGATTCTTATACGTACAGTATATTCATCACTTGTGGCGCATACTATTAAATGGTAGAATTAAATCGTGAATAAAACGACTTGCGATATTATAGTACCTGTAAACATTGTCGCATAATACAAGTTTGCTTGGCGCGGCCCAGCCCTCCAAACTTGACCATGTCGTGACAGAATACACATTCGCCACAATCTGTCCGCTGACAAGCTTCGCATTTCTTGCATCTGTTTAAATAAAGTTATTGTTAAAAAAATTCTTATAAGCTTAAAGTCATAAACATTCGTTATGACCGAATAATTAATTCGTTAGTAGTTTATATAATATATAAACTGCTAATATATTTGATATTAGCAGATTCAATACAAAAGGATTGGTCAGAAGCGTTTCAATATAATGACGCAACAACAGTATAACTTATGAAATTGTGGATTGGAATATGTCACACCATTGATTAAGAATTAATGAAAGCATTAAAAACTTTAAACGTAACAAAGTCAATACTATTATACTAAATAAAAAATACAATCGAAAATAACCTGAATGTTATCACTCATTTAAAACAATAAGTCGATAAATAAATAATTTAACACACGAACATTTTAATCGAACAACGACAACAACGGCGAATGTTGTGGAAATAGTCGCATCGGTGCCCATATAGACAGTGCCTCACCGTGACTCATCATGCCCGTAAGGCTGGCAATACATATTGGACGAGCGTAGGCAAATTGATACTATTAACTAGACGATTGGCAAGTTTGCGACCAACCGTGTAATGACGGGCGGTCAAACGTGTGAACACTATAGGCCGATCGCAGTGATTTGTGTAGGGAAACCGATACTATATATACCAATATACCAATGTGTATAGTAATCAAATGAGTACAGTCAACTAGGTAATTTACACCTAGCGGTGGCAAGACAAGGTAAATAAATATACGTTGTTATTGGCCTTCTCTTGGCAACGCTCGGCCAGTATGTATTGCCAGCTTTAGATGATATATGGCTCGATACTTTACCGCAGATGGAAACGTATAACATCTACGTGCGCGCTATGCATACCTTGTGCGCCGTCGTCTGGGGGCGCTGTTAGCGTGTTCCGGCCTCGGTCGTGCGGGACCACCACGGTGACCGCCTCGCCCTCCACGACCGCTCGAGTGTCGACGCTCCGAGGATATCACATCGTCCGGACCTTATAAACATTATAATTGATACAACAAATGCAAAGGAACTTTAAAAAGGTCAATGTGTAGTATGAGTGGAAAGGGTCTGGCACACATTCACGTATTTACAATTGCCGAATCGCGGTCTCCACTCCAGCACTCGTCTACTTCAACGACTGTCGGTTCTCCGACAAACGTGTCCAGCCCAGTGCCACTTCAGTCTGCTAACTTGAACAGCTATATCAGTGACTCTGAATCTCCGGCGAATTTCTTCATTTCGAATCCTTTCAATAGCCCTGTGAACGTCTGAAATCCCTCTCCATAGCCCTCTAAGCGACTTTGAGCTTGTCAAGGAGACGGACCATCAACATAAGATCCGCAGTAAGCACAACCATTTACATAAGATCTTTAGCAAAGCTACTACAAACGAGTAAATGTGCCTTTTAAATGATAGAGCCACGCTGTAGCATGAATGGGCCGGCTCGCCCGGGGAAGTACTACACTCCCGCAGAAAACCGGCGTCTGAGTGGTAGCTTAGTTACCGCGCTTCGTACGGTGAGCGGTTTGAGTTCCGGAGGCCCAACACCCTCCCCCATCCCTTCCCCCTCCCACTCCCATAATGTCACTTTCTTTAAAGGTCGGCAACGCTTCCGCACTGCCTATGGCGCTGCGGATGTTTATGGGCGGCGCTGATTGTTTTCCATCAGATGACACGCCTGCTCGTTTGCCCTCCATTCCATAAAAAAAATGTAAACGATTGCGTACCTTTGAGCACTGGTACGCCAGTGACGGCCAGATGTTGCTTGTCGTGGCGGTGTTGCTCCACAAGGGTGCGCACGTCTCGCACCAGCGCTATGGGGTCCGACAGCAACTCCGGAACTGACTTGCGATTGGCCGGTAACTGATGCAAGTACATCACTATTGCCTGCAATTTTAATTATTTTATAAAATATTTTCTCTTATGCGAGACTCTTTCTAGCAAGTAATTATTACAAAACTAATTTTGAACATATTTCTTTTATTCATTATTTATTGTTTATTCCTTTTTTTATTTATTATATATAATATATTTATTCCATACACACCTTTAAACCATGCAGTTCATTCTGCGTGAGATGTACGTGATCCTTAGGGGCTGAGAGCGGTGTGGTCTGCGTCTCTGGTGCGAGGTGGCTTCTACCCAGCAAAGCGGTCACATAGCGGTCCAACACATACCACAGCATCTCCGTGAAGAATGGATAGCGGAACTTTTGCGGTACCTGGAACAGAGGAAATAAGAATTTATTTTCTTAAAGAGCATTTAAAATTTGACTAACATATACTGGAAAAAATAGAATATGCTTTATCTCACTATCCACGGCTAAACATCGGTCTCCATCAAGGCGCGCCATCCAGCACGATCCTCGTTTACGTGCATATAAATAAAGTGTATCTCTCTTTCCACACACACATCATCAGAGAAATGTTCGTTTGAGGCCATGTGCTATTCAAAACAAAGCTCGTTTTCCTTTTTCCTTCAATCTTATTTTTTTTTAAATAAAATGATAAAAACTTGGGATTTATTAGGTAAGGTAGTTAATTTCTCTTTCATTCCAGTTCTCTCTTTTAGGTTGGGTTAGGTTTTTATGTGAGAAAAAGAAAGGTTAGGTTGTAAGAACTTTGGCGGAATTCTACATTATTTGGCAATTTTTCGCTTGCACCCGGCTAATGGAAAAGTACCAAAATAAATAAATATTATTTACAATTACTATCGTTAAAATCACCTTAGTTACGTCCTCAACCTGCGCAATTTTCAATTGCTTATCAATACCGAACTGGTGTAAGAAGTTACCGCCAAACACGAGAGAGTCACTCGGAGTGTATACGGCGTGAATCCAGCCCGTCGGGATGAAGAATGTATGACCCGCTTGTAACTGAAAAATTTTATAAAATAATATACAATGATATAGATATGTAGTAAATCCAAAAAAGTGCCTTATAGTTTATTATGACTAGTTAGTTTACTAGATATTTACATTATTATCATGTTCAGCTTTCAGCACTCTACTTGCTAGACATAGGTCGTAACCGTCGGCCATTTTCGACTACACAAATGGTGTTTTTTCCCACCACTCCGTACAAATCGTCTGATCAGGGGTCATTCCGTAGTACGTTCGCTAAGACGCAATGCTAACATACACTTACTTCAACGGGCATCGATTCTCCGACAACCAGCAAATTACTACTTCAGCTTCGTGATTCGGCGAGCTTTCGAATTACCAAGCAGTTCTCCAGTGGATTTCTTCAAGACGAATCATAAGTACATACTATTGTTGGTCTTATTTAAAGTCTCTTAGATATAATCAAATAAAATACAGTGAAAAATGTATAAAAACATAAAGTACACAATTAGGAAATAATTTAAGGGTATTCCCTAAAATATTTGAGGTACTTCTCAATAAGTCATATATAATCAAGGACACACACGCACATGTATGTAAACATTATATGAAAAAGTTATTAAGTAAGCATTTAATTATTAAACTGTTTACGAAAAATCTTAATTATAATTTATTCAATAAACATGACGATAAATAACAACTTAATCATCAGTTTAGACATTTAGAATATGTATGAATTTGAGAACATGTACGAGGTATGAAATTTTCTGTGTTATTGAAAAATGTATAAATACTCACATGAACCCTTATACACTTTTCTACAGTATCACCGAAGAATACGTCCGATTGTTTGCCAGAGAGAACCCATTTCTCGTACAACTGCAAATTCTTTTCTGTTGGCGGTATTAACCAGAATACTTTTGCACCTGAAAATATAGGGTAAATGGTACATTAAACATGTAAAATCGATCATCGGAACAAATATTTTCGTTTATATTATTATTAATTCACATCAATAACAACCTTTTACCATACATACAAGATTTTAATAACAAAGAAGCTCAAATATATTTTTTTATCTTCTTTAAAACAAGATAATGAAGTAAGTTTATTATATAAGCGGAATTCACGTACGAACGAAGTGTACAAAATTGTTAGATTAGCAAACGAAAATTGCAATTTACTTAAAATCACAATAATAATTAGTATTCGCAATAAATAAATAATAGATCTATAAAAGCGCGCTATTTTACACTACGTGCCGACATATTTATGTACATACAATATAAGTATAGAGAAGTTACCTCTCAAAATGTGGTACCACACGGAGGTGCCACCAAAGTCAATGTGAAAATCCGTATAACAACCCTTTACTGACATGAGACAGTATTTTTGTACCTTTGGGTACATCATGTCGTCCAGCGCGTTTGTAGACTCAGTCTGAAAATATATTAATTTAAACTAGAAACAACGCCATAAAATTCGTTTTATATTGTTACTACAAGTAGGGAATATTATGATGTCTGTAATTGTAAATATTGTACTTTATTAAAACTTGTATTACTTTTACCAATGAGTACGGTAACATGAAAAAAATGAAGCCTAGAAACAGCGCAATTCGTATTTTAAAGATTTTAAAAAGAAATTTCGTTCCAAAACTAGAATATTGCTTTTTTGTTTTTAATAAAACCAACATTAAATCACTCCGTGCCGATTTAAGAAAATAAGAATTTATATAACAAAAGAAAAAGGGAGAATGAAAAGAAATAATAGAAAAAACATAGATATTGCGCATGTCTATTGTGTCTCGGTGTTATTGCGTCCGGGGAGGTACCCAACCCCCAGAAATTCGACTTCGGAGTAGTAGCTTCTACGCTTCATTTGCTTTGCATTGAAAGCCGAAGGCACAACTTCTTTCCCCTTCATTCTTTTCTTCGCTCTTCCTCTTCCATAACTTTCTTTCTTCCTTCCATTCATATTTCAAATTTTTCATTAAAGTAACACAATTCTTCGTACTGCTAATGTTCATGAGCAGCAGTCGATTAGTAACGATCAGGTAACAGGTTTACTCGTTTGCATACGTCTGCCACATACAAAAGTTATATTCTAATCTGACGTACCTGTTGATCCTTCAAATGGCGCGGCCACACCGTGTCGACCCAGTCGATCTGGCGCACGATACGCGGCGCCTGCACATAGTTTTCTAGTCGCGTGTGTGAGAACTCGAGCGAAATCACATTCAGCAGACGCTCCTTGTTCGGGTCATCGTAGTAACGCTGCCAATCCTGTAAATAACGATTTTTAAGCTTTTAGATTGTCTTTTGTTGGAACATAACCAAATTTCAGAAACCCTCCCATTCCATAGAGGCTCAAAATTATATTCATATATTAAATAGCAAACTGCCTCGTGATCAATGGCCGACATATATTGACAACCTTTTCTAACTGCAGAATATGGTCATAAACACAATGATTACAGAAAAAATAGTTGCATCAACAAATCAAAGTCATTATTTTATTGTTTATACACTTAACTGTTGAATTTGCTCATACGTATACTGATTATAAAATAAATTTTTTCATCGACAAAACAAAATTACAAACATTTTCATATAGGACAAATAATGAAAAAAGATAAACACGTTTATTATGACAATGAATGTCATCCATATTTGGAAAGATAATCTAAAGTAGCACCGATTAATCTCCTTCGTGTCTTCTCCATTCTACGTGACACTGACGAAATCATCCGTGCTATTTTCGCACAATTGAAAGCCATTAATTCAAATGAATGAATGAACATTTAAAGTAGCGAAAATGTTTTTTGGCTGAATATAGGGGTGGAATGTTCAAAGAAAATTTTATTTCTTATACTTATGGTACGTGACTGGTGACAACCCTAAAACGGTTTGTTTCCATTATTTCTTTTCGGAATTTAGCTAAGGTATAGGTGATAAATTAACAGGAATATATTTATTTAAAATATTTCAGTTTTCCTATTTCATTCCAAAAAAAACATATGAAGGCATGTATGATGAAATAAACGTGACATAGGGTTACCAATAATTTGTTTTAACTAATATATTAACGTAGCAATGAAGGTAGTCGAAGTCTACGCAATTGATCCCTGATATTTATCGTGTATTGATAAATGTGCTAATTAATGGTTTTTAATTGGTCCTTCAAGCCCGATCAGTACCAGCATGATAAGAGAACACTTCAGTGTTTACAGTAAATATTTAAATATTTTTTTTTCTGATTGCTTGTCAAAAAAAAAAACAATACTATGACTAAATTTTTAGGAGAGAGTCACAAATTTTAATACTATTTATAGAATACTCATTCGTACTTTTATATATATCTACTTCGTCTCTAATATCTTTAAGGTTCTATATTTAAAAAATCCCATAATATTCATTTCTAAATATGAGTATGCATATAATCGCTTCTGGTATCAATAGTTACGAGGTGTTAATTTTACAACTACATATACATACATAACTCCAAGGTATAAACATATTAAACCAGATATTCACAAACTGTTACTTATATGCGACCCGTCCCCGTCATCCATCATTTTATTACAGTGGCTTCTAGCCACACGGGACAGTTGACGACCGCAGTGCCATGAACGTTGGGTAGCCCTGTTTTTGTTTAGTTTCATCCTACTTACACATCGAAGTGAGTTTGAATGCTTGAAAACATGAGACTTTAGCTTGACCTATGATGCTAAGGTAACTAAACTAAGCTGTGAGTAATATAAAATAATAATTTCAGAGGTACATATGCCCTGAGAATGAAACTCAACTCAACTCAATTCTTTGGAAGTGCACCAAAGGTATTAATTGATAACTTATGGCGAATAGTGATTGTCATCTCTTAACATTACACCAAACAAATAAATGTTAATTATTTTCGGACAAATTGCACCAAATATTAGATATAGACCGGAAGAGTTAGATATAGATCGGAAAAGTTAGATATAGACCGGAAGTGACTTATATTGCACTTCCTATACAATCTAACAGGCCCGTCATGTAACGCAACAATTTAAATCGATAGAAATATCCTGTTTAATTAAAACCACCGAATGGTTCCAGGCAGTCGGGTCCCGCGCGACGGGCCTGGATTTAATTATAATTTATTCCATCGATCCTAAAAGTATCAGGTAGCAGCAGTATTGGTATCACGTGTTATTGTTATGTATGTAGTAAGACTTAACGTATGTTGTAAGTAAAGGTTTTTTCAAGAAAGATTGTATGTAACCTTAAAATACAATTTTAACGCAAAACTTTGTTTAATGTTTTTATTTTCATGTAGGAACTCTCTTTTATAATTTAATATTTTTCCGGAATAAAAAATAACTGAAATAAGTCTTAACATAACCGTTATTAACTCAAGAGTCCAATCAAGGTTTATTAATTCTTTTGTTTAATTTGTTAGTCGGTAAAACAAAGAGAAAGACATAATTTTAAGAAAGGAAGTTAAAACATAAGACACCTAGATAATAAAATGCAGATGGTATGAAGCCTGATGTCGTATCAGTTGAGAACTACCACGGAAGGTAGCTGGTAGTGGTGATGCGTGACAAGACGTAACGGTAGAAACTACCTACTTAACCTTCGCTACTCAATAAGATAGTAGTAAACTTGTCTTTATGGCAACACGCCTGCTTGTTTGCCTTCCTATCTTGCTATCATGCTTATCTATGGGCGGCGTTGATTGCTTTCCATCAGGTGACACGCCTGCTCGTTTGCCTTCCTATCCCATAAATTAAATTGTTTCACATTTTCACAGTTCGTGGCAGACAACTGTCTGACTTCTTTCGGTATAAAATATCGAAAAAAAGTGGTTGTTTTATCAATCGCCCAGTCCGCACGTTTTTATACAAGTCTTGCAAAATTATATTTGCTAAAAATAAACGACATTTACACATGCAACATTCCACAAGGGACATTGGAATAAAAAGTTCTAGCGCGACTGCTAAACAATCGTCATGTTTAAGTATATCAAACGATAGTTTTAAACTCGAAGAGCTATACATAACGTAATACAGAGCTATTTTAAATTAAAATTCTTCGACAGACGACCGATTGGCTCAGTGGCGCGGCCCTCCGCCCACGGAGTCAATGGTCGCGGGTGCGATTCCCGCATCGGAACAAATATATATATGGATTTATAAATATTTATTCCGAGTCTAGTAACCCCCCCAATCTGCATTTCCTTTCCTGCCCTGTCCTTTCTTCTCTATCCTTTCCGTTCCTCTCCGCCAATCCACGGTCTGCCGGACCAATGGATGCGTGGCTAGGGGCGAACCTAGTCGAAAGCGTGCCGACTGTCCCGGGATCGGGCTCCCCCGGGGACAATGGTGCCTTACCTCAGCATGCAGGGCTCTGCTGGGGCTGACCTCCATCCTCCCTTGCGGCTCGTAGGATTCACTAAGACGAATTTAACCTTAGGTAAAGGTTTTTTCGTTGAAAAATGACGGCGACGTGGTTCGCCACCCATCACGTCCTGATTCTCACGAGGGCGAAAAGCGACTAATGAACAGCCGTTTCGCTGCGATGAATGGTAGCGGATGGAGCTCTGTGGTCTCTGCCAACCCCTGCGGGGGATAGGCGTGAATATATATAAAATTCTTTCGTTTCTAAATAAAATAATTACATTTCGTTTGTGAAACGTCAGTCCACTTAATCTTTATAAAACCTAAACTGACTTAAGATAATAAATAACATGGACAAACACCTATTTTCAAACTAGAATAGAACCCGCGACCATTAATTTCGGAAAGCCTCAGAACACCTCGCCACTGCAACATTTTAGTCATCAAAACTCCATGAAAATACATGAATTATTTTTACATAAATTCGCAAATATGAGAAGAGAACATATAGAGGGGAGGTAAGATTGCTTTTAAAAATAAAGATTAGCACTGATTTAAAATGAATGGAATTCCAGATTCCAATTAAGCTAATACTATTTGAACTAATAAAATATAGTTCATATCAATAGTTCAATGAAGCGAACCTAAGACTTTAGATCGTAAGCAATCCTTACCAATTGAACTATTGCAAATGGATAAACTTACTTCTCTCTAGTCTTTAATCATTTTTATTTTTCATAGGCAATATATACAATACGTATATTCCATAGCTGGATACAGGCCTACCAGGGGCACGGACACTAACACGCCGCGCTTGCCTAAACGATTGACACAGAAGCCAGATTCAGAATAAATACCTATTACTATTTCTATATTTTTATCCCGACGCGGGAATCGAACCTGCGACCATCGACTCGTAATGCTGCAGACACAAACTACTGAGCCATTTAGGTCGTAGCCATTGTACAAACATATGTAATTTAAAATATAAATCACCACTCATTGAGCAGATAAACTGATTTTCTGCTACCGACCCACAGAGATGCAGTGCAGTGCGTATATATATACATATATATATATATATATATATATATATATATATATAATATATGTATATATATATAATATATATATATATATATATATATATATATATATAATATATGTATATATATATAATATATGTATATATATATATATATATATATATATATATATATATATATATAATTCATTCCAATTCTAATCGTGGCTCCGAAATATACAATAAAGATCCATTGCATTAGTTCGTATGCATGACACGTAACAATTTAATGACTAATGTTTGGAATCTCCACTTAATAAGGTACTGTGGCAGTACCTTCCCAAGAAACACTTACCGCTAAACATTGTAATACATTTAAGTATACTATTAGTGAGTTACCAATCAGAATTTTACTCGAGTAATTTTAAGTATCTATAAAATGTACTTTACAATACTGTTTTTAATTTTATTTCTATACAATACAATAGAAACCGCTAAAAAGCTTTACACTGTTAGTAAGAAAGAGTTCTTTCTCTATGAAATATTTTTATAAGTCAAATAATCCATTCCTTTTGCCGTTTCTTATATCAAAGAAATAAACTATTTAAATAATACATGTTAGATTCCGACGTTCCTTTGCGAATATCTAATATTAAAAAGAAAAGTAAAAACTTACTACAATTATAACATGAAAGTTACAAATATGCTTTCCACCGTAAATCAATTACAATGAAGATGGACAGGCCATCTTCATTGTAATTGATTTACGGTGGAAAGCATATTTGTAACTTTCATGTTATAATTGTAGTAAGTTATAAAGTATCTAAGAAAAATGAAACAAAATTATTTAAAAAAATATGATAGTAAAATAAATTAGGGAAGACAATACAAAAGATTGACGGGTAAATTAATGTTAACAGCAGATCCAAAATTGGAAGAGAGTTGATAGAAGCAGAAATCGATGAAAAACGTTAAAGGAGACCTTAACATAAAACTCGAATGCAAAAGAAAGTTCAGGATAAAGGGCATATTGATTGATTCGTATAAAATTTAATTATACTAGGTTTTATTAAATTGTAGCCCAAAAACGGTCATCAATCATCACAAATAATAATAATTTTGACTCCTGCGGTGTCGCGGTTGTCTACGGGCGGCGTTGATTGCTTTCCATCAGACGGAACCCTTGCTCGTTTGCCCTCCGATCCCATAAAAAAAATCACAAATAACTACCACCACTGTTATCAAACTAAATCGTAAAACGTCTACAGTACTTTCCTGTTTTACCAATTAAACATACCTTCATAGTCATCTCGATGTTCTTCTGCGTGTTGACGTCCATAACATCGAGCACGCGCCGCGAGCCAACACACATACGCACGTCTGTGACGGTGAAGTTGCTCGTGGGAACCCTGTAACCAAACTATATCATTGGAGAACTTATATATCGTCAGACAACTGTTTATTAAGAGTAACGTTGTCTTGTCTAAAAAATCCCGAAGTCTTAAAATTTTTGATTGGGTAACAAAGTTATTAAAAACTACGCCTTAAAAACCTATCATATCAAGAAGAAATAAGGCATTCTTTGTTTTAAAAGAAATCAAACAATGTTTTGATATTATCAGAATTCTTGTTAACCATTCAACTAAGCCGATAGTACTTATGCTAATGAAATATGGTTCTTGTTAATAGTCCAATGGTAGAATCAAATCCATAACCTTAGGTCGTAAGCGCAATCCTACCTTACCAATTGAGCTAATGCTACTTTTGTTAAGTAAGGAATGCTGCAAGAGTCAGGCAATAATAACCTCTACAAACTGTTTATTATTCTATATTATTATCTAATTTCGCTGGAAGTTATAAAACCATGTCTGGCTTTATGCGGACACCTAGCTACACGCCTACACATTTATAAAAGACTGGCAATGCTTATGGCACTGCGGAAGTCTTTGGGCGACGTTGAAAACTTTCCATCATGTGCCACGCCTGCTCGTTTGCCTTCCTATCCCATAAAGAAACAACCTAGCCATTGTACCTTAAAATAAAAATTATGTCCAGTCGCGAAAATTTATAACTCTACAAAATTTGTATCTTAGCTGTACATATCTTCGTCTTTACGTCTATTATTCTCTCCTTATTTCAAGTACCAGTAGCAGGACAGAAGAGGTTGCATCAAATATTTTTTAATTTTAATCAGCCCATACATGTTCCACTGCTGGACAGGGACCTCCCCATTTCTGAAGGAACGGACAATTAACTCACCACGCTTGTCCAGTGTAGATTAGTAATATCAAAAACTCTTTATTGTCTATTAAACTACTGTAAATTAACATTAGTGTCAACTTCCAATTTTCTTTTTATTCTGAGGCCAAATTTAAGAACTGATACACCTGCCACGATCCATATTTAAATTAATGTTTTCTACAATTGAAACTATTCAAGCGAAGACTTATGTAAATGGTTTTGGGAAGAAGTTTTCGCTTTCGTATTCAAGGGTCGCCGGTTAGTGTAACATACAGCTATTTATTCCGAATGTGTCCATGTAATTTTTTTATAAAGGCACTCAAGACGCACAGAAACCTAGAGTGGAGCTATCAATTTAAATCGATTAAAAGTAATTTTAAAAATAAATTATATCCGATTAATATAAAACATATTACAATAATCATGTAAAAATCTGTGCTAATTTTTATTTCATTCATTTATTTTAAAAAGGATATTTTAATTTTTTAGTAGCTAGATATCTAAATTCTAATCTCGAAGATCAGAATTTAGATTTTTTGTTCGTTTTACATATTGCATAAATAAAGTTTGTCCCAAGTAAACCTTAAAGTTAACAGGCAAATAAACTCCGATGCCGGTTTAACCGTGTTCAAATAGTGATAACAACTAAAGTAACTTTAACTTTGCTCACAACTTACTAGCTCAAAACGTCAAAGTAACATCGTTTGATGCTAGCTACCTTTCAATTAATAATTGAAATTCTGTTGTGCCTTTTTTGATTACATCAAAAGAAAAGAAAGCAAAAAAATAAATCAGATACATAATTATACTACTTAAGATAAGTTACTCATAAAAATAAGTACAAGAATATGAAAAGAATCTTGCTTGTGAAATCATTATCATCAAAAGTCTGCGGCAGCCCACTTCTGACCATAGGCCTTCCCTAAGACTCGCCATCTGGTGCTTACAATATCAAAATAATCATCAGCTTAATTCACAGCTGGACATAGGTCTCACCCAAAGCGCATAAAGTCTCTGTCAACCGCCCTACGCAAATCACTGCTTCATCTAGCCGGGAACGTCTCACACTACGTAGTACAATCTAAGTTATAGGAAGTACTTCTGAATAATGGTCCTAAAATAACGTACAATGCAATACACCTTGTTTTTTCACGTAACACGCATGAGCAAGGCAACTTATAATCCTAAAAATTCAGTATGAAAGTATTAGTCGACTATAATACAAACTATTTTGATTTTATTTCATTTATTCAGGACCTAGTTTAAAAATAATTTATGTAGGTACACGGGGCGTAATGAAATATGAACACACACACACACATCACACACATGCTCATTAACTATATCCATTGCCTATATACACACACAAATACACACCACTTTCAAAACATATCAATTAATTATAATGACTCGTAATCTTCATTGTTCTTGCTATTAAGTAACAAGTATTATTCAAAAACGCTGTTCAAGTACTTAATGAATAAAACCTTTTTCAATATATTTGATAATTTAATATAAATTATTGTAACTTGTTTTATAAATCTCGATTATATATGAGTATATTCCAGGAAACAAAGGAAATATAAGGAGAATAAATTTCTCCTCAAAACCATCAAATTACGCAGTAACGTTAGGCGATCGCGAGACACATAACGGCAGGCAGTTTCACAATAACAGCAGGGATACACGTCAATTTTTAAATCAAAATTTTACCAAAAAAAATTTTTATTATGGGATTTAGTAATTGTGATGTGTATGTGGCAACAGCGAATAGCCTCAATACATGTAAGCTCACACAATTTTAAAAGTATTTGGCTCAAGTCATCGAAAAAAAATAACGTTAATCTCTATCTCAAATAAAAAACGGATAGCATCCACCATTGTTATAATTGAATCAGTATAGATAGATGTTCCTCTGATACCAGCGAAATGGAAGACGCAATTAAATCAGTGTAGTCAATATAATATCAGTTTTACACAATGTAATAACTCTGTCGTGCCGTACACCACCCTTGCGCCCAGTGCAGCCCGCCATCCTTCTACCTCAAACACAAGCGCACTCCTTCAGTGTGTTATCGTGAGTGGACTTATGCATGCTTAAAGATCTTTGCTTGCGGTGGCGTTGTGTGGCGGATCGTCCACTTCCCTTTCAAATGGTTGAGCAGGGCTATGGCTACCAGATTCGTCACCTTGTGGAGAGCGGTCTGCCCGGGCCTGTTTCGCATTTTGCATTATTATTTTTCTTTTTGTAACTGGACTGTTATGTTTTATTTGTGTTTACTAATTTTCCTTATTCTTTCCACTACTTATATAATAAAACAAAATAGCCTTTTTTTCTGCATCCTAAAAAACTTTTCTGTTTAGTAAGTAGTAACCTTATATCTAAAATAAAAACAAAAACTATTGTTGTTGTTGTGCAGTTTGTCTTTCGACATAGGCCTGCGCTAAAGCTTTCCATTTTCTTTCTAGTTACTTTTTTCTTTTCACTTTATATACATATATTACTGCCACGTGACGTACAGATATTTTAAAATCGCTGATGAAACAGCAATTTTTAAATATGTCTTCTGATGTACTAAAATTTGTTTTTATATATTTTTAAAAGAAGTTACTATTTACCACATTCACC
This sequence comes from Baronia brevicornis, assembly GCA_031353405.1. Taxonomy (NCBI): domain Eukaryota; kingdom Metazoa; phylum Arthropoda; class Insecta; order Lepidoptera; family Papilionidae; genus Baronia; species Baronia brevicornis. The sequence goes on from JASFAT010001617.1 coordinate 458,169, forward strand.
GTTATATCGAGTAAATAATACATTTTGCATCCGTTGGCGGTCTTATGATTAATTTATAGGTTATTACGTGAGACCTCATCTTATTCAAACGCAAACCATGTCAACCAGTTTCAAATGAATATTTGCAGAAGCTCCCTTCGGTATCCCTTTTCCTAATAGTGTTTGTGTAAGAAAAAATTAACACCAATACCTAATCCAGTGGTTAAAATAAATTATTATATACGACGTTATATAGTATAGTTAAGTTCAATCCGTAAATATATTAGACTATTGTCCCGTTAACAAAGATGTTATTTTTACATTGAAATATATAAGTATCCTTCAGGATGTGATGTATATTGGATAACTAACAACATTGATGATGATGAACTGAAATTTTAAGTTTACATCAATTTTTTACGGGAGAGCAAACTGGTCATCTAATAGTTAGTATGTAAGAAGTTATCAAGAATTGCGGAAAACCCTTTTTAAGATGAACAGTCAAAACTTACTTCGCTAAGATCCGCGTATAACAAATCAGAAAAATGATATTGTGTGTTTACGAAAAAAATTAAAACACAACCATTAAAGCTTCCGTAGTTGTCTTCCGTAGTTTACTATACATAAAGGCGCCTCACGTTGAAGTAAAAACATTTCGTACACATTGTGGAATAATTTACTAGTGGTAGAGCAACGCAATGTTTTGTAAGACTGGCATAATATTTCTTTGTAGCATGAATTGGCCGAGGAAGTACCACACTCCCGCAGAAAACTGCCGTCTGAGTGGTAGCTTAGCGCTGCGCTTCGTACGGTGAGCGGTTGAGTTCCGGAGGGCCAACACCCTCCCCCTCCACTCCCTTTCCCATAATGACACTATCCTTAAAGGTCAGCAACGCTTCTGCACTGTCTATGACGCTGCGGATGTCTATGGGCGGCGTTGATTGCTTTCCATCAGGTGACACGCCTGCTCGTTTGCCTTCCTGTCCCATAAAAAAGGTTTGTTTGATGTTGTTGGTGTTAGTGAAAACAGGGAAGAAGTGAAAGATTTTGCTGACGGCCATTTTTTCAATAAGAATAAGATTACTAATTCTGTTTTTTTTTTTTACTTCTTTCGTAAAGAAATAATATTATTTTTCTGATTTATTTTTCGCGGCTTTTAGCAATAAAGTTTTTAAAAAACTTACTTTTCTTAAACTTAATATTTCAAAAAATTGAATTTTTTATTTAATATCAAATAGTTTATTTTTTATGAAGTTATCTGTCTGTCTGTATGGCAAATAAGTGTGGATATATTTTTATTTTTTCATTCACTCACTTTTGTATCAAAGTATATTCAATCCAATACAAATTAAATACAACAACACGAACGACAAGGGAAATAATGGCATGCAACAAATGACAACACGATCACAATGTAAGTAATATCCAGCATACTATCAAACTTATATGATTGAATGACACTTGAAATTATATTTAATTGAAGCCAAAATAATATATCAACATAAAAGGAAAGTTCTGCACTCCAAATTTACAAGCAATAGTTAAAATTTGATGTTTTAATCAGTAGTAATTATTATTATGATAAAAGTAATATATTATTAATGATATATTTAAATCAGTTGTATCAAATCGTTTACGTGCCTCTGTCGCAAGCACTGCAGAAGCTTTTCGAGCTTTTGAAAAATGTGTAGGTTTTTTTTGTAAGATCCCAGGTCATAAAAGAAGAGGATTTTAATCTGTTGGTACGCGAAAAGAAGTAGGGTATCACATTGTACCCTACAATGTGATATTTTTGACTTTTTGGCCAAATTTCTACTCCAATAAATTTACTAATTATAAGTTTTTTTTTTTATTGTTTATATAGTTTATAATGTGTATTTATTTGTTTGTTTGCCTCAGCTACTACATCATGAAAGTCCATGATTCATTATAAAACTTATAAATAAAGCAGATTAATGTACCTTTTGTGGATAGTAAAAGGTGCAATATATTTGAGTAACGAAGTTAAATATAGCATCATTCTGTTAATCAGAGTTGAAAAGAGGGTAAAAAACAAAAACATTTCGTCGATATTTGAAAAAAAAATCTCTTGCAAAACAATAAGTCCACCCTCCGGAGCATACTTTTTACTTTATTGCTTGAGGCAACAACTTTTTAGTATACAAAAACATTTGTATATTAAATGTTAACAATACAAACTTCACATTTTTTATATTAGGTGTACAAATAAGTTTCCGCGGTTTGTCAAAAGATGGCCCCACCAGAAGGTTATGGAGAAATTGTCAGATGTAAAACGTAATATCCCAAGTTTAGTCATCTGGCAACACCATAACCTTAAAGTACTAGTGATTCCGTATCAGCATCACGTAATTTTTTTCGTGCAAAAATGTCAAGTTTTATTCCGAATAAGCATCATTTGCGGGAACTTTTGATTTACTTCTTTAATGTGAAAAAATCTGCAGCTGAGGCGCATCGATTGCTTCTAGAAGCATATGGTGAAGCTGCTTTAAGTGAGAGAAGTTGTCAGGAATGGTTTCAAAAGTTTAAGAACGGTGAGTTTGACGTTAAAGACAAAGAACGCAGTGGAAGGCCGAAAGTGTACGAAGACATGGAATTAGAAGTACTATTGGAGGAAGATTCGTCCCAAACGCAAAAAGAACTTGCACTTACTCTACAAGTGACTCAACAAGCAATTTCACATCGTTTAAAATCGTTAGGAATGATTCAAAAACAAGGAAATTGGGTTCCATATGAACTAAAGCCGAGAGACGTTGAACGCCGGTTATGCATGAGTGAAATGCTGCTTGCCAGGAATAAAAAAAAGAGTTTTTTGCATCGTATAGTCACTGGTGACGAAAAATGGATTCACTACGATAATCCAAAGAAGAGAAAGTCATGGGTTAAGCCCGGCGAACCATCAACATCGACAGCTAAGCCGAATATTCATGGAAAAAAACTCATGCTGTGTATTTGGTGGGATCAGCTTGGTGTCTTGTATTATGAATTGCTGAAACCAAGCGAAACCATTACTGGAGCTCTCTACCGAACACAATTGATGAGATTGAGTCGGGCACTTAAGGAAAAACGCGCCCATTACTACTCCAGACACGACAAAATTATTCTTTTACACGATAATGCTCGTCCACATGTTGCGGCGCCGGTAAAAACATACTTGGAAACACTCAACTGGGAAGTTTTACCCCACCCGCCGTATTCACCAGACTTAGCCCCTTCTGATTATCACCTGTTCCGGTCGATGGCACATGGTCTGTCTGAGCAGCGCTTCACATCATATGAAGACACCAAAAATTGGGTAGATTTGTGGATAGCGTCAAAAGATGAAGAGTTTTTTCGACGGGGTATCCGAATGTTGCCAGAAAGATGGGGAAAAGTAGTGGCAAATGATGGAAAATACTTTGAATAAAACGTAATGTACTTTTCCTTTACAATAAATTCCTAATTTTTTATAAAAAACTGCGGAAACTTATTTGTACACCTAATAGAATATAATATTTACAACACCATACAAAAAGAAGATACGTTTTCTACCTCCGAATAAGGTGTTATTCACTTCTAAGAAGAAAAGGAAATAACAGAATAAGAAATAGAAATGTAAAGGCAAAAGAGTTGTGCCTCCGACTTTTACAACTCACTAAACAAAAGTACAGTAGCAAAGCTGCTACTTAGAACAATATTTTCTGCGTGTGTGCGGTATTTGCAGGACGAACTAGACCATTAATGCTACATACAAATATTTGTCAAAAATTTTGAAAGTTTTGATCAATAATTTAACTATACTTTACTAAGGGGAGGTATAAGGCTTTTAACAAAACTATTCATATGATTCTGTCTCTATTGTGAACCCCCATGTACTACCAATGATAAATTCATTAACGAAAACCGTTGAAGGTTGTAATAGACCTCCGAGGGTTGATATAGTCTATTTGGGCATCATCATTCGTAGGGAACATTACAAGAACAAGGTAAAATCGACAAGCCACGACACCCTTGACCAAACTTTCGCCATCTACGTTCAACGAATGCATCATGCTCATATGAAACCGTCTTTAAAAAAAAGACTCGGCTCTAATTTTAATTGTTAAAGATAACCAACAAATAAAAATATCAAATCGAAATAAATTCAAGAAGATGTATTAAAATTAATTTGAAACCATATTACGCCTAATTTAAATTTCATAGCAATATCGTTATCATAAAGAAACTGTCACAATACTGTAAGTAAAGAACGCAAGTTTTAAGTGTTGTTCACCGATATAGAACATATAGAACTAACTACATATAGAACTAACATAGTTCATATAGAACTAACATAGTTCATATAGAACTAACATAGTTCATATAGAACTAACTGAGGAAAAAGGAATATAATGAGGAAATAGAAATTTAAAATAAATACCAAATGGTATCAAATATAGAAATTGCATGCAATTTTTAAAAATCAATATACATACTCTGAATCAAGTTATATCTATGATGTAATAGTAAAAAATATAGATATTGTCATATAATACATATTAAATAAAAAATTACTTAGGTGCCCAGCTAGTTTTTAAGTAAATCAAAACTTTAACTCTCATTATAAACAGATAGATTTGTATATATAATAAAAAAAAATTAACCACATCCATTACTACGTTTGCAAAATGCAGAATGGGTGCAGCTTGTTTAGACTTACATTTAAGGTGTAAGTTTAAATTACAAGTATCAGAACTATAAACAATAACAAAATTTAACTTCCACTTCACCAATGCGCATGCCAGGCATGAGGATTATGTCGATAAGAGAGCTGTTTTCTTAGGGATTTTGAAATCCAATAGTGGATTCTTACGATTATATTTAATTATTGGTCATTTAAAAAAAATAGAGCAAGCTGCACATAAAGTTTGGCAGCGCTTTCAGGGCTACTCATAATTATGAAATTGACTTTTAGCAAAGCAATAAAATAGCTGTGAGTGCGCACTCCTAATGTTTTGAGTTTAAACATATAATTTATACACTTCTAAACAATTCTTCACACAATCCTATTCGGAACTAAGCGATAAATGATAGTCATCATATATATCGATACCAGGTGTAACTAAACTGGAATAGTGCGATTCTAATTGCCCTGGGAAGACGTTTGTCGACCGGTACTTAGCACCTGCCAACATTGGCAATACTCCCTGCTGTTGTCCCGGCTGTCAGTTTAGATATTTTAGTTCTCACAAACGTTTGATGAGCGGTACTAGCTCAGAAGAATATGTTCTCAATTAGAGTGAAGCGAAGAAACGCTTTATATGTATATGCGGTATAATAAGGTTAGTGTCCATCGAAAAGAAAAGCCATCTTAAAAGAAACTTCATACCTTCAAACCTCACCAAATGCAGAATTAGCTATTATGTCGTCTTATATTCTTTAGTTTATTCTTTAGTTTTACGATAGACTATTGTACTTTTATAAAATTAAAATGAATTAAAATTAAAAAAATTAAAATGTATTTGTCATATGATCCTACAATATTATATATTACATGGTTCGCGATGACAGAAAATATTATATAGTTGAAGACCCCGGTGAAACTTATCTAGCCACAGACCGCACCGGAGGGTGATGGGGGGATTTGGGATTGTATGTACTTTTGGATGAAGAATCTAAAAAAAATATTTTAATAATTTCATTGTAATACTAAAAAGCATAAGACGATCTTGACCCCCTACCCCTTGACAGCCTATTTTTTAAAGTGAAAACAACTATACACACTCGGAGTATTTCATTGATATCGGTTGAGTAGTTTCAGAGATTAGTGTGTACACAACAAGTGATTTTTATGTATTAAGACGAAAAAACGGTCTTACATTTTATGTTAAAGACGATTATGTAAGATGCAACAGGTCAATTTAGTGGCTTTTAACTTTATTTACTTTCATTCATATTATTTGCAATATATTTTGGGACTCTTATCACCAATCAGGGATATGTGCTTTCGGTCCTAATATTATGAGGAAACTGTTTGTATTAATATTATTAGCTTATATATATATATATATATATATAATATTATTAGCTTTTAATTGTGTGCCATTACTGGGCTTTACCTCTCATATTATATTAAAAGTATATGGTTTATAAATAGTAATTATTGAATATTACGAAATTTGTTGTTAATTTAATCCACATGACTTCACCTATCAGCCATACTTTTCTAACTGAACAAATATGTTACGAACAATACGTAAGAGGTGTTTTCAAAAGAATACAAATACTACAATATTAACCTCAATCTTTAATTACTTTTCATTCATCATGACTTCGGTTACTAGACCTTTAACTAGATATGAAATCTTTAAATATGTACGCACATTATGTAATGATTAATAAACAAATAACAGAATATTAGTTTATCGGTCCCCTATTATTTTTTATTATCATGCTTCGTTTACTTATCCTTTTGCCAAATTCAAAATGTTTTAGTAAAAAGCTTTTTCCATTTACTTTTCAGATACAATTTATTTATCCATGAATAAATGTTAACGTTAAATCGAAAGCCATTTTACTATAACTTAAGTAGACGACATACCGAAGACCCAAAAGATAAACAACATACTTTTATATTAATAACAGTAGTGATTGCCTATTTTAATAAAAAGTTCTCGTATATCTCCGACATGGCCACTGCGCGTCTAATTCCTTTGGCTCAGCAACTATGGCAGGGCCACCATGAGAGGTGGAGCGCAACTATATATGTAATTCAAATAAAATGTATGCTTTTACTATATATTACTATATACTTTAATAATTTAATTAATAGTATAAATTTCATATTATATATATATATATATATATATATATATATATATATATATATATATATATATATATATATATATATATATATATATATATATATATATATATATATATATATATAGACACTTATACTACAGTCAACTAATAACGTCAAACTATAAAAAAACGAAAAATTATATTTCATAGATTCAAATTAAACTTTGTCTAAATAGAAGAGCCCCTCAATACTTTAAAGTTAGCACAACACCAATAAAATTTTATATGACATAGACACAACCAAACCAATTAAAACGTGATTCCGCATTACAGAAAGTATGTCGATGTTAACTTTAAACAGGTAAAACAAAATAGACAAAAACGAATGAATAATAACCAAGAGTCATTAATGAGTAGCTTTTCTGTTGTTTGTATTTGCATGAAACTAAGCACAGCTCAAAGAGCGGAAAATTCATAGTTTTATTAAAATGTATCTGAGTTATGTTTACAGTAACATCTAATCCAATATGGTCCTGAAAGATAATATCGAGATTTTATCGATACGTTTTTAATCTAATCGAAAAACTAATTCAGCGCAACTAAATTTAATCCTTGTTTAAGAGTAAATTTAAAACACGTTTATTTTTCATTGATGTGGTAGGCAAACGAGCAAACGGTTCATCTGATGGTATGCAATAACCGCTTACGATCGACGTAGAGGAGATTCGTTGAGAAGGCCCAGGCCAACAAAGGGTTGTAGCACCAAATGGCGAAATGCAAGTTCTTTTATACACTAATGTAGGTAGATATGTATATATGTATATATGTTTATATATATATATATATATATATATATATATATATATATATATATATATATATATATATATATATATATATATATATATATATATATATTCTTCTTAAGCATTCAGTAATACATATTATACATATAGCATATGTTGATGAAGAAAATGTTCATAACAGCCAATTAAGAGGTAAACAAAATATAGCACACTGTTATACATAGGAATGTTCCAAGGAGAAAAGTCTATAAGCACCATGTGTAACAAGCTGACTGGTGACTACAAAGCCAGTCATCTTGCGGCAACTTACGCCTTGCTAGCGTTGTCTTCATCATCTTACCCAATTCCCTCCCCAACTTCCTAAAGAAAAGGCGTTCAATACAAAATGAAAAAAGAGTTCAAAAGAAGAATTATTAATGGCATTAAGAAAATATTCGAGGCGTAAGCTCAGAGAATAACTCAACAAACCATGGCCTACTATACAATCGGTCAAACCTTAATATTGTTTGCAATCGATAAAAAAATCGATAAAGGGAGACAACAGGCACTACCTCTTATGTATTAAATATTTTATATACCAAAATTTATAAACAATTCAGGAGAGATCAATTTTGAAAATCAAGGATCGTTGATTTTAAATTAAATATAAAAAAATCGTTTTTCATATTCTAGAATTATTCTAAATTTCTTCATTATATCTGTGTTTTAATAACACCCAGAATAAACGAAAGAATAATATACAGCTAATTTCAAATGTTAATATTTGTTAGACTGATCTGTGTGACATATGTACTTTTTTAATGAAAGTAAAAACTGTTAAACTTAGAAAACGTACTACGGAAGTAACGTACATTTATAAAGTATTATATAGTAAATATAATTACACAAGTAATGTCTACGCGTTCTTAATGTGAAGAAAATTATACATACGTATATAAAATAACAAAAAATTATTGGCCTCCATTACAATACCACAGGCTAACTAGACTTGACTCAGCGTAAGCGTCCTTTACTGTAAACATGTTGACAAATCTAAACCCAGGAGTTATAACAACGCAACCTGTACGAACAAGACACAATCGTTTTATATAAAATCGGGTTACTTTAATAAATTGCCACATTGCTGACAACGTTTACGTGCCTTTAAAGAAAACAAACCCTATATTATAACGATTCAAGTGACGTTGTCGGTCGCGCTATCCATCTGCATACAGATAATACAGTACATATTTTTAGACTAAAAAAAACAATAATTAATAAAGCTGTAATGTGTGAACGAAATAATGTATCTGAATGTAAATTGTATTTAAAAAATATTTAACTCTACAAACCACGTTTAATTTCTTTGTAATATGATATAGTAATAACAATTTTGTCTAAAATAAATCAATAATCATATTTATTAAAACAGTACACAGTTCCTTACTGCAGTGTCAGTAATTTTTTTTTCTGTAGTAGTAATGGCCAAAAATGTGTTGAGAGTGATATTGATATGTCAATGATAATTAATGTAGAGAACTAGTTAAAATGAATATCCTTACCTTAATCCCAATCCAGTTCTTTCTTTAAAGAGCAATGGAGTGGTGAAACCATTTTTCTGCAAGTATGACACAGTTAGATCTGATCCATGCATCTCAAGTACTGCGCCTGAATGTTCAAATCTGGCACTCTCAAGCTTGTCAGCAAGCGAGAAACCTCTTCCTCCTTCTGCCTCATCATCTCCAAGAGCCCACTCATCTGAATAGAGTTTGCGCTGTTTTCGTTCACGCTGTTAAACAATAAGTTTTCATATATTTTTAAAAGTCAATGTATCAAATTATAAGTGTTGCCAATGTTATTAAAATATAGCTTTGTTGTTTAATTAATATGATATATGTTATACAAAATAATCATTACAATATGTAATGATTATTTTGTGTAACATATAACATTCAGTTTTTTCTTATATAGTTCTATTATTACAAGGACAATATATAAAACATTACATAGTAAGGAATATTATATTAGTATTCAGTTATGTAACCCGTAATATATGTGTATGAAAATATATGTTCAGAAACAAAATAATTTTAAATTATAATGACATCCACAAGTTTTTGAATGTATTAATTTCATATTACAAAGTGAACTTGTTACTAGTGATGGTGTAGTGTAAGAAAACAGTTAAAACTGTTTTTGCTTAGTAAGAACAGCAAAAGTAAATGTGTCAGACTTTACTAAACTTTTACTTTTTGTTCTTTGGAAGTGCTAAAATAACAAGGTGAAAATTAAAATCTAAATAAATAGTATGGCTAACTTTTCTATATGCATTGTATAATTAAGTGATGGTTATTTTAATATTTTTAACCAAATAACATAATTAATAAAGAAGGTTATGTTTTCTTCCACCAAGGCCAGCTTTACACTAAGAAATAAAGACAAAGTTATATTATGAAACATTAAAACTTTGATACCAAAGGTACCCCAACTTCACGAAGTGAAACAAAGAATATCGTTCGTGTACAAGAGGAAATATCATTGTCATCAGTTTCGAATAATGTTAGTTTTAGACGGCCGGCTAGTACCTAATTGTTCAACAGAAGATTAGTTAAGTAATAAAGTAGATTAAGAGCGAAGTCGAGCTCGACGTGTGGTCGCAACGCGCACGCCCCTGGCCGCCTGCCCTCCGCCAGCCCGCGGGAGGGAAACGCCTTCGTCCCTAGCAGATGCCCGCCAGGTATGCTTCAACATCAACGTCTTTGATGCGCGTCGCTTATCGGATCGCTCATAATCATCGCCGCTACTTTACAATTCCGCGATCTTCGGAACTATTATAGATTTTGACACCTTCTCGCATGCGCGAATGCATACGGCCGCCGCGTTTTAAACTCGCTCGCAGCGTGATCACAAAAAATTGAAGTCCGATGACCCTCATAGGCAGTCATAATTTTTAACACATTAGCTTTTGACGCAATTTCTATCACGATCCCATAACTTTCATAAATCGATACACGATGCAACGATGCACCATTTCATGTTTACGTGATCCCAGATAAAGCCACCATGGCGTCACCCGGGACTTAATACGTAAAAATGTAACAATAAACACTCACCAGTTGCCTCGGAACTTGTTTTTTGGTATTTGGCAGTGTTTCCGACATGTTTCTGTAAGTCAGAAACACTGCACCACGAAAATAACACTATTTTACGTAAATATTTTACACGGAGCACGAGAAAAAGCAACGCAATCCACCATTTGCAACAGACGACACTGCTGCCAACTGCGCATCGAGCAATCATTCCGACAATTTACTTGAAGTTGGCGATGCTGTGAACGCCCTATTGGTTTATTTATGAAACACCTTCGCGGGAAGATTTAAAACATCGCTGAGAATATTTTCAATTTTAATAGCGTTCATATTATTTATTTTCGACAAGTTCTACTTTTAGGATTTTATAAACGTAATTCCTTTATTAATTCAATTTATTTTACCGTATTTTATGTAAAAAGTATATTCTAAACCAATGCTTTTACTATTTAATGCATCGTACATATTTAAACAAAGAACTTAGATACTCAATTATAACCTTAAAACTATATCCAGCTTATTTTCCATCTTAAATTCTACGTACATAGATTTATAAATATTACACCATAGATTTAATAAATATTACCATAATAATAAAAATAAAAAAGCTTTGAAAAGAAAATGAATCACACATTTTTCGGAATTCGTTACCATAGAGCAGATATGTTACATTTATACCAACACACAAGAATACAAGAAGTATTTATACATATGATATCTGACATTTTTTTTAGTAAAACTAAGTGATTAGTCAAAATAATAATTTTGTTTTATATTAAGGTAAAATAACTACAATGCATAATAATAGACATTTCAAATGTAGATTAAATTCAAACTCAGTCAAATGTGTAATTTTATACAATTTATTTTGAAAGTTTGTTTTTGAAATATTTTAATTATATTAATAATCTGATTATTATATTATATATTATACTGATTATTATATGTAAGTTCAACCATTAGAAAAATATTATCATGATAAAAAAGGTGTCAATTTTTTTATTAATAAACTGCTTCTCTTTTATTTATTGTTTATTATAAAATGTTCACTATGTACTGTGGCAAAACCGTTACGAAATATTTAAATACTAGCTGTTAATTGGCATGCGTTGTGATGTTACTTCAAAGAACTAGCACGCTATCTATTATATAATTTTTGTTCTATTCCAAAACAAGGTTCATGGCAATTAGAGGAATAAAGCGTAGGTGGGAAAACTAAACATTCTTATATACAAAAGAAGAAGGCAGATGTTAACAAAGTAGAGACATTTATATCCGTTAACATTGGGCATTTTTATATTATTCGATACCAACGTGATAACGGGCACGATATCGTAGGACTGGTAATTTATTTACAGGTAATAAACTTACTACGAAACGCCTTTACTCTGTATCGTTTTCGCCAACATTTCATCACTATTATTGAGCGACACCTATAGTGAGCATAGTATTTGAGATGAAGTAATTGCCATGATATTATTTCAAGCCACGATATTGGCCCGTCAATAGCTGTCGTTAGAGAAACCGATAATTCGCCGGCATGTCATTTTCCTTTCGGTATGATAATGGGCCGATGAAAGCCGAATGGAAGATTTTGAGTTATTTTGTTCGACATAATAACAAATGAATAATGCAATAACAAGGAGCATAGATTCAGTTGTCTCGGTCACTTGGAGAGAATGGGAGAATCGTGCGACCAAAATGGCAGACGTGGAAATACCGTTCGGTCGGCACCCTAAGTAGAGCAACTGAAGCTAGCTAGCAGGTAAGCAAGTAAATAAGCTTATATGGCTTGCGCTAGAAAATGATTTACATCAATAGTCCAATGGAGGACCCGAAATCACGATGTAGTTAGTATCTTTTAAATAAAACATATATGCAATTGCGCATATCGATCGTGCCATCACTGAATGATTAAAGATTTTTCTATTTATTTAATATATTTTTATGTCATAGTGAAGTCTGGCGTTTGGCGTCAGGTAAACAAGATGCGTAAAGCCAAGCAACCAAGATGGTATGACTTGGGAAGAAACCCGTATCCAGCTGAGGATAATGTTATTATTTTTTTATTATTATTAATGGAGTCAGGCGTTACTTTGCGGAAATCCATCACTATATGGACAGTCCAAAGTTTTTCTTAGCTAAGATCCGCGACAAGCAAAACAATAACAGAAAATTAATAATGTGTGTTTTTCCGTTGGGTTTAGTGGATTTATTTGGAACTTAAACCAAAAACTTACCGAAACTTACGGAAGACAACCGAAAAGTGACTTTTCGGTTGTCTTCCGTAGAGTCTACTATACCTGAAGATGCCTCGTGTTGGGGCGAAACACGTGTCGTGTACAAGATGGAAAAGTGATAGTGTGTGTTTGGCGTTGTGTATAGTGGTTGGTGGGTGGAGAGTTGATGGCCGATTTTCGGTAAGTTTTTGGTTTAAGTTCCAAATAAATCCACTAAACCCAACGGAAAAACACACATTATTAATTTTCTGTTATTGTTTTGCTTGTCGCGGATCTTAGCTAAGTAAAACTTTTGACTGTCCATATTTTTTTATTACATAATTTCTTCGGTCATTACAGAATAATCTAATGCGAACTTTAAGCGCCTCGCAGACTAGCGAAGTAATTCTCCAGCAGTCGTCATTTCCGTCACTCGCTAATATTGTGTAGTAAAGTTGTTTAAAGCTATTTTTACTGTCAAGAGCGAAGTTCAGGGCAAAGGATGCGTAGGCTAGTGAAGGAAGCTACACAATTATATATATTAGTATAATTGTGTAGCTTCCTTCACTAGCCCACCCATCCTTTGCCCTGAACTTCGCTCTTGACAGTAAAAATAGCTTTAAACAAGTTTCTCTTGAAAAGCATAGACTGCGTATTTTTAGTCTTCTTTGCAGAGATGAGTTTATACGCTGAATAATAAATACTATAGGTATAATTTATCTATATGTATACTCTAAGTATGTATTTATATTATTATACTTATTTTTAATTTACTGCATCATCTTGTAATTACCTTATATTTTTTTCTGTTTTACTAAAAGTTGAAAGACTGTAAGAGAATGACTATTGGCATTAAGTTAGACGTCTTCAACGCATGTGAGATACCTCCGGCGTTGCAAATGTCTATGGACGGCGGTAATCACTAACCACCAGATTACCGGTTTGTTCCTATGCTGCTCTGCTATAAAAGTTAAAAAAAAATTTTGTACAGAGAATTTTTTCCTTAAATAAACACTTGTCGCAGTATGTAGTGACCACACGGGGCACATGGATGGGGAACCGGAGTCAGCTAACTTGCACCAGTACCATTGCTGAACGTTGCTTGCCTGTCACAATATTATTAGTTTAGTTTTCTTTTATTTATTTGACAGGAAGGCCAACGAGCAAGCACGTCACTCGATGGAACGCAATCAACGCTGCCCATAGACATTCGTAATGATGTCCGTTAGTCTTCCAACACGTGTTAAAAATTATACCACCTTCGCTTCACTGTGATTTATTTTGATATTGTTTCTGATAGTTACATATAGATAAATATAATTCATGTTTTTTAATTTAAAAAAATGTCAAAGAAATGCTCACTTTCAAGTTTCATGTAAGTGTTTCAATAAGAAAGTTGTACACATCGCGCGAGGAAATTTAAATCATTTATTTTTTCAGAACAGCAGTGTCAGCCATAGGTTATTATAACTTTATTGAAAGGACTAATGAGTAGGAGGTGTGCAATTTACGGCCTAGAGACAGCAACGAAGCCAATAAAATTAGGCGACGACTTTTGGAAACCTAGTTGAAACAATGTAAGACGCATTCCGACAGCAAGAGGGCCTAATAGTGATACACTATCTCCTCGAGTGAGATCGAGACCTTGACTTGACTGCTATCGTAGTCTCAATTTTCTTTAAGACTTTTTTAGGATAATTTGCATTAATATTCAATGGGAAATAATTCCCGTGGCAACTGTTTTTCTAATTTAAACACTAAGTATAAATATTGAGTTATATATCGGTACCGTAGTTTCCGATATCAAATGTTTTGGGGATAGATTTGATTTTGATCATTTGTGTAAAAATGTTGTTTTAAATGTTTTATTTCAATTTTGACAATGAAATAACTTGTAGATAATGACTGATAATTTCTCTAATTTATATACAAAATATAATACTATAAAAACCTTTTATATTATTGGAACCTTTGTGTATGTCAAAAGCAAGCAACGCCTCTGCAATGTTTACGGTGCTGCAAATGTCCATGGGCAGCGTTGGTTGCTTTCCATTAAGCGACTCTTTCGCCTTCCCATCAGATAAAAAATAACGTATTTCCATCTGCAAAAAAAGGCCAAGCGGGCCTCGAAAAAGCTGGGTGTGCTTAGTAGAGCGAGACAGTATTTCAATCTACCCATTGCCTCCAACTTTACAAAGCACAAGTCAGGCCACATATGCAATATTGTTCTCATTTCTAGGCCGGGGCTCCCCAGTATCAACTGCTTCCACCAAGTTCTCAACGATTGGCTTGATTCTCTAGCGCTGCGGAAGGATATCTCATCTTTCTACCTTTTCTACCGCTTTTACCATGGCATTGTTTGGAATAATTCCTGCCGCCAAGTTCCACGACCGCACAACTCGCCGTAAAGTTTCATTCCCACCGGATGAGTGGCGATCTAGTACAGTGCGCTTCTTCCGAAACCGCGCATTCCGCGCACCACCACTCTGTGAAACCGGCTACCTTCGGCGGTTTTTGCGAACCGATACGACATTGGCACCATCCCATTTCTAGAGGACAACCCACTTGGCCAATGTGGATGGAGGCCATACACGTATTTATCTTCATGCGAGGATCGAACCCGCGACAATAGCCTCCGTAGGCGGTGGCTCCGCCACTGATGCAATTAGTGGTCATAAGAGACTATGAATAATGGAAGAGAAAGAGGAAAGTAAAGAAGTAATAAAAATATGGGGCTACGAGCTCTCAATGCTCATTGATCGTTAGGAACTAACTAAACTTCGGTATTAGCTAAACTTAGAAGTCGTTTTTATGTGAGAATGTGTTATTTGCTCTGATAATACATTTTAGTCGATGACCCTTTCATATTATAGACTAAATTTTGACATATTTTTGTCAAAAACTCACCTGCAATCTAAATTAAATTTCTTAATTATTGTTATAACATTACTTCCACCATAACTCCAAACCTAATTCATTTTTTTGTATATATACATATGTATGTATATTGGTATTTATATGTGCATATGTATCTGTCCGAATTTAGAAAACGACGTAGCCGATTTGATCTACATATGCACACGTGAATGGTAAGATCCAAGGTGACTCTGATCTATCTGGCTTCACCTAAGCACCTACCCTGCCACCTTGATGAGTTTTCTATCGTTCCATCGCGATTTGAAGTGAAAACTTCGTCACCGAGTAATCGCCTTCATCGTCATTCATGCCTGTCCACAATTTGCAGACCGCCTGCCTGCTAGAAGTTGTACAGGCCGTAGAGCCATTCAACACACAAAATGGTATAAAAAATTATAAAAGGACTTTGTAAGGACTGATATATAATACTTTCTAATCCTAGTTAGTCAACGTTCCTCGAAAAGTTGTGGGAAATAACTCATTTTGGACTAAAAAGGGAACGAAATTAATTTTTAAATGAGTAGACATACATATGTATATATTATATTTAATTATATATGTATATAACATTATTTTAAACGATGCAACATATTTAAGGTTAACGTTTTTGTTATGGGTAAATTACATACATATTTGGTGGTAAATCACTGCTTGAATATATTTTGTCTTCTCATATACCTAACTTCACGTAGACTTACACTTTAGATTCATTGGTGTGTATTTAGTTTTATAAATTTGATAACTTTAAACCTGAAAATTAAACACCATCCCGCAGTGTAATTTTGTAATAATATAATGTCGGATCTTCAATAAAATATTCGCTATCTATAGTTCCATTGTATTCCAAGAAATCTGTATGTTTCCTTAGCCAGTCTAAATATAACTTTAAATATCTGTCATTAGGATCTATGTCCGTGTGTCCCAAGCAGAATATTCTGTACGCATCCTCTCCGTACTTCCCTACACCGCATAGATCGCTCGCTCGGCGCCATTTAGAAGAAACAAACTGATAACTCAACTTCCATATCATGTGGCCCCGCTTTTTAAGACCGAGAGCTTCGAAAAATCTTTCTAATGAGATTGGACTATCACTTAAAACGTCGTAGGGGGTTGGATATTCTTCAAAAAAAGTTTTTATATAGCGCCTGGCGTTTTTGCCAGATGTTTTCGTTAAAAATATTGTTGCTATTAACATCGCCCAGGGATTTCGAGAAAATTCCTCTTCAATAATGTAATGCGGTGAGGTAGGCATTTCTCTAGGAGTAATATTGTAGAATGCCTGTATGGTTAGCGGATCAGGTTCTTTCATGGTCAATTGTGACAAACTTAATTCGTCTACAGATTCTAAAGAACTTTGACTGAGATCTTGAGAAAAATATTGGTTCACATTCATTGAAGTAATTGCACTTTTTTCTGTTTTCTTCATTTCTTTGTCATCTTTAATATCGCTTTGAAAAAATTTGCTAATGCAACTGCTCTCATTCGCCATTGATTCCTGTAATTTAAAAATATTTATGTTCTTTATTCTTAGTTCAATAATAAGAAAAAACATTTATCTATCTATAATAATATTTTTTTATGCTTTATTTGCATATGTGAGGTGTAACAAGATGAAAAAAGAAGTTTAAAAGGTCCATCACATTGCCACTTATGACGTACAAATTTCATTATTTATTACATACATAGAGATCTAAATACATAAGTCGCTTATATCGTTACAAAGCGTTAAATTATTAATAAACTGTTACATTGTCATTCGAATTATAATTGAGTTATCTATTACATACATTCGATCCAACTTTTAAAGTAAAAAAAGTCCTTAGAATTAGAAATATTTTCATCTATTAGCCATTCATATATTCTATTTGAAATAATCTTGTGTTCAATTGTTAGATTCAATTTTTGTTATTTTATTAGATCACTTTGTACAATATGGTAGAAAGAACATTTAGATACAATTGGTTTTAGGCACGCAGTTAAAACGTATTCTACATAAAAATAACATATGGAATTTACGAATTTTGTTTTCGTTTTAAAAAAATCTTCTATTTTCTATCTAAGCAAAAAAGCATTTTGAAAATTGTTTTTAAATATAATCAGGTATGAGTTTCGTGGCATCCGGGCTTGAATATTGTCCCCCTATTTCTTCCTGTTGATGTTGTAAGAGGCGCTTATGGGTACAAAAAGCAATAGATAGAGAAGGCAACAGCTTATACATCATAATAAAAACCGATCTATGATTTCCAATCCAAGCCAAGCATGGGGATAAAGGCATTACCCCTCATTTTTGTAGGAGGCCTTTTATCAAAAGTAAAGGACTTTTATCGTTGTATTGCTAATGATGAATAATACATTAGAAACACATATTATTTTTTATATACATATTTGTTTAGATGGTGCGACGATGTGCACAAGGCGGCTGGCAGAAACTGAATGCGTGAAGCCGAAGATCGGGGCTAGGTGGCGCTTTGAGGGAGGCCTGGGTCCCAGCCGTGGAGTGTCGCAGGCAGGTTGATGATGATATTACAAATTTTAAATTTAATAATATTTATTTCAATCACCAGTTCTTTTTAGATCCCTACACTCATCGTACGAACTACGATATTTTAAAAAAATATATATATTTGAGGGTATTAAGGGCTTGGTCACTACTAAAATAGTTTCGATATGAATCTATGAACTTATCCTAAAATCTCATTACTATTGGGACTGTACAAAATCGGTGGAATTCCCAAGGTCAACAAACTCGGGCGTATAATAGCATTCAGCAATACATTGGATATTTTTTCTTTTCTTTGATGGCAATTAGTTAATACTATTATGCCAGTGTTAAGTAAAATACGATAATATGAAATCTCTTGAAATATAACTAGTTAGCTTATCGCGTTGTCTTGATAAAATGGTAGCTATTCTATCAAAACCTTGTATGGACGTTTTCAGTCAACTTAAAAAGTCACGATACACGCGTTTATTACATATAACTTCACATACACGCCTTAATCGAACTATATTGTATAATCCATCACCCCAATAAACAATATAACTGATAATAATAATATAAGATTATGAAAATGAAATCACACAAATCATACAATCCCACAATCAAACACAATATCAATGATGTCAGATGGCGGGAAAAGCCTTGGATGTTTATACTTTGGTAAGGCAGCGTTTTCATAAAACCATTTTGCCAGAATCATATTACAAAAATAAATGAACGTGAATAAAATCGTACCGACTTGCTATTGTCAGTTTTTTTGTTGCAATTGCTTCAATACGTGCGTGAAGTAAAGGTATAAAATGTATATATGTACGAATAGATATGTATTCATGAATGTATTTGTAAACATGTAGTGTTTCCCGGCATTGAAAAGATCCACCCCATATCTCGTAGGTGACGTACATATATCCGAATCGATACGGTATCGGAACCTTCAAAAAAGAAGCCTAAAAATTCCCCAAAGACCGGCAACGCTTCTGCAATGATTATCGTGTTGGAGATGTCTAAGGTATGATGATATAGTAATTTGTTTACCTTACGCTTCTACTTAGATATATGATTATACTGCAATACTTTTAAATATATTGAGATCGAAGGATCTCAACAAAAACCAGAATAATTTAATGGGCCTACTACATATTTGGTATACTTATTTATTAATAAAATATAAAAAGGACAGGTTTTCCTCAGGATTGCTTTTCATCATCCATGATGAAAAGCAATCCTGAAGAAAACCTGCCATGTTTGTCTTCATGACTCATTAAAAATACTGTTATTTTACTTAATACTGAAATCTAAAATTAGCGCATATTATATTGAATTCTGTAAGGGGATCCTTGTTTACGAAAGAAAATTGGTTTAGCCGAATGTATCCTACGTTTATATAAAGTGCTGAATCTTGTTATGATACTATTTACGATGTTATTTTATAATTACAAAAGTGACACATGCACACAATAACATAGATTTTATTTAATATTAGACATCACATAAATACTTATCCGTAAATGCTTAGGTTAAAATTTTTATTATTATTATATCAAATATACTGCATTTTATAAAAATAATAATTAAAAAAAAAGATTTATTTTACGCAAGTAATGTAATAAATTATTTTAGATGGACATTTAGTAAAAAGAATTAGAAATCAATTCATAATTAAATTTTGAACTCGTAACTATTTGAGTATATATTGTAATGTTAATGTAAAAATATAAATATTTAATGAATTACAGTTGATTTCTTTCTACTAGACGGCCACTAGTATTCTGAAAACGTTCAATTATGATTATATAATTATATATATCGTTATATTATCTAGTTATCTGATTAGTGCCTGGTCACGTACAACCCGCGTATGAGATGACGATGGCGGGCTAAGGAGTTAGTGTTCAAATTGCTCCGTGTGACGTATTAACAGGGATGTTGAAATAAATACCAATATTTATTTTAATAAAACACGCTATCGTAAGTTCAAGCTAGTTGAACCTGCCAAAATCATGTACTAACACGGTACCGCATCGTGAACGTTTGAATAGTATACAATTGTTTTTCATGACACGGCCCGTTACTCAATTTAAACAAGAGCTTAACATGGTTCTCCACCAATAATCAAAGTATCACCAGAACACCGAAAAAAACATGTCCATTTCAGCCCGTGTTACGTTGTATTTATACAAAAAATACAACATCTAAAATTATACACAAATGTATATATATATCTACACATTTGACGACCAAGTAGTTCGGTGACGAGGCCTCTGAATCAATAGTCGCGCGTTTGATCCCCGCATCGGAATAAATATACGTATATATAGAAGAAGAAAATGCAGTGCAGAAATTGGGAGGCCCATACCCAGCAGTGGGACATATATGGGCAGTAAAAAAAATATAATGCCATAACTTTCTATAATATAAAATTTTGCAGCTAACTATCCATCGCATTCCTTCATCACTGACTCGTTCAACTAACATGAATTTCTTCAAAATCTAGGGCACTGCAGATGCGTTGCCCACCTTAGAGTAAAATGTGGATAATAGGAAAAAAAGAGGGATAAAGTGATTTTTATGTTTGTGCAAACATATGCCACTTAAATATATTATATAAACTAAACATACACTAATTCTGTTTGTACGTGTAACTCATCCGTGCAACTTGCAGGTTTTCACAACCAAGTTCATTTGTTATTCTTTTACTGGCTCTGAAGTTATGATTCGTTGAAACAATGCGCGAATGGTTAACTTGGATCGCTATTGTTTCATTGTCGTAGGCGATTTTCTACTGGCAAGAACTACGTTAGATCCGCTGACACTACTTAAGCACATCTGTGATCCGAACTGGCGTGTTCCTTTTTCTTCATCGTGCACAAGTCTCGTATAACATTCGATTATTGCGAAAGGCCGCATCGACGCAACAGCACGCGTGCGGCGTTCGACTCCACAAGCAATTAAACGCGTCAGAAAAAAGTAATAAAATCCGTTTATCGATAGCGAATTGTTTCCGAACGATACCGAGTTTTGTTGGTGATTCGAATTGTTTATTATTTCCCTTCGAAAAACACTGGTGTACATATTGTGTCACTCACTATAGTTTTGTATTAACGACATACATACGCGGAAGCGTTTGAACGTGTGTTGATTTTCTGGAAGGTCAAGGAACACTAATTAAATGCAATAATGCATTATGGATGCAGTTGAAGTGCAACGTCCTTGCTCGTCTGACTTCGCACATTAGTTGTGGTAAGATAATTATATCACAAATTTACTTTAGAAGCATAATTCAAGTGTCCAGATTTCATGGATAGAACCACAACTTATTGATGATTAGTATTCAGTCATTATATCTATACAAGTAGACGAAGAACGTGAGTGCAAAAAAAATATTATTTGTCAATATTCACATTTTCATTCTTTTTTATTTTGATTTCCAGCATTAAAAATATCTTTACAAAATATTTTTTAACATATTACAACCATTTATCCCACGTATTTAGTTACATTTCTATTATATTTAAATCTTCTTTCACTGGCCCTACAACCCAGGATGAGTTTTGGCCTCCTGCACATTTCTTTCCCATTTATTTCTATTTTTGACAGCATGGCTCCATAGTTAGTAGAAGTTTTTTTATCACCGCCATGTCCTCTCCTATGCAATCATTTCACCTCTTCATTGGTCTTCCACGCGGCCTTTTCTGCTTTAGAGTCAATTTAATCGTCGCCCTGAGTGCTTTGGAGATGTCCATCCGTTCCACGTGACAATATTCCTTTGCAGAATCGCATAATGATTTCAGAAGCTGGTTCAACTCGTGGTTCATTATCTTTCGGTATGTGCCGTCTCTCTTACTGGGCCAAATATCTTTCTTATAACTCAATAAAAATAATAGTTGTAGGACCAAAGATGAATAAGTCGACCTGACCAGGGAAATACTAAATGTTCCCTGATATCGTCGTTTAGTGGGAGCATTTTTGTGTATAACCGCATTTGTACGGTGAGTACAGTACTCCCTAGGACTAACTATATTTTCCTTATCCCTTATTTACTTTCTCTCTCCCATTAAATCCTTTAAACTCTAAATAAAAAAGTACTAATAAAAAAGTATAAATAAAGTCTTTAGACGGTTATTGCTTTAATACAATTTATCAAGTGGCTCTTTTACCTATTTATTCCATACAAAAACTGATGTTTTAACTATTGATATATTTGAGTTCCAAAAAACAATAGGGACATAATTGAAATACTGTGACTCTGTATATAACGTTTTTTGACCAACACTATTATCACGACTGCGACTTCTTAACGACGTATGTAATTCATACATTCCTTATTCTACCCACTGTTATGCACTACCTTATCTGTAATGGATACGTGAATTATCTCATCTCCAAAAGAAACATCTTTGATTTTGCATGTTTCAGCCGTGTTTTGTAACTATGAGCAATGTAACATTGCAATTAAACTTTTTATTAACTTTTAATTCTGTGATTTTATAATTTTCTATGATTTATCCATGTGTGCTGTGCCATTCTGTTAGTGAGCGCCGACCCTAAATGTAAAGTAGTTCGACGTAGTACTAAAACAACAGATACTCAAAATCTAACAAAAATTTGACAGTACTTATTTCTTGTAAATACATTTAGTTTTTAATCTTGATTGAAACCTATAAATTAAGTTAGGTGGACTTATAAAATAAATACACAATTGACATTTGGATATTATATTCCTGAGATAAATAATTTGTAAAAAAATAACCCCCAGCACTTTGGTATATAATTAAATAATAATAAACAATTTGAAATTGACAATTTAATAAGACCCATTTTCGCGTGTTTGTATGACGTCGCATTATACGTATCATTAGTATCAACATTTTTTTTGATCAACAAAAACGGAACGGCACGTTAAAGAGTTTTGCAATTTTTTTTACACGGAATTTTTTTTACATAAACGGAACGGCACGTTAAAGAGTTTTGCAATTTTTATTAACTTTCTTCAAATGGTATTCGATAAGTAGCTAGAGACACCGCACCTTGGCAAATATAGTGTGTGACGTCTCCAGATCAAATGAAGCGACGATCTACGCAGAGTAGCTGGCAGAAACTTGATGCGTGAAGCCGAATGTCGGGCTATGTAGCCCACCTTGATGAAGGCCTATGCCTTGCAGTGAAAAAAAAATAGAATAAATTAATAATTACTATATTTTAAAAATAGTAATATCATATCACGTGTTATTAATTATAATTGAAATAAAAATATTTTTTTCAAATCCCAATATTGCTTTAAGGCGCAAAGACAATTAAAAATTTAATTAATCTACTCGGCAAAGAAGTTGAATCAACCTCATGAATCTATAAGCGAACAAATGTCGTAATACACGCATTTCTTAGCTAATTCACCTCGTAAATAGCATGATTAAAAGGGTAAGGTGAGACTAATTTGAATAATTACCGACTGGCATATAGGCATGGCTGTGATATTTCTGTGTGTCTATACATAGTTTGTTGCCCAGGCAATGTCTCCGCTTGTACGTTTTAATACTTCCTTTACTGTTGGTATGCGGATAGGACATGCCTTCCGCACTGATTTATTCAATTTTTCTTCCGTATTCACCAATTTATTTCAGATTTTTAATCGATGTATTAAATTCAAATTGAAAAACAAATGCAAATTTACTTACGTACTTAAAAATATAAACAAAACTAAAATCGTCAATTCAAAATTAATTATTGACCAGAGTACCACCAATACGTACCAGTTTGATATGAAACTTTAACCGCCTTACATTTATTGCCCTGATTTCGATTGGCTTAGTTGTGGTTATAATTAATTTATCGGTACTTCGTAGCCTATAGCTATAGCCTATAGCGTATATATATATATATATATATATATATATATATATATATATATATATATATATATATATATATATATATATATATATATATAATAGCGATATCTTCCAGACACTTTTTACAAAATTAAATCGGGGTTCATGCTTAATTTATGTCTAACTCATTAATAACCGCATAAAAAAGGAAGCAAGCAATGCGCAAACATATTACGTAAGCAACAACAATTAAACTCTTTTTTGCTCCAAGTTATCTGACAATGGAAAGAACGTTCTGAAAAACCTCTTGCCATTCGCGTTAAATATGCAGGATACTAACAAAAACTTTATGTAAGATGCTGTATTAAGACGGAATAAGTCATTTATTTACAATATTAAGCACAGGCTTTTCGGTAAACAAAGAAACCTTTATAAACTTCATTAAGGCCTAAGAAACGTCAAAGGCGTCACCTTTGACGTTTCAAATGTCTATCGGTGATAATGATCACTTACCACCAAGTGACTCGCATGCTCGTTTTCCAGCTATGACATAAAAAAATACATTATTTTTATGGGATAGGAAGGCAAACGAGCAGACGTGTCACCTGATGTAAAGCAATGAACGCCGCCCATAAATATCCACAATACCATAGACAGTGCAGAAGCGTTACCGGCCTTTAAAGAAAGTGTCATTATGGGAGGAGGGATGGAGGTTGGGCTTCCGGAACTCAACCGCTCACCGGACGAAGCGTAAGTCACGGTATAAACCATGGTAGTATTAAAGCCTTTTCATTACGATCTGAAAACTTTTTATTAAATTGTTATTAGAATAAAACCAAATATAATAATAAAATATTAGCAGCAAACATTAGTATAGATTGTTCAACTACTATTTTTTAAATAATTAATATATTAATCTAACGTTCAGAATATCAAAATGCTGTTTATTATATAATATTAAAATCTTTTGATATAGCATAATCCGTATGCAAGTGCAACACGTATAACTGGCAAACGAGATAAAATCTATGATCCAACTAAAAAAGATCTTTTATATAGATACATAGATTATTCTATAAACAGCACATCAATCGACAATGTACTATAAAAACTAACAAACTGCCAATAAACGAAGACTAATATAAAGGAAAACAAATAGTCTCCAGATTATTTTATTATCTATTATTTATTATAAAATGAATACTATATACCGTACATTTTATATGCCGGCAAGTCGTTGGCATTTATTATTCATTGTGTTTCGCCTTAAACTTTAGCCTGTAACTCGGCTCGCGTGGAATTTGCGTGGAATTCGCGTCGCCCTCAATTGGTATCATGTATCTCCAGTACATGTAAACCTTCTCGTACATAACGCCACGTTGTTACATATCAAAATAAACATTAATGGTTGATTGATTAATGAAATAAACATTAATGAAAGATTGATTTATTTGTTTTGTATTGGGAACACGCACATCATTTCTGCATCATCATCACCAGCCTACGGCACTCCACTGCTGGACATAGACTTCTCACCATTGCCATTCGTGCTACTACGCCTTCACCACTACAAAACTTGTTGGCTAGCGTTTATTTTAAGACTATGGATATTTATTATACAGATAAAAAAGTAGTGTCCTTGGCCAAAAGTATTGAGCACTCTATAAATTTGGCATGTAAACAAAATGAGAAATAAAAAACAAAGCGTATTGTTGACGGATTAACTATTCGGTCTAAACTAGCTAAAACTCCTCTTGCGACAAGAATGAACTGCAATATTTCCTTAAAACTGTAGAAAGCTTTTTAGCTCTCTGCAGAAAAGAATTTCCACAGTAACTAAGGCAAGATGCGGACCCACATATTTATTTTATATGAATAAATAATGATGTAAAACTGTATTAAATTGTTTTTATTTATTTCGTTGTAACATTCCTCGAAAATGGAATAATATCATAGGTGCTCAATACTTTTGGCCAAGGCTGTTTATCCCGATGTAAAAATCAAACTGGCGACCACAAAATCCGTCAGTAGTCATTCCACTACTGATCCATTTAGGTTGTAAAAAAATATACCTAAAAATAAAAATAAAAGTACTTATACTCTTCGAAGGAAAAAATAAAACGTTAATGTTATTCGAACTCAATGACGAACAGTAATCAACAGTTCTTATTGAAAAAAAAAACAATAATGACACGTAATGGATAAAAAAAATTGTTAAAATGACGTCACGACTTTAGCTTTGTATAGTGTTTTAATGACTTGCCATCTTCATTCCTTGCTCGTCGCGTCTGTTTTTTATGAAACGTGCAAATATAACTCGTTCGTTTATCGTCAATCGTATTAAAAAAAACTTTAGGCAAATCGACAAACTACATAGTTACCTCTGTTACAAAAATATTCATTAAATAAATAATTTATACATAAAAATATTTGTGAGTGTTAGAGTTTCACCAATCCACCTTTTACAAGCGTGGCGTTTAATGTCGACTCTTCCCGAATTGGAAGGGGGCCCTTCCAATTCACCCCAGGCACCCAGCAGTGGGACATATATTTATGGGCTGGAGAAAAAAAAATAAGTTGATTTTATGATATTTGACCCATTCTCCCAATTATATAAATTTAAAAATATCGGGGGTTGAGACTTTTTAGAGCCTAAGATATATTGTTAAGAAGACTGATGCGGGAATCGAACTTACGACCCTTGTTTTAGAATACATAAACTTCAGGCCGACATTCCGTCTCCTGTCCGAGAGTCCCAAACCAGGCCGCGTTATTGAACTTGCGACCCTCCAGTAAACGTTCGCGCTAACTCCGTGTGCCAACAACCCTCTTCCAGCCGCAGTAACCAATTGTAAAGGCTGCCATGTCGCGCTTAGCATAGTCCTTAAAACGAAGCAAAGGTTTTCCAACATCCCTCTTTGTATTCGCTATTGCGCCCAGCAGAAAGAGAACAAGCTAAGTAGCTGTGCGATTTCCAGGATCCTCTCATTAGTGACTTTATCTTGCCATGATATGCCCAAGATCTTACGTAGGCAGCGCATGTAAAAGGCGTTTAGTTGACGCTCTCATTTTGTATACGCCGTCCAGGTCTCCACCTCCAAACAAAAGTATACTCACGACAGAAGCCTGAAAAACTAACATCTTCGTCTTTTTCGTGAGATTTTTATTGTGCCATACTCTTGTACTTAACTTTCCGAACATAGTCGACGCTTTTCCGACACAGATGTCGATGTAATCGTTAAGCAAGTGACTGTTCGAAACGATCGACCCCAGGTAACTAAACTTATCGACTACCTCCAGCAACATGCCGTTGAGTGTGATTCTTGGGGGTATAACGGCATCTTGTGCAAGTACAACTGTCTTTTTAACATCGATAGACATGCAAAACAGATCGCAACCACGAGAAAATTTATTTACCATTGACTGGAGTTCGAGTGCAGAACTACGGACAAAAATTGCGTCAGCAGCAAATGAGTGTAAACGAAAAGATCCTCTCGATATTTCTTGGACTTGAGTAGAGAAATGTTAAATATACCTCCGTCGGCTATCGTGTGCAAATTAATACTATGTTATTAATGGAGTCAGGCGTTACTTTGCGGAAATCCATCACTATATGGACAGTCAAAAGTTTTACTTAGCTAAGATCCGCGACAAGCAAAACAATAACAGAAAATTAATAATGTGTGTTTTTCCGTTGGGTTTAGTGGATTATTTGGAACTTTAAACCAAAAACTTACCGAAAATCGGCCATCAACTCTCCACCCACCAACCACTATACACAACGCCAAACACACACTATCACTTTTCCATCTTATACACGACACGTGTTTCGCCCCAACACGAGGCATCTTCAGGTATAGTAGACTCTACGGAAGACAACCGAAAAGTCACTTTTCGGTTGTCTTCGCGGATCTTAGCTAAGTAAAACTTTTGACTGTCCATATAATACTATGTTGGTCGTCGCCGAATGCTGACTACAATATTAGAGAAAACTATATTCCGAACAAGGTAGGAGCAACAAAATCCTTTGCGCAGCATGCAAGCATGCAGCAGAGCGCATCCCCGGCACATGTCAAATTCAACGGTAGTACATCTGTGTCGTACGACGACACATGTAAATATAGTATAGCTACATTTCTGATGTACAATACATATATATTACTCTTACTAGCTATTAGTAGTTATAAGATACAAATGTATATATTTCCATACATAAGCAAATAAAATCGAAAAGAGTATCATTTATATTTAGCCGCGTCGTTCCTATTTCTTATAACGGTTTCTTAATATTCAAATTGTCACACAGTATTGTCACATAAATTTACCACAATCACTCTTGCGAGCGTAAATTTGACGTATTTTATGGTTCTCATAGAATCCTAAAATCATCATCATTAGCCACGGATACGGAGATTAATCATTCGGTTTGCAAGAAAATTACCTGCGCGGGAAGCCGTCGCGAATTGAATTTTATATGTTTAATTAAAAGCTTAAAATGAAAAAGAGAAATATTGCGCATTTACACTAATCGTCAATATAAACAGATTTTAACAGAAATTAGTCCAATGGTGGACGTAAGCCCCTCCAGGGTTGAGAGAATTTTCCCTTATATTCATTTAGTCATAGTACAATGAAGGGTTGCCAGTGAAATGAAGCGTTCAATGAGATTAGTTTGTATTTTGAAGACCAATTATTCAGACAGGGATATGGACCCAATAAGACCTAGAAAGACGTCATTTGCCTAAAAATTTTTTCAGTGTATCATATTTTGTATATTTCTTTCTTGTATTATTTTATTATTTAAGTAAAAAAATTGCATTTACGTGGACACATTGTTATAATAGATTATCACATTTAAAAAAATACAAAATTGATTTTGACAGCCCTATAAACTTAAATTACCGTTACATGGAGCCAACCGGTTTTGGCAAGTGGCTCGACCGTCGATTTTGTAAAAAAATTATCGTCACTATTCGAGAAAATTTACAATTTTGAATAAGGAAACTAACAAAAAAGATATTTATCTGTAATTTGACGCATTTTTAATATGTCATAAGCTTTGCACCATAATTGCATTATTACTGATTTATTTTTATGTATATTGTGTCTGGAACGGATAACGCCATTTTGTTGGAAGTTTCGCTAAAAAAGGAATCTCGCTTTTTTTATAAATTACGACGAAATCATAAATTCGTCAATTTAAATGCATTGGTTTATCTAGACTGAAACTTATTTGGCTTACATTTTATAGATATTAAAAGAGTCATGCTCAGGGGTGACAATTCCTGATAGCTGCGCCACTTGTCTATGTTTTTTTTTATGGGATAGGAGGGCAAACGAGCAAGCGTGTCGCCTGATGGAAAGCAATCAACGCCGCCCACGGGCAACCGCGACACCGCAGGAGTCGCGGAAGCGTTGCCGGCCTTTAAGGTAAGTATAGGCTTGTTTTTTGAAGGTTCCAATGTCGTAACGGTTCGGAAAGACCGCCGAGGGTAACTGATTCCACAAACTGGTGGTGCGTGGAAAGAAGTTACGAGCGAAACGCACCGTAGTATATCGCCACTCATCCAGGTGGTGGGGATGAAATTTTTCTTTACGGCGAGTTGTGCGGTTGTGGAATTCGGCGGCGGGAATTATTCCAAACAATTCCTCGGAGCACTCCCCATGATAAAGGCGGTAAAAAATGCTGAGAGATGAGACATCTCTCCGCAGCGCTAGAGAATCAAGACGATCGGTGAGATCTTGGTCATCGACGATTCGGATCGCACGACTTTGAATGCGATCAAAAGGAAAAAGTTGATACTGGGGAGCCCCGGCCCAGAGGTGAGAACAGTATTCCATGTGTGGCCTGACTTGTGCCTTGTATAGTTGGAGGCAATGGCCAGATGTGAAATATTGTCTCGCTCTACTGAGCACACCCAGCTTTTTCGAGGCCAGCTTGGCCTTTTCTTCCAGATGGCCGCGGAACTGGACATCATGCGATATGTCAACTCCAAGAATTCCGATATATCTAAATCGTTTTAAATCTATCAAAAAACAGCAAGTACTTTTTAAATATTTGTTCATCTGAAGGTAGACCTCGAACGAGAGAATACCTACTAGGTTTTTATATATAATAAATCCTTTAGAGAATCATGGCAAGATCTACATGTATGGTGTTCTCGGACATAGTTTATATGTCCGAGAACACCATACATGTAGATATATATAGAGATATATAAATAAGGTATTCATGTCTATGGGTTACGGTGATCACTTACCATCAAGTGACACGCATTCTCCTTAGTGTGCTTAAAAGCTAAGCTAAACTGTTGCCATAGCTGAATTGACGAGTAGAATATTGTAATAAATACTAAACGAAACTGGTACCTTATTCTTAGTAGCCAAAAAATCTATTTAAAAATAAAAGGACTAGCCATATTTTTAATATAAATAAGATCCTTGTTAGCCATTCTAAATAAACCAATAATGCGGTAAAAATCAATAATTCAGTGGAGGAAACGAACTGTCAGCACGAGCAGTTCAACCCAGCTTATCTCTACTGTGCTATTGGTGCTTTTAGATTGATAAATGACTTTTTTGTTGTATTTATGCTAATAAAATAGAAAAGTCATTGAATTTATCATAACCATTACAGTCAACCGAGCTAACGTGTAGGTATGATTATGGCGGCGTTTCGTCGGATGCGGCATAAACGTTACTGGCAATTTAGCCGCTAATTGCTACGGAAATTGTTGACAATTCGAAAAGCATTTTCGTCGAAGCGGGAAATGACGACGCACAACACAGTATCGAATGATTGTATATATACAAACAAACTGTAACTCAAAAGTTTAGTTATGAAGAAAAAAATGTTATTCATAAATTGGATAGATTGTACATCTGGGTACCGATCTTCCAATTGTTGAAGGAACTGAAGTTAACCCGCCACGTTTGCCCAAATACGATATATGTAAGCGATATATATATTTAATCTGACGTGAGAATCAAAGTCGCGACCACTGACTCCGTAAACGGCAACACTGCCACTAACCCACTTAGGTCGTCGTACATATTATTGTATAGTTTTAGAATATTCCCATCAAAACCTATTAAAAGCCTCTTATTTTTTGCCAATACAGAGAGAAAATTCTGCCTTTACTTCACGCACACATGGTCTGAACAAGATGGCGCCACGCCTCACACCGCTAGAGAGACCATGGTGTTTCTTTGTGATTTCTTCCACAACAAATAAATAAGCCATTTCAGCGATATCCTCTGGTCGCCGGATCACTCCCCTATGGACTTTTTTGTGGAGGTACCTCAAATTATAGTTTGTGAAACAAACCCGCTCAGCGCTAAAAGAAAACATCGTCCGCGACGATAATGGCATCCCGATGTCAGCAAGTGGCACAGAATACCGTGAGATTCCAAAAGTGTGCCCGACATCGCTGTTAATATTTAGACGAAATGACTAAAAGAAAAACAACACTAATCTTCTTCATAAAAGTTATTTACTTTTATTTATCCTTTATA
This sequence comes from Baronia brevicornis, assembly GCA_031353405.1. Lineage (NCBI taxonomy): Eukaryota > Metazoa > Arthropoda > Insecta > Lepidoptera > Papilionidae > Baronia > Baronia brevicornis. The sequence continues at coordinate 489,783 of JASFAT010001617.1, forward strand.
GTTTTTTATTATTTATAATTGAATATCTAATTCTGTCATCGGACACTTAAATTTACGATATAAATACGCCTTAATAATTATTTTATGTAATTATTCACATGGATGTGAAGCAGTATCTTCTTGAGTAATAAAACCTATCAAAACCGAATATCCCTGCACTACAACATTCGTCAATATGTGAGAGGGCAATATGCAAAAAAGGACATGAACGATTGTATTGAATGATAGAATTAATCTGAATCAAAATAAAATCAAATTAACCTGATCTAAAAAAAACAGTATATTTCAAAGTAGTGAATAATGTCGAGAGCACAATCAATGGAAAATAAAATGCCAGACGAAATTTTAAATATATCCCATATATAATGCATGACAGTCTAAATTAAGTTTAATTGGAAACGATACGAAGTAGAGATTCGCAACTGACCTGAATAAAGAGTTCCTACTAAACTGTTACCTGAATAAAGAGTTCTACTAAAGAAATTTATCGTCCAGCTTTAAACGAATCCAATTCAACGTGCGACCGGTAATAATACTTTTCTAATCTCATACTTATATGAAATATTTCATTATCTCGTTCCGTGCCACGTGTACCACAAATGGTACACCATAATACCATACATCATGTACGGACAAATACGGCTGGGCATGGAACGTATTAAGAAGTTATTTTTGTGTGGAATGGCATTGTTGGGCCTAGGACTATTAAAACGTCGTCGGAAGAACACGCGAGCAAAAGGCCTGCAAGTAGCGAACTGGGAGAAGGACGAGGACGATAAATCATTGAAGAAAGCGGCTGCTCAGTCTTCAAATCTCGCTGAAACGATAGAAGATGTAACACAGCTTAAGTAACACCATCAGAGGAGGGGCTAGTAGCAATCCAGGAGAAAGAGAATGAGTAGATCAGTTTAAGACTACCTGGTACCCCAAAGTATCTCGTGCAGACCTCAAAATTGTGTGCATAGGTAGCATGAGTACTGGCACGCTTATCATTACTGAAGTAAAGCATCATACTAAAATGTATTAGGTGTACAAATAAGTTTCCGCGGTTTTTTATAAAAAATTAGGAATTTATTGTAAAGGAAAAGTACATTACGTTTTATTCAAAGTATTTTCCATCATTTGCCACTACTTTTCCCCATCTTTCTGGCAACATTCGGATACCCCGTCGAAAAAACTCTTCATCTTTTGACGCTATCCACAAATCTACCCAATTTTTGGTGTCTTCATATAATGTGAAGCGCTGCTCAGACAGACCATGTGCCATCGACCGGAACAGGTGATGACCAGGAAAGCGCCAAGTCTGGTGAATACGGCGGGTGGGGTAAAACTTCCCAGTTGAGTGTTTCCAAGTATGTTTTTACCGGCGCCGCAACATGTGGACGAGCATTATCGTGTAAAAGAATAATTTTGTCGTGTCTGGAGTAGTAATGGGCGCGTTTTCCTTAAGTGCCCGACTCAATCTCATCAATTGTGTTCGGTAGAGAGCTCCAGTAATGGTTTCGCTTGGTTTCAGCAATTCATAATACGTTACCAAGCTGATCCCACCAAATACACAGCATGAGTTTTCCATGAATATTCGGCTTAGCTGTCGATGTTGATGGTTCGCCGGGCTTAACCCATGACTTTCTCTTCTTTGGATTATCGTAGTGAATCCATTTTTCGTCACCAGTGACTATACGATGCAAAAAACTCTTTTTTTTATTCCTGGCAAAGCAGCATTTCACTCATGCATAATCGGCGTTCAACGTCTCTCGGCTTTAGTTCATATGGAACCCAATTTCCTTGTTTTTGAATCATTCCTAACGATTTTAAACGATGTGAAATTGCTTGTTGAGTCACTTGTAGAGTAAGTGCAAGTTCTTTTTGCGTTTAGGATGAATCTTCCTCCAATAGTACTTCTAATTCATGTCTTCGTACACTTTCGGCCTTCCACTGCGTTCTTTGTCTTTAACGTCAAACTCACCGTTCTTAAACTTTTGAAACCATTCCTGACAACTTCTCTCACTTAAAGCAGCTTCACCATATGCTTCTAGAAGCAATCGATGCGCCTCAGCTGCAGATTTTTTCACATTAAAGAAATAAATCAAAGTTCCCGCAAATGATGCTTATTCGGAATAAAACTTGACATTTTTGCACGAAAAAAATTACGTGATGCTGATACGGAATCACTAGTACTTTAAGGTTATGGTGTTGCCAGATGACTAAACTTGGGATATTACGTTTTACATCTGACAATTTCTCCATAACCTTCTGGTGGGGCCATCTTTTGACAAACCGCGGAAACTTATTTGTACACCTAATAATATAAAATATTTTATATCGTATAACAATCTACTAATGGGCATAGGTTCTTGTTACCAAGAGGTACCCATGATAATTTCCCACTACTCCGAGAGTTAGGTTTTTCTATGGAAGTGATAAGTAAAGATGAAGAAGATATAAGAAATGAGAGCAAATGGATCACCCAATGGGAAGAATTCAACGCCAGTGAACATCTACAATACAAGAGACACTGCAATTGCACACTATTTAAAAACGATAACATAACAATTTTCATCAGTGCCATAACTAAGATGAAATGTTTTTTTACGTTCCACATAATCAGTTCAGAGGTGTGGTACATGTTAAAAAGTGACTATGTATACTTGTATGTATCATACTCGTGTAAATACAAGTATTACAACTGTTAGTATGATAATCATTAACCAAATTATCTAGAACAACTGAACAACAACGCGCCGCCAGCGTGCGGGGGCAGGCAATTGGTTTTGCTTCAATTAATGGACCTAGAACTAGATGGACCTTAATTAACCCTAAATGAACTTTGATAAATAAAAAAATTATAAGACTAAAATTATGGCTATTTTGATTTCAGTGATTCCTTTACATCATAAGCGAAGCTTGCGGCAATCCACTGCTGGGCATATTTTAACAGTTGTCATTTTTTCGACAAATGTATCCAGCCCATTCAGCTTGCCAACTCGGAGAGATAGGTCAGTGACTTCGTTTCTTCGGCGGTTTTCTTCTTTTCGAATCAAATCGAGTAATATACTATGCCTGTCAGAGGCCCAGAGTGGCAAAGCTGAGGCCCCTACTCTAAGTTGATTTAATTTTAACCTAACTTACTTTTTTTATTAATACAATAGTCATAACCTTTAGCAATGGACCGAAGAGAGTAAAAAAAAATGAAGTGCAATATATGAAAACTGGAACTAAACGAAAACTGAATAGATATTGAAAGGATTAGCTATAGCAATAATTTTAATTAAAATTGTAAAACCTCTAATTTCGAAATACCTTTTATGTAAGTCCTAAGCATATTTTTAAAACCCTATTAAGTATTTGTTTAAGGGAACTTGTAGACATTTGGAAGCATCACCGTCCCTTCCGCTCCGCCCCTCACCCCCTTAGTTCGTTATTCCATATTCACCAGAGAAACTCCAAGCAAACCACTCTCCTTTCACATAGATGCTACAAAAATAGAGCATTTACGTATAGGATGAAACCTTTGCGTCTATCACCGACGATTCATCTAGATGTGTCTGAACGACAGCGTTTTTTGTAACTATATGTTTTGATGCAGGAATGACAAACCCTTCTAGAGGCTTGACACAGCTGTAGAAAATATTACAAACTACATAACATCGCAATATGGTAGCAATTACATAACCTGTTTTGATGATTAATCATAATATAATACAAAAATTAATTATACAATCATATTACATAATATTAAACAACATATACGCACAGGTAACATGAGTTCTTGTTCACAATAAATTAATAGTCGTAGACATTTAAAGCGAAAACATAATTTTCCATTATAGGTACGATGTTTATCGTGTCCAGTACATTGACTATTTGAAACATATAGAAATGTACATATTCTAAGCGTCAATCACATCTTTTTTATCATGGCATAATTACAATATTTTCGAATTTTTTTATACTAAGTATCCATATATAGTACATTCAACACCAAGGACGCAGGTACGTTACATACATTAGAATAAGGTGTGAAAAACGAGAAAAGAGTGAAGTGTAGAGAAAAGAGTTACCCTTCCAACTTACAATTTCAACGCTCACCGAATAAAAAACAGTTGCGAAGCTACTTGTCGGTTTTCTGCTAGAATGCGGTAGGTACTTCCCCGGACTGGCCGGCAGATTCCATTTTTGTCAAAGATTAATGACAAAAATTTACGTCATACGTCATATCATTACACATATTTAATAAAACATTCACATACTATTTTAAAATTTTTATTTGTAAAAAACTCTTATTATTTAAAAGAATCTGTCAGATTATACTGTGTATTTTCTGGTACGCGAAGAGAAACAAGGAGGATATAAAAATATATGTTAAAATAGGACAGCAAAAAAATAAATGATGCTTTGTGTAGCCTATATTTATTTACACATAATTTTAAACGTATTATTAAACGGTCTTTAAACGAAGCATTTTTCTAAATTAGTTAAACGAGCCTATTTTCACATTGCGACTACTGACTGAAGTCAAAAATTTCATTTAATGTATTTGTTTATGGGATAATAAGACAAACAAGCAGGCGTGTCACCTGATGGAAAGCAACACACGCCGCCCATAGACATCCTTAGTGCCATAGGTAGTGCAGAAACGTTGCCGGCCTTTAAGGAAAATGTCGTGGGGCAAAACTCAACCGCTCTCCAGATGAAGCGTGGTAGCTAACCAGCTAGCTAATAAAATAATATGCCATTCTTGACACAGTATTCATCTGCAGCGTGGCTCTACCTCTACTAAACTTCACTACTATACTTAAAGTATGTATGGAAATGCAATTGAATATCAATTATTAACAATGGCTCTATGAGTCAACCTCTCATGTACTGCACGTTGATTACACAAATATATTAACTGATAAAAACATATCTCAATGGGACGAAGATTCAAATGATTTCATTCCAGTATTATCTGTGTCAAACAAGATACTAGAAAGTGTCGTACTACGAATACTTTCCAAAGCCCTTCCACATTGCCTATTCAACTAAGAGAAATGTCATTCTGTGCCATAGAACTAGATAGAGCGTATATTTGAATTTTAACTACTAGATGTAATTAGTACGCGCTAGATGGGTTTACGCTTTCACATATCATTCCAATTGTAGTCATTCAAAATCACCGTTTTTCTTCCCATTGCAAAAAATATGGGTTATATATTCTTTTCTACCAAAATAGACTCTATATTTATTTAAATTAGTTCCATTTTCATAATATCTAATAGAGGATTTGCAAGTCTCTGTCGGAAACAATAGATCATTAATTTTCCCAAATATTTTTCTTTGCTTAAAAACATTGCCTTAAAAATTTTAATAATGCAAATAGGATACACGTTAATAGCGTTGTTTGTTGTTTGAAAAATCTTAACAATTTGTAAAAACAACATTCATATTGTTTTTACAAATTGTGACGACCAACTTATTGGCATTTACGCTATGTAAATTATAGTATTTCATGTATTATTCTCTGAATCATTACTCTCGAGTGTCTCGCGCACTAAAAACGCCTGCCCCCTTGTAACGCTGAACAAGAACTGAAACTGAATTCTCGGAAATGTTGATACCGTTTGATCTCTCGCCCACCCTCCTCCTCACACCCTTCCACCCTTCATTCGTCGCTTTTATGAAGTAATCCATGCAAATACATATTGTGCATTACACGTGTATGTATTTATCGACTTTGTAAATGTGTATGCGTTATGTTTTTTTTTATAAAAGAAATAAGCATATGAGGAAACGTGTTATATGATGGCAAGCAAACCACCACCCATAAACATACATAATACTAAGCGCACCGTAGTTTCGCTATGTAACTTACCGTAAGAATGTGAATAATGCAAGGGGAAAAGGAGACAAAGCAAGATGAAAGGTATTGGGCCTCTAGATTTCTGCACTCACCATACGAAAGGCGGCAACTATAGTATATATTTATTAGATACTAACAATTAACGCCGATATGCTGTGAGAGTGTAGTACTACTACCCCTATTATATTATCACATAATTAAACTAAAGCTCATTTAGTTTAAGGACAACAAACTTTATATTAAAAAGATAAATTTGTAACTTCATTTACAATGAACTTACTAATTTGTTTCATTTTATTTACTTTAAAGATTAACAATTTGATAGTGGTTAAGCCATGCTACAACATGAATATTACAGCCAGGTCATTTTGAGAAGTGCCTCACTCACATAATAGTGGTAGCATTTTTTTATGTTGCAATTCATATAGTAAGGGAAAAAATTGGGAGGCACAACACTTTTTCTCATTCTTTTCTTCTCTATATCCCTCTCATTGTTCACACCTTACCTTTTGCTCATTTTCCTACCTACTCCATAAAAAATAAAATCTTTTTCTGAATTACTCTTAACTAATGAAAATAATTTCTGTGTAGTTATTAAGAAAATATTTTTACTTCTTTTTTATTAAGTCACAATAACACAATAAAAAATTTTTAGACGTATCTTTAGCCCTGTGTTTGAAAATGAGCATTGGCATACACTTTAGCTATACAATTAGTCCACCATCATCAAAACTTGATGGTTTTTCTCTGTCTGATTGGACACCTTCGTGGGGCTGAATATGTAATATAGATGGACGAGACTACAGTACCCAAATGCCTACTAGACGGCAAACCAGATGTTTGTAAAAGTCACAGAAGGCCTAAGCTCAGATGGCTAGATTGAGCTGAGGATGACATAAAGGCAATCGGTGTGAGGAGCTGGAGAGACAAAGTCACACTAAGATCCAACTAGAAAAATTTACTAAACCAGGCTAAAGCTCATCCATGGCTATGCCTTGATAACGACAATAACAACAAACGTATTTTCTCCCCTCCCTATGTTAATTGGAACAAAATGGTTGAAGACATTTTAAGCTTTTTGTAAAAAAAAAATATTTTCTTTTTTCCTTTTCTTATATAATGAGTAAGTGTTGCAGCTCAGTGGTTCGCATATTGTGAAAACCTTTTTACCAAAAATTGTTCAAAATGTAAAAAATGCTTTGACAAATTTTTGCATAAATTATAAATAGCCTGGTTCATTCAATGAAGTCCTTATACAAAAAACAGTATGTTATTAGTAGCTTTGTTACTGCATTTTCTTCAGTAAATATTGAGAGCCTGATCACTAACTCGTTTCATACTCATCATCATTCACTCTCCCTTTTCTCTTCACTCTCGTACATCCTACATTTTTCCTAACAACACATGTGTTTTACTCTTTGTTTACTCATTACTTACCATCTGGTGCCTTACTTATTTATAAACCTGTTTCATAAAATAAAAAAATTGCTTTTGCCAAGGTTTTTCGAAAAATGATTTTAATGACTAAGTTAAATTTTTATTAAAGAAAAATAGTATATAAATATTCACAATTTTTTTGAGATTAACTAACATTTTTCGAAAAACATTACATTTATTTTAATTAACAGGGATGAGAAATTTAAAAAATATAAATTAAATAAAAAATAAATTAAATATAGTAAATAATATAAAAAAACATTTTAAAATAATAAATAATAGACCAAATACATTTATGTATACTTTGAGAAACTTTAATTTTCCTTAATAAGCTTTATCACTGTTACAATATAACCTTAGACTAAGATGTAAAATCAGAATAAAAGTTAATATTACACTTCGCAATTGATAAATTAATAACAATACAATGTTTTTTACTTACCATTGTGACAGAGGTAGTCAGAACTGTTTACTAAGGAACATAATAATATTTAGGAAACGTTGCCATTCGGTTCAATATATTAACTAGTTTTACTAACTAAAAAACAAAAATCAAAAAACAATTGGACAAAATAACCAAACAATGGAAGACTATTTTATTGATAAACATAAACAAACGAACCAAAACATATATTTTTTTCTTTTTTAAATAAGGCACAGGTATTTTAGTACATTCGGCAAAAAAAATCTTACTAACATAAAAGTTAACCAAATTTAGATATCAACCAAAAAACGGAACTTTTTCAAATTTTGAAAAAACCGATTATATTTTATAGAATAGAATGATTCACAAATATTTTATAATTTACTTGCTACAAAAAGCCCTTCGTCGCGAGCACCTCTCCCCATCAATAACGAATCCTGCATTGGAAGCTTCTAATGTTATAGATTCATAACCATGTTTTGTTCACTTTTTTTCTGATTTCTTCATTGCTAACTTGCAAAAGAGCTAAAGGTGACATTTGATGTTTAAAAAGAAAAGATGCTATAGTAATATTTATATAGTGTAGCAACACTATAAAAATTAAACAATTTTCGTTATTTAATGTATTTGAAATCAATGTGGCAAATGTTATAACCTACTCTTGTCTTCGTCTTCTTCTCTTTGATAGCAACCAATTACAACTATAATGCCAGTGTCAAGTAAAATACGATAAAATCAAATCTTTGGAAATATAACTAGTCAACTTATCACGTTACTCCCTGATAAAATGGTGGCTATTTTACCAAAACCTTCTATGGACTTTTTCAATCAACTTAAAAAGCCACGATATACGCATTCATATCACTGGACTTATACGCCTTCATCGAACTATATTTTGTATAATACACTACCACAATTAAACAATATAACTGATAATACAATAAATTAAGAAAATGAAAAAAAAAACACAACGTAACTGACGTAAGTTGACGAGCAAAGTCTACTCTTGTCAATGTTTCTTTTATATTTCTTTTGTGCTTGTAATTAAGTTGTCATCCTAATTATTAAAAAATGTCAGAGTAGTTATTTCAGTGATAACATGGGATGCATTTTTGCTTTTATTTTTACGCAGGCGTTAAGTATTCGTTATTATATTTTCCATAATATAGAACTTCTGTCCATCAATTAATTTTAAATGGTTTTACCGATGTTTTCTAAACTAATCTTATTTTTTTAAGTGTATATTTTTTTATTAAATCTAGTAGTTATTGTTCAAAGTCATAATCAAAATCGATTTTTTTTTTGCTCAAGCAATCAATCAACAGCCTGCGGAAGTCAGTCTTTTACTCATTAAATTTTAGTTGATTTTAACTTCTTTACAGGCAACGCTGACCATCGCAATTTGATCCTGATATGAATAATGATCCTGATTCACTACGACAAAATGTTAGATGTTCCTGACGATGTAAGTACTTCAGAATCAACTATTCATCTGATCCCTAAGGATTAGATCTATCATTTTTTATTAAAAGTATGTCAATGTAACAATATCATAATCATCAGTTCGCGGCAGATTACTGGTAGACATAGATTTCTCCTAAATCGGGCCACTTAGTCAGATTTACAGCTATGCCCAAATAATGTATGACCAATTAAAATGAACCTTTTGAATTGAATTTGTCTCATTCGACATTTTTGCGTCTTTAATTCTATTTTTTTTATTATTCATGATTAGTTATTTGTGAGGTAAACATGGAAGACGTTAACTTATTCTGAGGGGGTCTTTAACAAAAATGATTTTTAAGAATTGGTTTTAGGCTAATACATAAAGATTTTTAATGCGATTCAATTATTTATTTGAACCGATGAATAAATTTAATTAAAAGAATATGATTATCCTGATTTAAAGTGAGAATAGACAAACAGTATATGTTATGTACCTACTATCAATGTAGGTCAGTCGGAGTAAACAAACGACTAGCGGTTCTAATACAAAACGTATGCTAATGGCGAATGCTATCTCTGGCGCATAAGTGTTCAAACATTAACTTGAGCGTTTACAGTATCATCCAATTTCACTCACGTTCTAACTAACTGAGGGTTGTCACTGATAGAAGGAATTTTAATAAGTGCAATTTGTCTGGATAATTGTCTGGATCTATTTCAATTTAAAATGTGTTTTTGTGTTTCTTCTAACAGTGATCCGTATCTACTTTGACAAAACTTTATAAATTATGAATTAACAAATCTCTTTAATTTAATATATTCTCCTATAACAGGAGCTCCCAAAGTGTGCGCCGCGGCACCCTGGTGTGCCGTAGAGAGCAAAGAAGGGCGTTGTGAGGCGTGATATAATAGCATTTTGGATTTCGGCTTTACATTTATAGAAGTAAACAATGAATAAAGACCGCAGTGTGCGCTATGTTTGAAAATTCTATCATTTGTAAATATGTACCCAAGTAAACTTAAGCGACATCTTGAGATCATTCACCCTGTTATTGCTTAAAAATGGCATGATTTTTTTAATAGGAAAAATTATAATTTCCTATTAAAAAAATCCTTAGCCTGGTTCAGTAAACTTTTTCAATCGGATCAAAGCAAATAATTTACAAAAAAACAAAATACGTTTTCACTCAACAAGCCTCAGTAGATACCTGGCAACGCACCGTTAGCGTCAGAAAAGGTGGCAAACTGGGTGAGGAATTGTAAAAAACCTCACATTGGACTCAGGTCTCCTCACTTTTTTGCGCTAATCTAATCTTAATTGAGTTGCTTTTCATGCAATTGGGCTTTCCTGAGGTCTCTTTTTATATATTTGATCACCAGGTCGATGGCAAATATACAAATAAAATGCTTCAATTTATTTTTCAGTAAACAATATAATTATACATTAATAGGATGGTACCTTAAGGCAAATAAAAACTAAAATAATTTTTAAATTATATCGCATCATTAAACGATGATTAATGTAATAGTGGTACCGCGTATTATAATTACTACCACGTATTATAAAATAACATAAATTATATTATGGAATCATTAAATAAAATAAATTCACATATAACCACCACGTACATATGTACAACACAAGAATAGTACATAACTAAAAATAAAAATTAAATTAAATATACTTATTACAAATTATTGGGTTGGCAACTAAGTAATTGCGGATTTTTTTTAGAAAATGAAAGACAATTTTTTCCTTTCATTATGATTTGATTGAAAATGTTCCTTTTGATTTTCCATTTTTCAACGAACGCCAAACGAAAACTACGCAACCAATCAAAAAACTTTTTTTAGTGATTGACAGCTGAATTGCCAACTATTAAATAACAAAATCTGTTTTACATTTGTACCACGTCTGCAAACTTAAAAATTCAACTGAAGCCATCTATGAGTGAAATCCGCCATTACTTAGTTGCCAACCCAATACTTATTAAATTATTATAAATGCATTTTTTGTTTCTAAAAACAATAAAATAAAATAACATTAAAATATAAAAGAAGAAATAAATAAAAAATGCATGCAAAACCTATGGTAATCCTGCAGTAGAGGACTTATTATGTAATAAAGTTTTTGAAACCTAAATGTGACTAAAAGTAATTCGTGTATAAAGATGATGAGATTTCGAAAGATTTCTAGGAACATTTTAATAAGTAATTTCCTGAGTCCTCCTGTGGGTTACTTTTGTTGTAGGGTCGACTTGTAAATAATTTGGTGTTATCAATTCTTTCCTAGTGGCTATTTTATGTATCGTTGTTACACAATAACTATACATAAAATATTTAAACACAACCCTATGTTACACTAAAATATATTTTAAAACTGCATTAAATCGCACCGAATGCGAAACGTTAGTCTCGCGTTTTAGGTTAGTCCGTTAAGACGATATATTGTATGCACTTGTTTTTTTTTATTATTTATAAATAAGTGTTCATTATTCATTAATTTAAATATTAAACGTTACATTGTTCAATAAATAGCACTAATAGTTTGCTAAATTTTTCAGTCGACAACGATTTTATATTAGTAATTTGTTTCTTGTTATTTATCACAACGTTGTTATCTACCTAGAACATCCATTTCCTTGAAAGAAATACAGGTAAGAGATACTTTACCTGATTATAAATATTTTATTACGGATAAGGAGACAGGTAACCCAAACATATATAAAATTATACGAAGTAATTATTATGACCGTCTACAATGGTTATAATATTACTACTGGCGGAGGCTCGGTGCGTGAAATCGAAGATCAGGCTAGGTGGAGGTTCTTGGGGGAGGCCTATGTCCAACAGTGGACTGCCATAGACTGTTGATGATGATGATGATGATTGATACTGTGTTCAGCGACCCGAGCATTAATATACTTATTATGTTTTTGAATTTTTATTGATTTATACGTTTCCTTTAACACATTAAATAATTTTTAAATACAGTTGCTAAACAAAAAATTGTTTATTATTTTATTGGATACCGAAATATCAATGAAGACTTAGGTAATTTCATACTTAAACCTGTTGATGAGTTATTATTGTACGTGGAAATACTACAATTCTCATTATTTGAGTAAGTACCTAAGTCCATATTATCTCTTCGTATTTATTGTGACAGTCTGACACAACTCAAATATTATATTATGCAGCCTTTGTCTCGTTTATAATTGAAATGGTCGTTACGCTACGATTGCTAGTTAATCTAGCTTTTCCATCCATCTATGCATCCCATAACTTGTGCTCAGCGCTTGCCGATGAAACAAATAAAACAATTCCACGAATATAAACAGAATGACCTTATATAAAAGCTACCGTACGTGATCCTTTGATTACTTGAGCTAATAAAATTTTCTAAACAAAATAACCGGCAGAGCCTAGGTGAACAACTCAGAAGTTAGAGATTAATTATTTAAACGCAAACGTAATGGTAACAATGTCATTTGCTAACTTCGGTGAATGACTACTTATCAGTACTAAGAACGTGCAACTATTTGCCCTCTCTCAACAATATAGAGCAAATATTTTGAATTTTCTACAGTACTGAGTCAGTGGAGCTCTAAACCCAGGAGTGGAATTTATATTACATACATAAATATACGTATAATTTATATTACATAATACACAATTAGGGATAAAGGTTTATCTTGGAATATTAAATAATATTTTATTTACCTGACTCCGAAGATGCTTTTTAGTTGACATGCTAACGGTACTTTTGCGATCTAATGATGCGTCTGTGACTAATTAACGACTAAACGACCAATAACAGTTGCTTTTTTGTATGTATTGCGTACATAGTTTAAATTTTCTAGTGTGTATAAATGCAATACTGAGGCGCGTTATTTCAGCTTAGACGATCTATACATACTTATCGTCACGCCCATCTCTTGTAGGGGTAGGCAGAGACCACAGATCTCACTCTGCTATGATCTCGGCATACTTTCCTTACTTCCTCCACACTCATTACTCTCCTCATGCAAGCCCGTCGGTTAAGGGTATTAGGTAGGCTATTGACAACATCTCAACATTCGTTTGATTAGATATTCATACTGTGTCCGTTTCAGTATGTCGTTTAGTAATTATTTTGCTCTTCATTTTGTAAAAAATAAAACATTTCCACAAAACTGATTTGATTAGTTTCAGGGTCGAATGATCGCATAAAAATTGCCGGTCCTAATTAAGCAATTCAATACGAGATTTGTATTCATATACTCATTATAGTACAGGCAGACATGTTACGGGTGCTAAAAGTAGTGTTTACATGGTAAGTGAGAATTTTACGAAACGAGGTAATCAGGATCGCGATGCGTCAGAGTTCCGTGTCATGCCGCCCACGACAGCGTGATATAACCATAGTGGTCTACTGACAAAACTTACTTTGCTATGATGAGTAGTCAAAAGTTACTTTTCAAAGTAAATTTTAGCTTAAAAAAAGATTTGCATAAAGTAACGCACGCCTTTATTATTTATTGAGATTTACGCCTTTCAACCTATTCCGGGTTTAACGTTTGTCGGATTCGTTTCAGGCCACGTTTATCAGAGATCTGACAATTGTTGGAGCAAACGAGTGCTGGAGTGCCGCGTCTCGGTAAACGTAATGTGGGACGCCCCTCGGCTAGATGGTGCGACGATCTGCGCAGGGCGGCTGGCAGAAACTGGATGCGTGTAGCCGAAGATCGGGCTAGGTGGCGCTCCATGGCGGAGGCCTATGTCCAACAGTGAACTACCGCAGGCTGCAGGTGTATATAGTGATAATGTGTGGGTTCTCCATAATTTGAATGAGCGCCAGCTGATGCAATATATGTTTGTTTGTGATCAGCTTATTAAAAAGAACCAGGAAGAACCATTTCTTTAGAATATGATTACTGGCAACGAAAAATGGATACTATTCAACAATGTTGTGCACCATAGATCTTGATCTAAAAAAGATAGTGCATCTCAGGCATCGCCAAAGATTAGATTTCTCCCGAAGAAAGTGATGTTGTGTATTTGGTGGGATGTAAAGGGTGTAGTCTAGTATAAGCTATTCACTCAGTCAACTACTGTGAACAACTTGACAGTCTGTAGATAGCTCTTGCATAAAAACGGCCTGCATTGTTTAATAGACGACAAATATGTTTTCACCATGACAATGCGCGACCACACGACACACCTGTAATCACCGTAAAGAAGTTGATAGGGTTATCATGGGATATTGTACCTCACCCTCCATATAGCCTGGACATCGCACCATTTCTACTATGACTACCATTTCTTCCGCTCACTATAAAATGATTATATTTTAACGGAAAAAATTTCGCATCCTTGGACGACATATAAATTCATCTTGAGAGATTTTTCTAGAGCAAAGACGCAGCCGTCTATAGAGATAACATTATGTAACTGTCTGATCGTTGGACCAGAGTTATACACAATATAATTAAAAATAAAAGAATTTATTTTAAAACGTATTTTGCTTTGATTAAATCTTAAAAAACCGAAAGAACTTATATGATAACCCAATACTTGAAATGTAATGTTTAAAATAACAGGAAAATATTATTAGATTTAACAAAAAAGGTATTTCCTTTTTTACATACGTTTAACGTCGATGGAAACACTGGAAAGTTGTCCCAGTAACGTATGATTACCTCTTCGTTAGTATGCAAGATATGTCGTGGGGAATGCGCACGGATCATTGTACTACGTACAGACTACGTGTTTTATAACATAATCTCAGTAGGATCAACCAAAAATAAATGGAGTTTGTTTATCGCTTTAACACATTTTAAAAATAAATCTTTATTGTTTTTTTTTTTAATTTTTTATATTAAGTTTCATATGTAAGTATATACATTTATATGCCATTATTAAGATGAGGTTTAATTTCTTACATATTTAATTTTTTGTCTATTTTAACCTTAAATTAGGACCAGGAGTCGCAAATATGTATGTGAGAATGAAAACTACGAGTCAGGAATTACAAGGGTCGTGTCATTTGTATCGTCAACTTAAATACAATTTACTTATGAAATAGAAATGTAAAGGAGAAAGCGTGTTCCCTGATAAAAAGCGATCAACGCCGCCCATAGACATCTTCAACACCATAGGCGCAATGCCTAAAAACGTTGCCGATCTTTTTTTATTATACATTTATTTTTCGTATTTAGTTAATATAATTTAAAAGAAACAACACAGGGCTATCATAATGGTGTATGCGTATTATATGCGAATTATACATACATACATATAATACATATACGTAATACATATATATATAACAAAAGTCACGCCTGTCTCCCTTTAGGAGGGTTAGGCAGAGACCACAGATCTCCATCCGCTTCCATCCCGACACACCTTCCTTATTCCCTTCACACTCATCCATCCTTCCTGTCACATTCATCGCAGCGAAACGGGTGCTCCGTTCGTCGCTTCTCGCCCTCGTGGGAATCAGGACGTGATGGGAACCAGGTAGCGAATTGGGTATATGAAGATTCGTTTAAGTGAATCCCACGAGCACGGATGGAGCTGAGCCCCAGCAGAGCCATACCAATACCATACCAATACCATACCAATACCATAAATACCAGACAAGCGGTTAGGCTAAGATACTACCTGACCTAAACGCGAATTAGAATATATCGTTAAGCTTATACAAAGCGGTAACAAAGTTATCGACATTGTAGCTCACCTAACCAGCAAACTGGAGTGACCATTGTAGACCATTGGGCAATTGGTTAGAGTAGAGTGTATATGCAAACAGAATGTAAAACGTCTATCGGATGACGTGACACGGCTTACAGAGACTCGTTACGTGTAGCCGAAGATCGGGTTAGGTGACACGCCATGGAGATCTACAGCTGTCTAACAGCAGACTGCTGTAGGCTGGAGATGTACGGTATGATTTTCAAGATCTTGATTTAAAACAATAATGCTATTTAAAAAAATAAAATATGTAAATGTAAGCCTTTCCCAAGTTTAGGGGATTTTCTGTAGTCGACACGCACCGTAAAGTCATCCGTGTCACACTGGCGTTATTGCTTCTTGACCTTGATTTTAAGAGGTCAAGCCTAGTTATTACTTTGAGGAGGAAATATCGGGGAAGTACTACAGATTGACAGAAAATTAGCATTAGTGGTAGCATTTTCTGTATTACCGCGTTACGTATGATAAGCGTAATGATCCGGGGCCCAACTTCTTTTATTTCCCTTTACTTCCTTCTTTCTCTCCCTCTATTCATACCGATTTTGGTGTTGCTAATGTTCATGCATGGCGATGATTGCTAACCATCAAGTGACCCACTTGCTCTTTTTCATTCCTCTTCCATAAAAAAGAAAAAACATGTGGAGGGTAAATTAATAATTACTAGGGAAAGAGGTGCTTTTTTCTCATTTCTTCAAATGTTATTATAATATACCAAATAAGAAGATTGCGGGAGGCTATTAAAGAAAAAAAAACGTGGCAAATTGCGAGCGCACCCGCTCATAAAGCCGCAGTTGCGATAACTGCCATTTTGGAAACGGGATTCGAATTACTTAAACACTAACCCTATTCGCCAGATTTAGCCTCCAATGACTTTTGCCTCTTGCCTCGGCTCAAAGAACGCCTCCAAGGTAAAAAAATTGAAGACAATAGCGAAGTGATGATAGCTGTTGAGGCGTTTTGGGAGAGTCAAGACATTTTTTTTCTATGAGAATCCTAGATTTAGAAAAAAGATGGACTAAATATATTAACTTGTTACGAGACTATTTAGAAAAATAAATTATTTTTAGAACCATAATCATTCGCCTTTATATTCATTATCATTACTTTTGGATCAACCTTGTTATTTATTATTAAGTATTTAAAGTGAAGAAAACAATAAAAGTTTTCTTTTTCTGAACTTATAGTTAGTGGGTTTGATTTTTTAAATTACATAATGCTCATAATATGATTTGTCTACGTCTAGTCATACCTACGTAAAAAGAATGGTTAACGACTTTTTGTACTAAGGCGTATCCCATAAACTTATTTCTTTTGCTCATAAAATACTACAAACAAAGGGTTATTAAATCAACGACGTAAAAAATAATTAATTTCCTATACAATTGAGACAATGCACAAAGATCTTCATATAAAATGTAGTTATTATGAAAATTTGATGTAAAATAATTTGTGTTTTTTACTGGAGGAAGTGGATTAACATAGAATTAAACCGTTAAGACAAACCTTAAACCTTAACGGTTGCATTCCGTAGATGATGATCCCTATTCCTGATGATGCCTCGTGTTGAGGCGAAACACGTGTCGTATACATTGTGGAAAATTGGTGGTGCGTGTTTGGTGTTATTGGTGTTTATGACAGTGGTTGGGAGGTGGTGAGTTGGTGACGGCCGTTTTCCGGTAAAATTTAGTTTAAGTTCTATATAAATCCACTTCCTCCAGTAAATCACACATTGTCGAGGATCTTAGCGAAGTAAAAATGACTAATAACTGACTGACTGACTCTAATAATCATCTCTATTCTTTTCTTTTATATTGACGAGGGCTGCTACTCATTCTACAATATCTACTGAAACGATGGAAGATGCTGAGGTAGGTAACAAACCTTGACTTGGACTGCTTTTGGATAGGCCGGATGGGTTAGTTAGTTAGACAAGACCTGTTACAGAGGATATCACGTGTAGATCGTAAAAGCTAAAAGGTAAGGTAGGAAAGTTCCTTTAAACCTGTGAAATATGACTGCTAATGAAAATCAAATTATAAACTAATTTAGAATACAAGGAAATGAACAATTGACTAACCATAATATTACGAAACAATAATTACAGCCGAAAACCCTTCGACTTGCTTAATTATGTAACGGTTATTGATATTCTCATTTTAACTTATTCACTTTAAATTGATTGAAAATGTTGCTTTTTTCATAAAAGTTTTTGGGAGAAATTTCACATAACCATGGTTTGGTCCTATGCATTTCAATTTAAACCCTTAATTATATTCAGACCATTCGGGCTCCAATATGTCCGGTCTTGTACTCCAGTCTGTTATACAATATGTAAGAGTATGTATTACGGAATATCAGTTCCAGAAACAGTTTAATACAAATATTATTTTTATCAATCATTTATTTAAAAAGTAATTCAAAATAGAGAAGAAAGAAGGAGAAATTTGCATTCATGCGAACGAGTGAACAGACTTTTATAGACGTTAAATACGCCAATAGGATGTATAAAAAATATATTGTATAATAAAGTACATGAAAAAACATAGGTAAACGATTAATCTTATAATGCATGAATAAATAAATATTCTTCTTCTGCTTCTTTGATGGAATTTACCTATTATGCTAGTGTCAAATAAAATAATATCTTGTATCTTGAAATGTAAATTTATATGCGATGAATAGCGTGTCATGATACGTCTTGATAAAATGGTGGCCATTCTACCAGAACTTGCATGGGCTTTTGCAGTCAAATTAAAAACAGGATACTCGAGGTTTTTTTAATTACACAATTGAATTCTACGCCTGTGAGTAAAACGCCACGAGAATTAAACAATATAACTGCTACTAACATGAGATTATAAAAATGAAAGAAAAACACAGCGCCAATGATTGACGAGAAAAGTCCCCTAAATATAAGATTTAGTATTTTTTTTTTGGGTTTTTTATATTAATCCTGAATAGCATACTATTTTTTATTTGATTAATTGCATAATTGGCGTAACGAAACAACGCGTAATTATTGACAGACGCGCACATAACATAACTTTTAAATAAACTTGTATGTGTATTATAGTGCGGTGGGAAAACCGTCGGTATTACATTTTCATTTCTCTACGACAGACGCGTCATTTGCGGTAAAACAGTAAGTACGATTGTTTTAAAACATCGCCGTATTGTTACGCTGCCAGTAGTTATATTCCATTTGAAGTGGGAGCTTGTTCGTGGACGAAATGTCAATTTTCCCGGCTTTATCCACGCGGCCATTACAAAAGTTGTTACCGGTCGAAACAACGTTTTGTTTTTCAACAGAATCGTGTAAATTGTGTGTTACTGAAATTATAGTGCAATAAACGTGAATATATGTACAAATTTATAAATAAGGATTGAGAAAAGTGATAAGTGCATAAAAGTAAAAGCGCTCGTGGCTACTGAAATTATAATGAATAAGGTAATTATTAGTTATCTACAAAATTTTAATTCACGCTATTAATGAATATTACGTTATGTTATCGAATTATATGAAAGAAAAAAAAATATCATAATAACGAAATTGTAATTATAAATATTTATACTTTATTGTTAGCATTCTAATATTATATATAAACTTAGCTAATTTATTTGTTCAGCGAATCGGTCTCATTTAAATGCTATTTCTTTAGAAAAAGAATAATTTTTATTTAAGACATAAGTTGAATTAATTATTATATTACTCCTGTCTTATGTGTGCGTAAAAACTTTAATTTTACTCCGAAATAAATAGAACTCATTTTTTAAATTATATGTAAACCTATAATTAATGTTATTATATATCATTATTTTATTTTATTTATACTATGATATTTACCTTATATAATATATTACTTTATCTTATTAATTGTAAATTCAATATTACTTAATTTCTGAACTGACCTGAAACAATTCGTATCATATTGTGTATGATTTGAACGTTTATGATTTAAATCTGCCATGTGTGACTTAATTTATTAGCTTTATTATTATTCTTTATCTCTATATATTATTCTCTGCAATACGTAGATACCCTTGTAAATTAAAAAAAAACAGGAAAATCCCTTTTTGCGTTCTACTTTTTAAAATCTAATAATGTAGTTTTTCACACTATATTAAATGTAGATGAGAGATGGAAAACAAAATGTAACTGATTCACTATTTTTATAGATGGATAAAAATAGCAACATTGTTTCTTGGTACTCTTCTCCATAATTAATACCTCCGTTGTTCTAATTGGAAATCAGCACTGTCGTGCTACATAATTCTACTATTCTACCAACATTTTTTCTTACCAATTCAATTGTTTTATATAAATCCTAGCAGTTTCAGGCTCTCAACAGCAGTAGTTATACGTACCGAATGGAAACATTTTATAATACTGTTATTTATAGACGTAAACGAACATGTATGTATGTCTGTATGTATGGTTCGTACAATAGCCTTTTATTAATGTTATTTTATTTCTTAAAGAGTTCCATATAATTTTTATAAAGAATGTTTTAAGAAATAAAATATTATCTCATTTCAACCCATCAACCTAATCGTGGTTTTGGGTTCGATTACAAATACTTATTTTTTGTATGCTTTGTCATTTCGCCGAGGACAAGCGTGGTTCAGGGTCTCCTACAACTGAGGTTCGGGCGGCGGAAAAGGGGAAGCCTCGCTGCCCGACATCTAAACCTCAAGGTGGCGGACCATTTGTGCCCCCAAAGAAGAGAGGAGTTGGGGAGCCTCATCTCCACTCCCACCATGAGATTGGTCCCTAAATAGGGACGACGCCGTCGTGCGGTAGCATGCTTCTGCGATTCCCGCAGTCCTGACAAGTGGCGCAGAGAGGTTTAAAAACAAAAACAAAAAAAGAAAAGCGTGGTTAATGCGGTTTGGGATATATATGAGCTGTCAAAAAATCATCCCATGAATGTCGTACAAGGCGACTTAGAGAGCAAATACGATGAGATTGGTTGAGCGCCTATCCGAGTAATAAAAAAATATCTGTAACGGTATAATAATTGTTGTACTGGTTTTCTTTATGGAGAATCAAAAACGTAAAATTCAAACAAAGTACTAGAACTAGGCTTCAAAAGTAATCATGCATACGTACATATTTCGAAAATAGTTACTCGAAGTTTTGCAACTGCTCGCTCAACATTGATGAGCATGCGTGCCTGAGAGTGTTTTTAGCCATAAGAAATTTCCCAGCTGTGGTTGAGTGACGGTGTAAACTATTCTTCATATAATTTCTATTATTATAACAAGGTTAATTCCGCCTTTTCAAACTTTTTCACAAGCTTCAACCAATCACAATGGTATCTAATTTTTGTAACATACATATTTATTAACGGCGTGACTTCTTTCACTTCCTATACCTTCCTAATTTTCTCCCATTATTTCTTTCATCCCCCATTCTTTCTTGAAGATATCTATCTCTATTTAATCACATAAATATATTCTTGAAATATTTTGAAAGTTTTCATCACTGGCAAAGCGGAAGTGTAATTGGAATAAGTACCGAATGTTAAAAGAACTGCGACCAGCAGTTCTTTTAAATATCTATAAAAATAGTTTTCCAGTTTAACAATCTTTATTATTTAAGAAATTATTTCTTAAAGAAAACAAAACATGTTCCTTCGTTTTTTTAAGATATCATATTTGTATGGTTTTTAAATAATTCGGCTACAATTATGTATCTAAAAAAAATACTACATATTTCGATCGTGTAAGCGAGAAATATCGATATATTGTTATTATAAGACTGAAAAATATTTATTAATAAGACTGAAGTGTCTATGTAATTAAAAAATATATATTAAGCTCTTATTTATACAATATGTACGATTCCTAACTTACAGTAAGGCGTTTATTTTTCAAAAAATTTACTTTCTGGATTGAATCCACAACTCATCACTCAGAAGTTACTTACTCTTACCACCGACGCTACAAGTCATTATGTAAGGGCCGAGATCGTCAATGTCATTGTCACTCTATAATAGTTGGCAAACCGGCAACAATAGCAATCAGTTAAATGATAGAATTTATACGTTTTCCCACATTCAGAACTCATGTTACGGTTCGTTTACTGTGATTTAACAAAGTAATTTTCATTTTATTTCTTCATATACCATATTTGTGTATCTATCGACGCATATAGTGCTTCAAACATTTATGCTTCCTAAATATTTTTTTATGGGATAAATAAAAACACAATATTTTTTATTTATCCTTCCCCGAAATATTTTTTTATGGGATAGGAAGGCAAACGAGCAGGCGTGTCACCAGATGAAAAGCAAACAACGACATCCGCAGTGCTATAGGCAGTTCAGAAGCGTTGCCGGCCTTTAAGGAAAGTATCATGGGTGGAGGGGGGGAGGGATTTCTACGGGAGTGTGGTACTTTCCCGGGCGGCCGATTCACTCTACAGATAAATAATAATCTCTTTTCTTGGCAAAGTTTTCGTTTGCGGCGTGGCTCTGTCACTAGAAAAATAGTAATTAAATAAATAATAACTTAGTAGATCTAAAAATATAAATACACAGCATTGCTAATATTCTTTTTAAATACAGAACAAAAGTAATGTCCAGATCAATTCAAAGGTATTTATTTTCCAAACAAAATGAACCTGTGCCGTTCTAAAACAAAAATAAACCTACGCTTACCTAAAAGGTTTGTTTTTTTTTTTTTTTTTTATGGGATAGGGGGGCAAACGAGCAAGCGTGTCGCCTGATGGAAAGCAATCAACGCCGCCCACGGGCAACCACGACACCGCAGGAGTCGCGGAAGCGTTGCCGGCCTTTTAGGTATGTATAGGCTTGTTTTTTGAAGGTTCCAATGTCGTAACGGTTCGGAAAGACCGCCGAGGGTAACTGATTCCACAAACTGGTGGTGCGTGGAAAGAAGTTACGAGCGAAACACACCGTAGTAGATCGCCACTCATCCAGGTGGTGGGGATGAAATTTTTCTTTACGGCGAGTTGTGCGGTTGTGGAATTCCGCGGCGGGAATTATTCCAAATAATTCCTCAGAGCACTCCCCATGATAAAGGCGGTAAAAAATGCTGAGAGATGAGACATCTCTCTGCAGCGCTAGAGAATCAAGCCGATCGGTGAGATCTTGGTCATCGACGATTGTTACGTACATATGTATATACACACAGCGCTCCTTATATTCCGAGTGTTTATGGGGGGTAGTTATTACTTACCATCAATCAGGTAGCTCGTCTACCTTACTATAAATACAAAAATATATTTTAATGTTCTATACGCATAAAAAAAGTCTACCATTCGATATGAGGTTGGCTTATTTGTTGACGATGTACGTGAACTGTCATCTAAATTACACGTAAGTCCAATTATTTACGCGGTATGTGAGTGTAGAATATAAACTGACGTTATAAAATAAAAGTGGAAACGTGTTGAACGTTCGTTACCTTTACGCAAACAATAACAAAATGTTTCACATCTCCAACGGTTTCAGTGAAATGTAGACGATTTATGTGTTAAGCAATTTATTGTATTAGAATTAAAACATCCGCACCAGGATTTACGTGTTAATGTAGGTTTTTCAGTAAACATCGAAAACTAAAAATGAAGGCGTATTATGTGACCATAATTATTGAATAGTACAAGCATGTGTTAAAATTATTTCCCACAGATAAATAATTCTTTTTGTGTGAAATGACAGTTTAATTTGAAGTGACATTCGAAATTATTTAATTTGAGTAAGTTTTTGAATTTATTTAATTATATTTAACCCGGAAAATGTTTTATTTCATTAAGTAGGAAGTTTACATTTTCATGTTATATAAAGTATTAAGTAAAATGATTATAATAAGTAGACATCTATGAGTATTTAACTATTGTTTTGACAATAAAGGTATCGTTGTATTATATATAAATACTATTTTGAGGAAATCCATTATAATATTATATGTCCATATGTAGAATAAGTTAATACTTGCAAAAAATATATAAATATGTATTTTTATTTATTTATTATTTACTCATATTTATATATACATATACATTTTTGTTTATGGCTGTTTATTAATATATTTTCTTCTATCATCCTGAAGATGTAATGTATTACCAACCTACATCAAATTATCTTTTTAACACTGTCTATCCTACGGTTGTCTGGAAGAAATCGCTATTAGCGATAAGACCGCTATTTGTTTATAAATATTACAATCAATAATTGTGTAAATCTTTATTGTTTCGATTACACAAATTACACCCTCCGGTCCGCTTTTATTTTGCCGGAATGTACTTGTATTCTGTTCAAATGATCTGTGTATACTAAACATGAGTTTCTGAAAAACTTAATGAGAAAGCATATATAATACGATTGTTTCACTTCATCTCATTGCGCAGATTAACTACCCAACATTTTTTTATTTCTTTATTTTTGAACGTGCTGATAACGCGAAAGTCGCGGGTTCATACCCCTCATGGACTATAGTTAAATGTTGTTTAAATTAAATTCCCAAAGAGTACTTTTGAAATACTTTAATTTATGTACATACGTGTTTATATTAAGGTGGACGTGTTTATGGCCGACTGCTAAGTTATCGATTGTCACTTGATTTGTTTATAATAATGAAGGTTGACGCTGCACGACACCATACCCCTCTTTATCGTAGAAGAGGCAGTGTTGCGCCTGAACATACTTAATGCCAAAAGGTTTCCCTTACACACTTAATGCCTAGGTACGTTATGTCAACGAATAAGCAAATTAGGAATCTCAAAGAAGCGGTGCATAAAAGTTTAATATAAAGTATAGTTGTTTTGACAAATACATAATCAGTATTATTTTATTTTGAGCGCCCCTTTGGTCAACCTTTGGTCAGATGGAGCAATAACCCGTACAGGACACCTGGCAAAGATTGTATGCACCTTGGAAAAAGTCTATGTCCAGCAGTAGACTGCCGTGGGCTGATGATGATAATTTTTATTATTTAATTAGAGCAGGCCAATGAGTATATATATATATATATATATATATATATATATATATATATATATATATATATATATATATATATATATATATATATATATATATATATATATATATATATATGTATATGTGTGTGTTTTCATTATTATTATTAACTTTATCCTTCCCGCTAGTCTTTGTTAGCTTCATAGAAAAGCTTCCAGCATTTCTATGACGTTTATGTACGTACGTGCTCGCAAGCGAAACCTAAGATTTAATAAAATAATGAAAATTTAACTATAACGTAACACATTAGGAAAATAAAAACATAATAAAAAATATTAAAAGATTTTGTTTTATATCTTTCCCAGGTATCGGAAGCGAGCTTCGTGACGAGCGTGGAGGACGCGAATCGCGTAGACCAATGTACCCAGACCCCACCGAGCGGGAAGTCGCGTCCACGCACACTCCAAAGGTACTACACTACCGACCACATCTACGAGCGCTCACACAAGCACCGCCACAGGCACGACTTTCGACCAAAGAGCCTAGGTCTAAGTGACTCGTATCCTTGTTTCGGCAAGCCGCCGAGCTATGATAGCGGGACCGCAGCCAAGTAAGACTTTCAAATGCACTATTGTGACTAACAAATCGTAAGTATGACACTTGGATCGATCAATATTGTGGAAATCAAATTGTAGTTATTTCTAAATTGTAGATGGAACCTTAGCATTTTTTTTTAATTTAAAGTATCTGCCCACATCCCACTTTTAGGCAGGGGCCTTTCCATTTCTGGGGGAATGGACGTATTTTTTTATTTTATAAAATCTTCAACCTAAATTTTGTAATAAAAGTGCGGTCATAAAGCTTTGAGACATTTTCTGCTAATTAATCGCTTAAAAAGCCACGAAATCGATTTTTTTATTGGTTTTATCATTTTTTAATGATAAACACGTTCTCTTTAAATATTTATCATCAATAATAATAATTATTATCATATACAGACCTAGCGTAAAATGTTTTATTTTGATTTAAAATTTCAAACGTTCATTCTGAGAACTTTTTATACAGATTACTCTATATAAAATCAATTTGAATTATGTAGCTATTTACTTGAAAATATATTCACTCTATATCGATTTTGTTGATTTTTAACTTCTTGTAAACATAATAATATATTCACACATATTCTAGTTTTATTACCGGAAGCCTCAGCTTTTCCTTGCTACAAGACACGTTATGGCCAAGCAATGGCCTATTTCAAATAAGGTAGTTTTACATCTCAATTAAAATGGTTAACCTCGTCTTAACCACTAGTATTCTTTCCTGTTGTTAACTCAAATAGTAATAAAATTAAAATAGAAACCATGTAAGCTCTGTACTTTCCATAGACTTATTATAAATATATAGTATAATTATTAAATGTTGTCTATTAAAATAATAAAATTTGTATATTTTTATAAGGAAAAGTACTTACTACTTGTACATTTGTACTTTGTTCTATTGTTTGTTTCTTGCTTAAAGAGTTAATCCATTTTTTAGAACACTATTTCCAATGGCAATAAAAAATCCATATTTTTTGTGATCTTTTAAAAATAGCCAACATCTAAGGTCCCGTTCCTCGAATATCTGTCTTCAAAATGAACCTAATATTTTCAATGATATTCAACTATGCAAGCATCAGTAAATTGGTCCTTTAAATTGTTTTTTTTTTGGATTATTCCGAAACTCAGTAGGACAACAGCATTGTAGAAAGCAATCCTCTATACAATTTCAGAGGAACGAAACAATGGAAAGTGCTGAAAAGTATCGGTATATACAAATGCCGAAAGTACTGAAATTTATTTTAATCGATAATTGTGGTTTAGCTTGCAATGCAACAATACCTAGATAGGATGGTTTCACCTTGTGTTGATGCCTAAAGAGACGTGCTAAAACAACGTCACGTGTAGGTATTCTGTCTACTCTACGTTATAGGTCAAAGTAAATAATCGTTAAATGTAAAAATTGTCACATTCTTTTTTTCATATTAGTCATAATGGGCTTTCATTAAATACTGAAATTGATATCTTACTAAATACACATGTGTTTTTTTTTATGGGATAGGGGGCAAACGTCAGCTTGTCACCTGATGGAAAGCAATCAGCGCCGCCCATAGACATCCGCAGCGCCATAGGCAGTGCGGAAGCGTTGCCGACCTTTAAGGAAAGTAACATTATGGGAGTGGGAGGGGAAAAGGAGTGGGAGGGGAAAAGGAGTGGGAGGGGGGAGGGAGTGGGAGGGGAAAAGGAGTGGGAGGGGAGTGGGAGGGGGAGGGTGTTGGGCCTCCGGAACTCAGACCGCTCACCGTACGAAGCGCGGTAGCTAAGCTGTACCACTCAGACGCCCGTTTTCTGCGGGAGTGTGGTACTTCCCCGGGCGAGCCGGCCCAATCATGCTACAGACAAATAATATGCCATTCTTGTTAAAGTATTCGTTTACAGCGTGGCTCTACCACTTATTTTTTTATTTAATTCTCGCTCTTTTTATTTAATTTTTCATACGTTTTTTTTGTATTTTGTAAGAAATTATCGGAATCTCGCTATACATATAATAATTTGCCGCATTTAAAATGTATATACTAAAATAGTAAATCCATTGAGTATACACTATTTATCGTTATATTATTTTTAGTACCTACTAAGGTTTTACCACCCATCGTACATTATATAATACATAAAAAATATTTTTTATTTTTCCTGTGTACGAACCTGAACGCGCACAAATTATCTTCAGTCGAGGAAAATAGCATAAAAAGCATAACATTCACGATTAGCATAACAGTCAGAACACAGCAATGTTGATAAACAGTATGGTGTACATTTTACAATACTCATTTCTTCCGTTAATTTTGTCGTATTTACGGAAATTCGGAGCGAATTCATAGTGGAAACTTATGTGAGTAGTAGTACTAAGTTCTTAATTGACAAGAAAAAATTATGTTATTTATAGTTTAATGGTATATCTTTGAGTTCTGTTTCAAATATAATATTTTTTTTATGGGATAGGAGGGCAAACGAGCAAGCGTGTCGCCTGATGGAAAGCAATCAACGCCGCCCATGGACAACCGAGACACCGCAGGAGTCTACTGAGCACACGCAGCTTTTTCGAGGCCAGCTTGGCCTTTTCTTTATATAATATATCGTCCAAATAGATCGTCAAAATATAGAATATTTTGACGATCTATTTGGATTGCCATCGGCTGCTGATGATGATTACAATGGAGTGTAATCATCAGCAACCGACGTTCTTTTAAGTGGCGTATAAAATAACGTTTCTGAAATACTATTACAGAGAAACTTATATGTACATATCGACCAAAAACGCGAAAACGCTGTAAATGACACACAAGTCAAAAAAATATTGCATATTCGGATCTGCGTCGAATTGTCTGACTCATAGCTCTACGACCAATAGAATATTTTGTACAATGTTTTATATGATACAAATAGAGTTTTTTCAGAAATGTTAAATGATTTTTAGCTGTGGTGGTAAGTTTTCATTTTGCGGTTTTATGCGTCGATATCTATATTTTATTTGGTTTGCATTTATCGCATTAGAATTCTAAATTAACTGTGAACGAAAATATCAGAGTTAGAAATAGGTGTTAATTTTCAGTACTTAATAAGATTTGACGAAGATAGCGACGACCTAACTGATTGTGTAGCGATGTTTCTCACTTTATAGTCAATGATTGCAGGTTCGATTTGCGCATCGGATTAAACATATGAATGTATAGCCTATAAATATTTATTTTGAGTCCTTCCAGCCAATCAATCTCGCCAATCCATCCTGTACAGTTATTTAATATTCATTCTTCTATAAGTGGCGAGACCCCACTAGCAGTGGGACATGTAGGGGCTATAAAATAATAGACTTTTTATCGCACAAAGAATTACTGTTTTAATATTTTTTTACAGCCCACATATGCCCCATAGCTGAGCACTGGCCTCCCTATTTCCTCCTCCCTTAATCCACCACGCTTGTCCCATGCAGATTGGCAGGGTTACCAGACTAGGAATAAATATCTGTAGACCATACATATAATATATTTATTCCGATGCATATGTATGGCCTACAGCTATTTAAGGCGGGGGGCTTCGCCACTGAGCTAATTGGTCGTCGTTTAAATATGATGAAGATTAAATACAAATGTTACTTTTTAACCACTATCTTATTACCAAGTAGTTCCCGGAATAAAATAGGGCCGCAACATTTCTTTTATTACTCAAGTATACGCTGCTGCCCATTTATTAGTATTTGCTCCCTTTGTCGCCTTCCATGACACCCACGGGAAAAAAGGGGTAACCCTATTCTGTATCATAAACCACATAGCAAAAAAAGAACACAAAAAGCCTATCTATCCTTTGATCTCATGTCGAACCATTTCACGTTATACCTAATATACAGTGGATCCGCGGTAATCCGACAAACGTTTTGCACGTCCATGTCGGATTATCGAATTTGTCGGAATTATATCGAAAGTCCGGAATTATTTGAACACCTTGTAATCTGGTAAATTACAAATCAAAGAATCTATTTAAACTAAAAATCATACTACATGGAATATACACAATGGATATCAAATATTTTAGTATAAAAATAACATCATCAGTGCTATAGAACTTACAATAAGAATAGAGGTGGCACGTATAAGTTACAACCTGCATGCATACATGCATTATATTAGTGAAGATTTGGCGAATTTTTTATGTATAATCAACAGTGATAGGCGGGGGGGGGGGGACGCCGGACAATACAGGGTCCAGATTACCGCGGGTCCACTGTATAATGAAATTATGTATCATATAAAATCCACATTTTTAATTCTGTTTACTTCGTTTCTAGGTTTAAGGTAAGCGTGACAGACAGTCCAACAATCTCAATCAGTCCGCCGCACAGCCTGGATTACACGTGTGCCAAAGGCGGCGGTAGTCCGAACGGCAGCGCTACACCCACAGGAATGCTCTCCAGCAAATCAACCGCGACCACAGTCCTGTTGAGTCCAGGCTATCTTCAGAGTACCTGCCAATGTAATCAATCTATTAAGGTTAGTTTATATGACTATAACTTATCTGTAAATAAACGCTTCACCTGTTTAGACCCTAATAAAGACCACTCTGTGGTGGTTTCTTGTTGGTACGTGATCACAGGCGTCTCAGATACGTTGCCGACTTTTTGTGAACGCCTTTTGAATAAATATAACAATACAGTTAAAGCCACGAGCCTTTCCATCGATTCCTAGTTGCGAAATACGTAATGCCGTAACAATACAGCTGATATTTTATTATAATCTATCTGCCAGATAATTATTTTCGGTTCACTTTAAATTCAAATAATTGTTATAAGTCTGATATTTGGAATGGGGTGGAAAGACATTCACGTCATTTTCACAATCGTCATCTTTCACCATTGTTCTGCATTCAGCTATATAATAAACAATGTCCTGTCGACCGATAATTATGTGACAGTCAGTCAGGCCATGAATATTCTAGTCCGACTGGCTATCTGGACACGAACCAGACTGTTACGTACCGAACTTTAAAATCTTTCATAGATACAAAGATATAAATGCGACTAGCTAGCCACTACGAGTAATATAAATTTTATTACCGTAGGCACTGTGTGATTTGTAAGATTAAAGACACCGTTGGCAAATATTTCTCACATAAGACCGTACGTTTTGTGAATCACTTAACAGAAGGTAAAAAACTTATCAGCAAATATAACAACAAACCATCAGCGAGTAAAAAACTTACATTATGATCTTGTTATTTTACTTTGTATCAAGACTTACAACGCATAGTACCTACTTCCGTTTATCCACAAGTCTTATTATGGACTGAAATCATATTATTTAATATGATACGTTATATAAAGTTAATTTTAATAGAAGAGATAGTAAACCAGCAAGGAGGTCACCTAAAGAAAAGTAATAACCGCCTCTCATGGACATCTACAAAACCATAAAAATGAATACACAGAGAAAAAGTTTTTAATGTGAGGGAAAAAAGGAAATAATGGAAGGGGAAATGAGTTGGACCTGAACTGATATTTTCTTCATGTTCTCCTTTTACTACGTTCTATTTTACGTAATAGACAAAACTAATTTTATATATATTGTAACGCCATCTGTTGGCAGATTATCTAAGAATAATATCGGTTTATATAAAATAATTATAATAATTGTAATTTGTGTAAAATAAATTATTTAGAATTATGTAAAATTCATATAAATATGTATTTTGAATATTGAGCTGTATTTTAAGAATTGTTTTCCTGTAATTTCATTTGTTTGTTAAAAAAAGATATTGTTGCTATGTTGAAGAAAATGTATTAAATTCATTTTATTGTATTTGTTTGCCTTATTGATTTTGTCTATAAAAACCGAAATTCAATCGTGGAGAGGCAGTCTAATTCGAACCCCCGTCGACGCCGAAAAACTCTAATGCATAAAATTCTTTTTTAATCTCACGACAACCTTGACCTCGATGGAAGATATTCAACATTCTATTGAGGTTGTAATCTTGACCGTACCGATTAATCTCCTTCCCATCGTTCAATCTCATGCATTTTATTCCTTCCTTATCTCAACTGCACTGATTAACTCCTTCGTGTCTTCTCCCTTCTACGTGACATTGGCGAAATCATCCGTGCTATTTTGGCCATTAATTCAAATGAATGAATGAATGAATGAAGATATTTTAATGTATTATCAAACCCCTATCCCTCCCTCTCTAGCCGAATCTACGAAGGTATTTAATTTATTATTAACAACAAATATTTCAGAGCGTAAGTGAGGTAGCTCTTGCAATGCCTCCGGCTGCGAGCTGGCATGAAGAAGCGCCGGGGCATGATTCCAATGGGCTCTCTTGGCGAAGACTGCACATGTCCAGGGCGAAACTAAAAGCAACGGCGACCACCTCAGAACTATTGTCAGGTAAGATCATGGAACTACTGGAATAAAATCTGCAATACTACACGATGGCAACTGCAACCTAATACTAATATTATGCTTAACACCATTGAATGCTACGGGGGTCACAGATGACTGGGACTCAACTTTGGCAATGATGCCATGGGGGTCACCGGTGACCGACCCGCCCAGATTGATTTGATTTGGGTATAACCATGTTTGACATGTTAATTGCGATGGGGAGCACCACTATAACTTATCTTTAGAATAAAATATGTCATCATTATATGTATTCCATAACAAAAAATTCATCATGGCACCACGGATAATCCCTATAAAACTGCGTGGCATTCAACGTGTTAATTTGACAACGCTTCTGCAATGTCTATGACACTGCAGATGCAGTCTATGGGAGGCCTTTATCGCTTTCCATCAGGTGACACGCCTGCTCGTTTGCCTTCCTGTCACATAAAAAAAATATCATCATCAGCTTTTGTCAGTCCATTCCTAAATCCAACTATAGATTTCTATACACTAATGGACTGCCGCCGTCAAACCTCAATTAAATACTAATAAAGATATAAATAAATAAAACTATTTAGGCCTGAAAAACTTATATATTATTATTACTAAAACAGAACATTCATTACAATAGATGACAATGTTTAATAAATCTATGAATTATTTGACACTATATCTTGCACGCCAAAGTGGTTGTCACTGGATGGTTAACAACCGCCATCGCTTATAAAACACCACCAATGGCCAGTAGTAAAGTAGTTACTATCGGAGTGAACGCTCGCAGGTGTCATTCCGACATCGGAACAAAAGTTTTTATTGACTGAAGGTATTTATTCCGATTGTAAATGTCCCTTCAATCCGTCATGGAAAAGCGTAGTGGAAAAAGGTTCATTCTCCTCAACTGTCAGAAATCTAGTGGCCCCGTGCCCAACAATGTAATGTAATGGATGTATATGGGCTGTTAAAAATGGAAACCTGCAACACTTGGAGAACTGCATATATGCTCTTGGTTGTTTTCTATTTTCTTGAAATCAGCAATGTCTTGTGAATCCAAAAATCCCATCGAAGGAAGATTAAATACGTTTTGCGAAGTTTGTTAAAATGTACATATGCTATTTTTCAAAGGTTTCGCAATGGTGGCGATGGTGGAATTACAAATCAACGAACCAACTAACGTCCCCGAATGGCTCTTCGTAATGTTCGCCGTGTGTACCACAGTGCTCGTCGCTGTGCATATATTCGCTTTGATGATCTCCACTTATCTCTTACCCAATATCGACGCTGTGAGTAAAATGGAAACACCTGGAGGTCCCACGAGAGCACTCCGAGATTCACCGCATGAGAGAATGAGGGGGTTCATTGAATTGGCATGGGCGTTTAGCACAGTTTTAGGTAAGTTGTGTGAAATAATAGATTTCTACCAAAGTTTATTGCGAATGTTAGTATTATTGAATTTCAGCAATCAATTAATAAATTTATGAATACAAACTCAACAGTTCATTGCTGATATTAACCTGCCTCAGAAATATAGCGTATAGTTAAAGTGTCCATTTTTAAAAACGAAAATTTAAAATTAGCACTTAACACGAATGATATAACTTAAAATATATCGTATATATGTTGCATATAATTTAATATGTTACAGAAACTTTGCTTTATTAAAGCTGGTGATTTATTTTTCATAATTTGTTATAATAAAATATTATAATTATTGTCAAGACTGTTTGTATTGTTGCAATTGTTCAAAATAAAGAACATTATAAAGTTATGTTTATTTTTATATTTTATTATAATTGTTAACTTGCTAACTGGCACATATAGAACCCACTAGCTTCTGCCCGCGGCATCGCCCGCGTGGAAATCAGTTTATTGCGTGAAAACTATCGTTCGACCTGTAAAAGCTATTGTTTCGTGATAAAAAGCAGCCCATATTTGAACTCGGATTTTTAACTATCTCCGTGCCAAGTTTCATGAAAATTGGTTTAGCAGTGTTTAACAGTAGCAATTATCACATCAATATGAAAGTATGGGCGTCCCTTTTTGAGTTAAAAAAATACTTATTTTAAGTATAGCTGAATCTACGCTTTGCAGGCGAATTAAAGATCGTAGACTAGTATTTATTGCTCAGGAAGTTTTCTGTATAGCAACTACCATTAGATGGGCAAAAACATCTACCTCAGTTATCAATTAAAAAATCTTCTAGGTTACTGAACTGTTATAAATGTTACATTAGTACTCAAATAATAATTGTAAGTATAGGTTTTGAAATAGTAATACCAGTACCCTAGTATACAAAACTACGTTAACCTATAGTAAATAAATGTAATAATATATACAAGACTTGCCTTTCCAATGCACTATCAAAACTCGTTACTCAAACGTCAGTTCCCGATCAACTAACCGTCGCCGTTCATTTATATGACACTTATGTTTAAGACAAGGATAACAAAATACAATATGTCTGTTCCATACATACGATACAATAATGAAATAAATGTTAATTTCTTAGATAGCTTAGTTAACACTAGATTGCCCAGCAAGTCATTTTCACTGTTTGTTTATTGAAAAAAATATATACATATTTATAATGATACAATTTCTCAGATGTGGACAGTCAAAAGTTTTACTTAGCTAAGATCCGCGACAAGCAAACAATAACAGAAAATTTTAATAATGTGTGAACTAAAAACCATATAAATGCACTTCATTCAGCAGGAAAACACACATTATTAATTTTCTGTTATTGTTTGCTTGTCGCGGATCTTAGCTAAGTAAAACTTTTGACTATCCACATAGTAATGGATTTTCGCAAAGTAACGCCTGACTCCATTAATCAATTTCTCAGAATTTTGTGGATTTGCATACAGTTGTATATTTCAAAATACTAAGAAATTGCATCAATTGAATATAGCTTTTTCTAAATAAATTTAAAAAGCAGTCTAAATGACTTCATGACTTCTAATATTAAAAATCAAAATATTCTGGATAGTTATTTTTTCACATATTTTCTAGATGTTTAATGAAGCAATATAATTGTTCTATTTTCCAGGTCTGTTCCTGTTTCTGGTTGAGATCGCGATCCTGTGTTGGGTGAAGTTCTGGGATTATTCGTTCGCCGCTGCAACGGCCGCTACGGTCATTGTTATACCAGGTATAACGTATACATTCTATAAAACTGCTAGGGAAAGTGCACCTTCTGCATGACCCCTTCCTGCTTATTACCTGTACTGAGCTGCTTAACTTATAACAGCTTCATTATTTAGAAAACGACCAAACCGTTAGACACTACATCAATATATACATCTTATTATATGTATACGCTGCACATCGTAACCACGGTCTTATACACAGGTCTTTCACCGAAGTCCAATTTCAATGGTGAAAGATTAGTACGATTGCGTCATAACATTTCTTTCGAGTCAACGCCGCTGTACGTCGTTGCTATCGACGGGTGCATGCCGGTTGAGTGACAAGCGACTTGTTCAATTGGTTTATCGCTTTATTCGTTTTATTATAATCGGTTCTATTAAAAGGCATAAAATGCAGAATGCTCTTCTGTCTCGTTGCACCGCACGCCTAACTATCGTCATACCTCTGGCGATCGTGAATTGAAAACAATAAAGCAACCATTAAGCCAACGTACTACTGCTGATGAAAGACCTGTGTATATGACCGTAGTCGGACCAGTTGCTGTTACCATTTTATACGTAATGGATTCAGTAGCGAAGTAACTGTAAAGTGTTGGGTCGTTATGTTTGATTTATAAGGAGGTTGTTTTCAAAATAAGGAACAGTTAATAAATTTGATTGCGGCTGTTTTAAGCAAAACTTCAAAATAGTATTTTTGTGCTTATAGACTTACTCATTGTATTGTTAACCATATTAGATGGGAGTACTTACTGTAAATTGAATATTTCCTTTTTCAATTTTTTTTATTTAATTTTTCTCTTGTGTTTATATTTATATGTATGTTTGTATGTGCATATGTGTATTGAATATATGTATTTAAATTTATATAATTACTTTTTAATTTTTTATTAAGTACAAGCTGCACCACCTCCAAACTAATTTTCTCAGTTTCAGTAAATAAACAAAAAATAAATAATTTTTGTAATCGATTTTTGCGAATCTTAGCAAAGTAATGCTTTATTCTCTTACTGAAATTTATTGATTAATTAAAAATAAATAAACAAGACAGAATGTTGAATCAGTAATTTAGCATATTACGACGATAAACTTAAATAAATGTTTTATTACAGTGCTAATAGTTTTCGTGGCGTTTGCGATCCACTTCTACCACTCGCTCGTGGTGCAGAAATGTGAAACTTCTGTCCAAGACATCGAACAGCTGGAGAACATGAAGCGAGACCTGGATACGGCCACAGTTAAAGTTAATATGTTTTAGGTCACTAATTGCTTCTAAACACGATATTAGATATTAAAGAAACAGAAAGACGTAATATATATATATGGGTACTTTCGGTTAGCCTGTAAGAAATTTGGTGAAATTTCACATTATTTCGTGATTTTTTTGGTTCAAGCGAAACTTGCGATCAGCTAACGGAAAAGTACTGTAGCTAACGGAAAAGTACTGTAATATGTTAATAAAAATATTCAATATTTTTATTAACATATTAGACTAGACTAGGCCTTCGACGTTTACCGAATAATCATGCAATATGCAAGCTAACATTTTTAGTAGTTACATTATGTGTTCTAAGCTGTATATACGCGACTGCTGACATGTGTTGTTAAAACATGCCAACCTGGTGGTCATCATTTATTCATTTATGGTCCTATGTCCCCGAAGTGGGGCAGAGGGCGTCCATAGTGCTTCTCCATTACGATCGGTCTTAAGCGATGCGCTTCGCTACAGGCCATATCAACCCGATGGATGTCATCTCGGCTGCTACGCAGCGCTTCCAGGTGTGTTTGGGTCGGCTTCGCTTCCTTGTCTCTTGAGGAGTCCAATCTAGCGCGTCTGGGAATGTGATCGGGGTTCCTACGAAAAGTATGGCCTATCCAAGTCCACTTGCGACGCAAGATTTGAAGTCCAATCGGCGGTTCGTGATAAAGATCCAGTAGGTATTCGAGAATTTGTCGATAACTTCGGTTAACGAAGACCTGAAGCCGCTGCGTAATGTCCTTTGTTACCCTCCACGTTTCGTATCCATACAGCAGTACGAGTTTGACATTTGAGCGAAATATTTTGAGCTTCACTCGACGAATCAGTTTCCTAGAACGCTATATGGGTCGGAGCTGTTGCTTGGGCTTTAGCTATCCTTGAAGCGATGTCCTCTTCAATACCACCAGATTCTGAAACGATACTCCCAAGGTATGTGAACTTTTGCCCTCGGTCAATTTTCTAAGTCCCAAGCGTTAGTGGCAATAAGTTCTTTCCCTCGCAGCGCATCTCCTGGGTCTTCCCTGCGTTGATTTTGAGACCAACGGTATCAGCCTCTCGCTGAAGGTCATCCAGTTTGACCTGCACGTCTGCATGTCTGTGACTAAGAAGGCACAGGTCGTCAGCAACCTAATGGTCATAGTCCGACTGAAATCAATTTAAAAGGGCCTTTCTCTCACTCGCAACTTTCCACACATTTGCTCTATGAAGCCTGTAGACAATTAGACTGTGGTAAATCTGTGATGACCTTTAGCGAGGTTCATGTATCTATTTATTGTAATATATAGCAACGAAAGAGAAATATACCAACTTTCAATTAATTTTTTTATTTATGACAACTATCAATGCGATACGAAGTAATTCGCTTGAAACGTTAATTCTCACTTAGAAAAATTATAAAACAAAAAAATTTTAGGTTAAAATGAAAATAATCTGACATTTGATGTTAATATAGTTTTACATAATTTATTAAATATAAATGTAAAAACATAGTAAATACTTGAAATATTTAATTATTTAATATAGTAAATGATAGCACCTGGTATATGACGCGTGACACCAATCAAATCGCGGTCCAGCAAAGGACTGAAACAAATAGGCTATTGAAAAGAAAAAAATATTATTTGTTGAATGCAAACCGGTCAGAGTTTATTATTTATATCAACTGTGTTGCCATTATGTAAAAAGTGATATTTATTTATGATGAGGTTTTTCATTGAAAAATTAAGAATATTTTAAATAAATTATTTATGAGTGCGACCTTTACTTTAGCAATTTATTTTAAAATAAATTACTTCAGTCAATTACCGTAATATGCACATTGTTAATTGAAATTTGTACATTTTTGTATTTCCGACATAATATACATTCTGACAAAAAAGTACCGGGTATTGTCCATTTAAATTTCCCGATAAACCGAAACGTCCTCCCACTCATGAGGGTTGACCTGACCTGACGTAGGAATAGGTAAGGCTACATATTGACGACGCGAAGTTTGGAAAGGATGCCTAAAACTGTCATCTTCTGCGATAGCAAACCGTAACCAAGGAGCGGTGGCTCTCTTGAGATTAAGCCAGAGTTTATCCCCGGGACTCGATACCACACCCAAAAACGCCTTGCACGGAGCGTGGAAGACTCACTTGGAAGATACACTCACATATACAATCGAGCAACCACCGTAATCGTAAATTTAACCCCCTATGTATTTTCCTCTTTACTAAACTGAAGACACTCCAGTTTATCTGTTTTGATTCAGTTCAATTCATTAAATATAATGCGGCACGCGTCTAAATACTATCCTTGGAAGTGTCTATAAAAATTGTTTCAAAGATTTCCAAATAAAATGGCATATGGTCATTGCATCAAATAGAAATTAAGGACGTTTAAATAGATAAAATAATAATTAAATGAATATTTTCTTTTAACAATTCCCGATACTTAATTTTTGACAAGATGTATACCATCCAAATGTACTTTTTTGACAGAATGTGTACGTTTACAAATACTTTTTAAGGAATCATGGCTATATGCTAATAATAAGTGATGTATCTCTATTTACTTACATATGGATTTATAATCTGTTAAAACTATTTTTAATTATTTATAATAGCTGCAAGTTTAACCTAGAGAGCAAATTTAATTCTCAATCAGTATTTTAATATAACAAAGTGAATTTCTCAAATTACGTTTTTTATTGTTGATACATGTTGAATGCAAATAAAAATAGATTTTAAAGTGTGTTTCATTTAAAAATAATATCTTGATAATTTGCTATTTGCCTACACATTTATTCTTTTTCTTTATTAACAACCAATTTCTAACCAACTAGAAACGCTTTCACATTTCATGATTTTTATATATCATATTTTTTCACTCAAAATTAAGCTTCATATTTCGTTATTGTAATCTGTTAGAGACGCACGACATTTTATATTTTTAATTTTATATTTAAATGAAATTATTTATTTTTTATACCAGGTTTTTAATTGTAGATCAAACAAAGATTCACATACTCGTATACACCAATTACATTGTAACAAAGAAATACGTCATTTTGTGTTTTATATTTTAAAAAAATTAAAAAAAAATAATAAATGAAATAATGATAACTGAAAAAAAAAATAAAAAAAATATTTTAAGAAAAATATTGTAAAATAATATTGTTAAAAACAAATTGTTATAATTAATATATATAATAACGCATATAATATTTAATTAGTAATGTTGCAAAATACTAATGATGTTGTTACTCCTCGTACTGAAGAATAACATATGAATAAAGTGTAATTAAACTACCTACTTAAAGTATGTTTTTTAATATATAAGACTTGTTATGTCTATATATAAATAATGTAAAATTTTGATATATAAATCAAGCAAATAATGTGTGATTTGATAAATTAAAAAAGGTATATAAGGGTATAACCCGACTAATGGACAAATTCCCTTTCCCTTTCATTTGCTTCTGCTGTATCCTATTCGTTTTTATTACCTCTTTA
This sequence comes from Baronia brevicornis, assembly GCA_031353405.1. Lineage (NCBI taxonomy): Eukaryota > Metazoa > Arthropoda > Insecta > Lepidoptera > Papilionidae > Baronia > Baronia brevicornis. Next base: position 529,483 of record JASFAT010001617.1, read on the forward strand.
TCACACGCTTTGATCTCTTCTAATCAAGCGATTAGGGAAAAAAATTATCATCTTTGAAAGTCCAATATCGTAATTTTTAATTATTGATATATATTGATAACGGAACTATGTGAAATTTTTATATGTTTAAACCCCTAAAAAACAGTTTAGGTAAATTACTTTATATAGAAGCTTAATTGTTATAAAAATGTCAACATAAATGGTCAATTTGTGTGTATTGTATTCGTAAATATTCGTGAAAAATTTTTGTAACTTTATATTAAAATAGTAATAAAAGTAAATAGCGCAAGTAGCTGAAAGCCCATGAAAGGTTCGGAAATATGTCTAGGTTTCATGTGAATGGGGGTTTTCTGTGAGAATATTACTTATTTCCTACACTCCTGCGATGCTGATGTATGTGGGGAGACGCCTATATGTATAAGGCGACGGATCTGGCCTCAAAGTGAGGTAATGGTTCCCATCGTGTAATAAATAATAAGGACAGTTCCTAGAACAAAAACGGTTCTCATAAGTAAATAAAGTAATGGTTTAATAAAAATTTAAATTTATTGCCTGATATGGAAAATAATATCGAAGTCATTTCATGAATAACACTTGGAGGATCTATTTGATGTCATAATAAAAATTGGAAATTTACCCACCAACTTACATTCAGTTAAATTGTTACTATCAGTTAAATTGTTTAATTGTGGTAGTGTATTGTACAATATAGTTCAAGGTAGGTGTAAAAAGAGTGAAGTGAAATGAAATATATATGTGTTTTGTGACTTTTAAGTTTACTGCAAACAGTCCATGGATATTGATAGAATGGTCAGCATTTTATGAAGACGTAACATGATAACTATGACTGACTGACTAATATGTATCAAGATACTCAATGTTATGACATTTAACTTGACACTGGCATAATGGTTATAGGTCATTGAAATCCAAGAAACAGACAAATCAAAATTTTAATACACAAATATTACCTTCCAAAACCAATTAAACACAAAATCAATTTCTACTACTTTAATTTCTTAATAAATTAAAGTACAAGAAAACTACTATATAACATTGTTTTGTTACTTGTCTAAGATAACAAAAATAGGTAGGTTATACATAAAAATATAATGAATAGTATTTGGGCCACTAATACACATTTAAGTTGTATGCTGAAATTTTAATAACAAAGGGTAAGTTTGTATCATCTGCTCCAAATTAGTATTCCCTCTGTGGTGTGTACAATTTACAGAGGGCAGAAAAATGGAAAAGCCTCTTGACAAGTTAGTAAGTAGGCAGGAAGGTGTAAGTTTATATCATCAGCTCCAAATTCCCTCTGCTGTAGGTAAAATTCACAAAGGACAACATAACAATCAGGCCTCCAGCCAAGTCAGTGTGTTGACAGGAAAGCAATTGCATTTTGTAAATTGAATTGATAAAATAAAAAATTGACTTCAACACAAGATTTTAAATTATTATGTAATAGAGAGTTGGCTTATGAATGAGGTACACTATATTTAAAACTACTTAAATAAATTGTACAATTATTTTTTTATGAAAGTATGTATTTAACTATATCAATATTGTATCCTATAAAAATTGCAAATTTTTATATTTAATCTGTCCTTGAAGATTGCATATTTTATACTTAAGAATAATGAATGTTGTCAATAAATTTTATTTGACAATATTCATTAAACTAAAACTTAAGTGTTAAAAAATATTTTGGCTCCACAAGAAAATTCTAAATTAAATGCTGCAAAATCAGATTAATATAGGATAATATTACTTGTGTAACACATTCATAGCGTTAAGGGGTCTAAAACATCTCTTACTGATCTTTCAATCAGCATTTTTGCAATCTGCGCCATATGAAAAGCCACAATGATGAAACTTTTACAAAATAATTATTATTTAATTTTTTATTCATATATACTTTTTTATCGCATACCAACATAAATGTGTGCAAAAGTATCTTAAGATAGAGCAATGAATTATCTATCTAACTCACAGCAAATACACATACATGTATTTTTTTTTTTTTATTAAGATTTACATTACTCTTAAAATAATTTTCTACAAGATGATTAACTCTTCTATGCACTACAGTAAATCAGGTAAAAGTTTTCGTAGATCTCAAATGGATTGACTGTGAGTTTTCTGAAAATGGTAGCGCAATGAATGTGTTAAATAATTGGTCAATATGAAATTTGTGAAACTAAATAGTATGTCTGAATCTATTTAACTTAATATTATTAACACATTGTGCCACTAGCACTGGAATAAAATTAACTTGAACTTGCAGGAGAGGCGGTGGCACTATATGTGTTAATAGGAGAAGAGAACCAGAGGAATCCATTCACTTAACATGATCTTGTAAAAAATAACTTACACTACATAAACTAATTCAATCCAATAACATTCATCACATTTCAATATCCATTCCAGCATGTTCTACAACTAGGACTCCGTTTCTTTTCTTTTCCTCTTCTGGTTTTTCTCCAACCTCTTTTATTTTCTCCAATATATCTTCTCTAGGTTTCCATACCACTAATGACATGTGAGGCTTTTCTAATCTGAAAAACAAATTGCCAATTTTACGCTAACATTTCAAATGAAATTCAATGATATAATTGCAATTTATTTCAATGTTGTCACACAGTTATAACTGTAAAATAGTACAATACCTGTCTAATATAGCAGGTGGTAATAAAGATTCTTCCTGTAACTTTTTAAGTTCATCACTGAGAACTATTTTGTGACCCTTAAGTCTCTCAGAAATTGATGTTGGTTCCATCCCTAGATCCATGCACTCTTCTGATACAGATGATGCAAGAGAATGTGCAGTATAATCTGACGAAATGTGAAGGCTATTTAGATGAGCTGCCATTTTTTCTTCTGTTATAAGCTGTTTTGCTGGACTGAAAAGAACAAACTTGAGTTATAAAATTGGATTCTAGTTGTTATTAAAATATTTGATGTAGCTTCACCATGGTTATTCAACCTATTCATGAATAAATTCTTGACAGACCTGAAAGAGAGTCAGTGTGGCTTAAGAATAAATGAATTACTCATCAAATGCCTCTTGTATGCTAAGGACCAGGTGTTGCTAGCTTCGTCGGAAAGAGAGTTGCAGGAATTGATGAATATAATGCTTGGAACTTTAGAAATGAATGGAATGAAGATGAAAGTGGTAGTTTTTGAAAGGGATGACAACTGATGAATGAAAGACCACTGGCAAAAGAAAATTATGTTACAGATGTGGATGGAAGGGTCGGTAGAGGAAGACCATGGAAAACATAACTTGACCAAATTGCTGACGTTTTTAAGAAAGGCCAGGTCAAGAGTACCCTTAACCGGCGGGCATCTGTGGTCTCTGCCTACCCCAACAGGTAAAAAGGTGTGACAATATGTATCTATTGAAGTATTTTCACTATTTTAATGTTACTTTATACTTAATGTTTCTTCATAAAATCTGGTTCACATATGACAGTGATTATTTATCATCAGTTGATCCTCTTGCTCATTTGCTTAATTATTATAAAAATAAAATATATCAATCTATCAATAATATTTAACAAAGATTGTATCTTTTTTGAAATATATAAGCAAACAAGCTTATTTACAAAATATCAAAATTCAAGAACCTCTTCAATTTTTTCTATCATCCTGTTTAGCTGGGCTATTCTTACTGCATAAGTATAGGTGTAGATATATGTAAAGTAAAGGCAAGATTGGTGTGGCTTTAATCACAAGAATGTAGTGAAGAGGTCAGAAAAGAGTTCATTAATCCATTACAAGGGTTGGCCTTTCAGCAATTACACTAAATAAGCATATTTTGCCCTTAAGTGCAAAACCAAAACTGTTATATCATACCACATATGTCTCTCTGAGCTTCACTTGACTTCATGGTTGCCCTTTGCCCATAACTTTTGTCACATCTAATAATATAAACAGTTTAGTTAATATAAACAGATTATAACTTACATCACTGGTTCAACATCCAAACTTTTTCTCTTACAATGTAAAACTGAAGTAGCCCCAGGCGCTAAAGGTGGAGTTTGTGCAGTAAACTCAACTATTTGGGGCGGCGAAGACATACCCCAAGAAACACCCTGTACGTTCCATGGTGTGCCAGAGGGTGGGGGCATTGCATGTCGAGCCTCTGGAACACCACGATTGTAAGGTAGCCCTGATGAGAGAGCTTGGTGCGCAAACATTTGTTTCGCCAGTTCATCTGACTGTCCGTATTGAAACGGTGGGTGTCTATACACATCCATTTTTAATCCTAATTAAGCCACTCAAAACTAAATTCTGATAATTTTATACCAGATTCAGTATAATCGTCCGAAAATTTAGTAACAAACAATAACAATTGTCACGGATACACTCGCCACTTCGAGTCTTTAAATAAATATGACAGAAGGGCAACTAGCAACTACATTACTGACATAAGGGAATTTACGGGAAAATTCTAGAGTTGCTTGAATAACTTTTTTAATTAACAATATGTATAAATTGTTTTTTTTAAATTATGATTAAAAAGGAATTTAATGGTAGATTTGAGTGTTGATTTGAATTTTAAACAATATTGAATTTTATAAATATTGCCAAAAACATTTTTAAACTTAAAGTCAGATTCAGTCAATGCTTTTGACTTTAAACATGAACCAATTCATGGTGTAATATACGTTAATACTAGTTTAACTCCAATTTCGGTTATTCAGGTTTTAAATGGCCATTAACATAAATACAGTGAAACACAATAAATTTATTCTCTGACTTCTGAGCTTATTTAATTTCAAATTTTATTATTTGTGCATGGTTTAAATCTAAGAATGTTGACTTTTTTTTAGGATATTTAGGGATAATTCCTATGAAAACTAGGGTAACGGCAAAACCGTAAGTGTAAACATTATTAATCACTACAGTACGGACCTTTCACTTTGAATAACACGAATTTATGAGAGAGAAATATTATTTGTATTGACGTATTTGATTGATTGCTTGACTACTTTGCGTAAAAATTTATTTATGTGACTATTGTGTTCCAATAATTTTTGTTATCATTAACTAAATCTAGTGTTTTTCTTTTAATGTAATAATTTTATTTATCTTCTGTTAAAAATATATTCCTAGTATCACTTAACAAAATGGGCCTGGATTTTGATGTATTAGAATTTTGCAAGAAGTTACGACAGAACCGGCCTCCGCCATATCAGTGTCCACTAGAAAAGTGTGATAAAGTTTATAAGAGTCTTTGTGGATTACAGTACCACCTTGTTAATTATGACCATGACAATCCGACTCCGGCTACACCTACAGTTGTTCGAAATATTTGTCGCAAGAAAGGCAGAACTAGAGCTGCCGTACCTACTGGAGACATTGCTCTCCAAAGTCCTCCTAAAGAAGCGTTAACTTTTGCGGAAGCTCAAAAAGTGGTTCAATTTGAGATTGATGGCAAAATTAGCAGAATACCAATTGATCAACCATTGACAATTATTTCATTGGAAGAATGGGAAAGGAAGAATGCAGAGCTAGAGAAACCTTTACCTGTTGTAGAACCTCCCTTAGAACCACAAGTAAAATTGCCTGAAGCAAGCTTTAGAGTAAGTATCAAAGTAAAATCTTTTATCAATTACTTATAATTGACACTGCAGAAGGCTAACTCTCCACTTGTTTTCTTTTCGCATTTGAAAGTTATTTGTTTGTAATCATATATACATATTTTAAAGATGAGTTTTATAAAGGTTTGTGAACTATAAAAAGAGAGACTTTCAATTTTAGTTTATTTATTATAATAACAAAGTCATTCCCTTGAAACGGTGTTCTGTGATGTAGAATATTTTAGCAGAGAATTTAATAGATATTTTTGTTGTCAATCATTCATCAGAAAGTTGTCTAAATTGTAGTTTTCATATGTAGAGTGTCAAATTTTCCCTCCATTTCTTATCAATATTCTTTGACATTCTACTGCTGAACACAAGCCTCCTCTAAGAAATGCTCTGTAGCCCAATTTTCAGCTTTACACACACAATTTATAAATTGTCACTTCAATGTCTGATGGTCATTCGTTCTGTGTGGAGGTTGACCCACACAATGTTTTCCATAACACTGTCTCTATCTTTTTATGTAATGCTTATATGCCTTATTCAACTTTCAGCTTATACCTGACTATAATGAAAGAGTTTGTGATGCACCACCTCGGCCAAATGCCTATATTCGCTTTATTGAGAAGTCTGCAGAAGAGTTAGACGGAGAAGTTGAATATGATGTCGATGAAGAAGATACAGCATGGCTGGCAATTTTGAACAAGAGTAGAGCTAAGCAAGGACTGCCTTCTGTATCTGTAGATACTTTAGAGTTACTAATGGATAGATTGGAAAAGGAATCTTATTTTCAGGTAAATTGAGAATATTGTGCAGAAATGGTTTTTATGTTTGTCTTTAATTCAAATTATGAAATAATATTTTTAGTTCAGTTTGCTTTGCTTTTTACTTGCATTTTGTTAACTATTTTTGTTTTAACGCACATATTTGTCCCACTGCTGGGCATGTGCCTCCTCATTTCTGTAGGAATGGACACTAACCCCAAAACAATTGTTCAAAGTGGATTGGTGGGGCATCCAGATTTGGAATAAATACCTGTGTGAAAATAAAAACTTGTAAGAAATATATACTTTTTAACTAGGCAACCCAAAGCGGTCAACAAACAGCTGCTACGGTGGATGAAGATGCAGTATGTTGTATTTGTATGGATGGAGAGTGTCAAAACACAAATGTGATACTCTTCTGTGATATGTGCAACCTAGCAGTACACCAAGATTGTTATGGGGTAAGGTGTTGTGTTTAAATTTATTAGATTTCAGGACCCTCATACAATGACTAAAGCATTTTAATTCTTTGCAGGTGCCTTATATTCCAGAAGGTCAATGGTTGTGTAGACGGTGTTTGCAGTCTCCATCGCGTCTTGTTAATTGTGTTTTATGTCCAAACACAGGAGGTAATCAGTCAATCAATATAGTTGTAAAAGTCCACTGTCGATAATTGGCCTCTCTCAAAAATTAGGGGTGATTGAACCTGACAAAACATAAGAATGTTTGACAGGCAGATTGTAGATCGAGATTAATTTATTTTACTCCAGTTGATGCCGATACTATGCTAATATACTTTATCTGATTAAAAACATGAGTGGAGAAAAGACCAACATTTTTATATTTCCTGGATTTGAACATTGTTTGAAAATTTTATGCATGTAAGCTTCTATGTACAAAAAATATGGAATTTAAATTGCTTTTAGAAATTTTGAGTTTTAATTCAATGGTTTTTGTTTGTTCGTCTAGGTGCTTTCAAACAAACAGACCAAAGCACTTGGGCTCATGTAGTGTGTGCCCTTTGGATTCCCGAAGTTCGTTTTGCGAACACAGTTTTCCTAGAACCAATAGGTAAGATATTAGGTGTTTTAGTAATTTAATAAAAAACCATATTATGTGTGTGTGTGGGCGTATTAGATTTAATATCGATATTTAATTAATTTATGCAATAGACAAAACTTAATTTTAATATATTATGGCAACATCAAGTTAGCAGATTATGTAAGAATAATGTTGATTTATATAAACAAATTATAATAATTGTAATTTGTGTTATGTAGAATTTTGTATAATTCATATTTTTTTTTTTTTTGAATATTGGGCTATATTTTAATAATTGTTTGGAGTAATTTCAAAAAGCAAATCTATTTTTAGATTTTTTTTTGTTGTTTATTGCCTTTGTTCGCCTTCTCGATTTTGTGTAAAAAAAAGTCGTAATTCAGTCTTGACGAAATTCATTCTAATTCCAACCGTCGTCCCTGAAATGTATATGTATCCATTCAAATGCAAATCCATGAAACAGCATTAGCTCTTGTGTTAATTATTATTTTTTGTTGTTTAGTTCTGATGAGAGTAAAAGTTTGCTTTCTCTTCCAGATGTTTGCTATATATATGTAAAAACCCGTTACTCTAATATAAACCTATTACTCTAATATGCAAACAGTATGTTAAAAATATAATATGAAGAATTAATCCTATTTTTTTAAATTATATGTTTATGCTGGTGTAAGTGACCTGGTGTAGTGATGCATATGCGCATGCGTGCGTGCTTCTGATGGTCGTACGTGTTAATTTTTTTTTTAAATTTTAAAGTCGTATTATTGTTTATTGGTAGACTCTATAGAGATGATCCCAGCGGCGCGATGGAAGCTGCAATGCATGGTGTGCAAACAGCGTGGGGCCGGAGCCTGCATTCAGTGCCACAAAACTAATTGCTACTCAGCATTCCACGTCACCTGTGCACAACAGGCTGGGTAAGCGTCTACTAATAACAGTACAGTAATAACACTGAAACGCGCCATCTTTATGACTACATGAACCAATGTTGCTAATCGAATTTCTTAATATATTGAATACTGAGGCTCAAGTCCAGCCGCATATGGAATACTGTTCTCACCTCTCGGCAGAGGCACCCCAGTATTCAGTACGGTGCGTTTTCGCGAAGCTTCATTCCAAGCACTACCACGCTATGGAACCATTTTTTTTTGTTGACAATTATGTTAGTGTCAAGTACAATACAATAATATCCAATTTTTGAAATGTTACTTATCAACTTGTCATGTTTCGTCGTGATAAGATGGTGGCTATTCTACCAAAACCTTCTATGGATTTTTTCAGTCAACTTCATATGATATAAAATAAATGCTTGTATTGTGATAGACGCATTTATTTCATATCACTTCACTTATACGCCTTATTTTTTTTTATATATTCACGCCTATCCCCCGCAGGGGTTGGCAGAGACCACAGAGCTCCATCCGCTGCCATTCATCGAAGCGAAACGGCTCGTCATTGGTGGCTTTTCGCCATCGTGAGAATCAGGACGTGACGGGTTGCGAACTACGTCGCCGTCATTTTCGACAAATTAGGTATATTAAATTCTTAGTGAATCCCACGAGCCGCAAGGGAGGATTGAGGTCAGCCCCAGCAGAGCCATGCATGCTGAGGTAAGGCACCATAGTCCCCGGGGGAGCCCGACCCCGGGACGATCGGTACGCTTTCGACTAGGCTCGCCCCTGGACACGCATCCATTGGCACGGCAGATCGTGGATTGGCGGAGAGGAAGGGAAAGGATAGAGAAGAAAGGAAGGGGCAGGAAAGGAAATGCGGTTTGAGGGGGTTACCAGGCGCGGAATAAACATTTATAAATCCATATAAATATTTATTCCGATGCGGGAATCGAACCCGCGACCATTGACTCCGCGGGCGGAGGGTCCCGCCACTGAGCCAATCGGTCGTCTACGTTATACGCCTTAATCGAACTTTATAGTATAATACCTCACCACAATTAAACAATATAACTGACTTTTATATAAGATTTTAAAGAAAAACACACCGTCACTGATATAAGTTGGCGGGAAAAGTCCATGTGTTTCTTTTTCTCTGCTGATTATGATTACTTTAGGTTATATATGAAGATGGAAGCAGCAGGCACTGGTCGGGATCCCAGTCAGCCAGTGCAAGTTGCAAAGATGGCCTATTGCGATGCGCATACCCCTGCGCATATATTGCAGGTATTTAAGAACAGTGTATTTATTTTTATAACAGCTTGTGTAAAGTTGAAGTGTTTTGGCAGGGTAGTATTTAGGGCTCTTAACCGCTCAGATACTTTTTGACTCAATTTTGGTTTCTGGCAACCGTGGTTGCCATCAATCCATTTCTCGATTTTTTCTACATTTCTTTTAATTTTTATTAATCAAAAATAATGAATGGAAATTACTTTAGATAAAAAGAGGAATTTTCTGAATTTAGTATGAAGCGCTTGAGCTGTTTTAACGTAATATTCTTTAACGCTGACATCTGGATAAGTAGTGATTCGGATGTTGCATTTTTCCTTCATGGTATTTCCAAAGTGATGCAACGTTGGAATCTTAAAAAAAAAACAACGCTTTTTCAAAGGCTGACAACGCCGCCATCCCTACACCTGAAAGACCTTTCGACTGTGTCCGAATGTAATGAGTAGTGTTAATTGCTTTCAATCAGGCAAGTCGCACTTATAAATAATGGAACTCTTATAACCGACTGAAGAGCTTAGCTTATAAGATATTTTTAATGAGAAAGTATGAATTTGTTTGATTATATAGGAAAGGAGAGCCCAAGAATCCGAGGGGGATACAAAATCTAACGATTTATCTGCAATCCGGCAGAAAGGCAGAGATAAGATTAAACAGGTAAATACATTACTTACCCTACTATAGATTACAGGAAAAAAATACTTTAGTCTGGTTTTTTTTTCGCGGAAAATATATCATCCAAGTGTACCATAATGGTCTCTGAATAAGTTGCATTATGTTTAAATTTTTAACAACTTTTTATAAGAAAAGAATTTATACATTAAAAAATCAAACTGTACCTATTGTTAAGCCACAAAAAGAAAACCAAATTCTCTTATGGTGTGGTCTTATTTTCGGGTGTGATATTATATACGGCTTAGATATTTTAGTTAAATTCAAAGGAAATCTGGGTTAAATGAACTGAGATATGATTGATAAAAAATTTACCATTTTTAGTGTCGCCGAACAATTACTACATTACGATTATCAAAAGACGCGCGTGTGTTTACGAAAAGCCGGCCACGCATTTTGGTGTTGCGAATATTTATAGATAGTTGCTCCCTGCATGCTAATCGAGCTAGAAAACTTTATGAATATATAATCAACAGTAGTAATAAGTGTTCAAAATAAATGTTTAAAAATATTGTTATACAGAGAGGGGTTAGGCAGAACATTACATAACTACCTTACCTAGGTTAGCTGAATTCAAAACCACATCACTTGCTTCCAGGCGGATCTATCATGAGTTGTTTACTCTTTATAAAAATTCCATTATTGATTCACCTTATCTCCTTCAAACACTCAATTTTAACACTTACCATCATGTCAGAACAGAGAGTACTTTCTGTATTTTAGCATTCAAAAATAACACGTCATATTAAAATCCGATGATACGTATGTGAAGATTGTATAATGTATTCTTATTGTAATTGGCAGCATTCCGTACTTTAGTGTAAAGTACTCAGTAATGCGCTCCGTTCACATTTTGAGGCAATGCTCCGTAGCGAAAGAATTAACCTCTTGCCGTGCTTTAACGAGTCTGACTCGTAATGAAAATTTTGGCCCAAACATGAATATGACGAGCCATGCTCGTGAATAGATAGTCGGGCCAAACGTAAACATTACGAGCCGAGGTCGTGTACAGATAGTCGGATCAAACATAAACATCATGAGCCTGGGTCGTGATTGAATGTTAGTTTCTATTTGTACGCCACCAGAGTTAGTAACGAGTCTCATAATTGCTGTTACAAAGTAGTTTATATATTGAAATTTAATAAATAACCCTTACAAAATACAAAATAAAAAAGGTTTAAGTGAATCTGATCTGTTTACCACACGTTGACGCGTAACACTTGGCCCTGAGTTTCGTCGAGCTAAATGGCACGGCAAGGTGTTAAGTAACAGAAGCATGATACTGCGTGATTATTTATTGTGTGTTTACTCAGGCGCGTCGCGTGTTAGCGTTGAAGCGCACGTGGGCGCCGGTGGTGCTCGTGCCAACGCTGCCGGCCGAGCGGGTTGCGGACGTTGCGGCGTTGGCGCGGGGACCGGCCGCCTCGCGCGCGCACCTCATGAAACGGCTGCTCGCCTACTGGACGTTGAAGCGGCACTCGCGGAACGGTGTGCCCCTACTGCGACGCTTGCAGAGCCTCGCCACAAACCACGGTACTACCACATGAAATGACAATATTAATTATTATTATTGAGAGGAAAACATCCAGGGGTCAATGGTCCGGACCAACTGAAGAAGAACAAGTCCTCTAGTTCCGTGGAAGTGGTCCGATTGGCTGCCGACCGCAACAAATGAAGGGCCTAATGAACCACTGGGTGAAGTCTGGTGATCGCGATCTTCAGTCATGAAGGATCGATTGGAGCGAAGGATCATCAGCAGATATTTATTGCAGGAAGAAAAGTTGTATGAGTTTGTATATTTGGGGTCATTGTTTGCAAGAGAGGAAAATGTGAAGGTGACATTGAAAGGCGAGTGAAAGCTGATAATCGGGGTAATTGAGCCCTGCACTCCTATATGAATAGTCATAATGTGTCTGAAAAGGCGGTTCATCGGGGAGTGCTTCCAACTGTGATGTACGGTAGTGAAAGTGGGTTTAGCAGAAGAGTCTGAATTTGGTGGAAAGTAGACTGAATGTGGTGGAAATGAGAGTATTGAGAAGTATGTATGGAATGACTTTGAATGATAGAATAAGGTATGAAATTATAAGAGGTGTGGAGTCCAAGGTGTTGTGATAAAAGTTGTGAAAGGAATGCTTAGATGTTTTGGGCTCATAGAATGGACGGATGAAATACCACTGGTAAAAGAAATTTACGTTGTGGATGTGGATGAAAGGGTCGGTAGGGGAAGTGGTTTCTGCCTACCTCTACGGGAAATAGGTGTGATGATATGTATATAATCATAAGCAGCTTGCCATTAAATACGACCTGTGCGGGCAGGAGGTATCCTATTATAAATACTATCCAAAGTCACTTCTCGAAAAGTCGTGCTACATTATACTGGGATCGATCCATTATCACGGATTCGCATATTGTTGCCAATGAGCCTGATATTGTGGTAATGGATCCAACTACATGAGAGGCAATGAAAGTGGATATTCGTGTTCCGCATGACAAGAATCTTATAAAAACGGAAAAAGATAAATGCATTGAACTCGCGCATACCTACTGTGAATGGAATAGTCAGATTTACAATGTGTATTATTTACTATTTATTATTTATTATTATTTATTTACTATTTATTATTTATTATTATTTATTTACTATTTATTATTATTTATTTACTATTTATTATTTACTCGTCTTCCAATTTGCAGGCACTAGAGGTATACAAGATGGTACTGTTAACGTGAGAGAGCTGTGTAACCAGTTGAAATATTGGCAGCGAATACGACAGGATTTGGAAAGAGCCAGGTATGATAGTTCTTAATAAAATATTCAAAATCAAAATCTATATAAGGTACCTTTTTCAAATTAGGTATAGTCGACTCCCGATAATTGGAAGTTTATAGAGCTGTGTTGCGTCAAATATAAATTTTCTTGCCAGGCTACTGTGTGAATTGGTACGCAAGCGCGAACGACTTAAAGCCGAATACACACGGGTGTGGGAACGATGTGTTCTTCACTCGCTGCGGCCCGAACGCGCTGTGCTACACAAGTTGCTGCGCTTACTGCGGCAGCGTGACACTAGTGATGTCTTTACTGAACCAGTCGATTTGCAGGAGGTAATTGCACTATTATACATAGATAACTTGTTTATTCAAGGCACAATACAAACAACATCAAAAGTAACAATCAAAATAAAAATTAGAGTGAAGTACCACATAAATTTTCTGAGTAACTTAAAATTAACATTAATGTGTCAAAGAATAGGCCATGGCTGAGCTTTAATTTTGTAGTTTGCTTTAACTACAACGCTGGTCAGTCTGCCAACACCTCTTAGAGTATGCGTAACCACAAAAAAATACAAAGTCTAGGTATTTCTAACAAAAATTATGTAATTTTTAATATATATACGCTATATGAGAATATAAGAAAAATTTTTAATAAGCTATTTATGATGAAAAGTTTCGCTAAATACTAATAATAATCAGTATGCTAAATGTTATCTATTTTTCCCTACTTTCCCGACACTGATGTCTTAAAAGTGGTTTTACGTTTAAAAAAGTATACGGCTATGTTACTTAATAATCAAACATGTTATTAGGTGCGCAACTAAGTTCTCACTATCTAAAACGTCAAACCAAGCTTAGACATATGGTAAACAAACCGGTCTATGATGTTAGTGATTTTACTGTGGGGTCATATACTTTTAGTTTTTTTTTTATGGGGAATGCTTTACCTGATGTAAAGCAATCAACGCTGCCCATAAACATCCGCAGTACCATAGGCAGTGCTGAAGCGTTGCCGGCCTTTAAGGAAACTGTTAAACTGTCAAAGTTACATATACCAATTTACTAATCAATTAACCATACTGTAAATTAGCTTATAACAACATGTCACAGCGCCATCTATGGATAAATTCATTAACACTTGAGACATATTTTTATAAAACTCTTACATTATCTATTTATAGGTACCAGATTACAGTTCAGTGGTTAAACATCCAATGGACTTAAGTACTATGGGTAAGAAACTAGACCGAGGAGCGTATAAAACGATAGATGACGTCGAAGCAGACTTTCAGCTCATGATAGACAACTGTTTAACATACAACAATAAGGATACCGTTTTTTACAAGTGAGTGTCTGGTATTATACTATAATTTTTTTTAACAACCAATAAGTCCCACTGCTGGGAACGGGCCTCTCTATTTCTGGAAGAAGGGACGTTGACCCACCACGCTTGCCCAGTGCGGATTGGCAGGGTTACCAGACTCTGAATAAATATTTTTAATCCATACATATATTTATTCCGATGCGGAGATCGACCATTGACTCCACGGACGCAGGGCCCTGCTACTGAGCCAATTGATCGTCTATTATACTATAATAATTAACATTATTTGTTTTCTATTTACTATAATATTATACATTACATATAAGTGATTAAAACACACTGAAATTATAAACAATACAGGTGGACTTATCCCATAAAGGGTCTTTGTTATTTAATTGATGACAGATAGGATATGTTGATTTGATATTATTTTCTACACATGTGGGAATAGGTTTATCATTTTATCTTTTCTGTTCGGTACCATCAAATTCTACACCCAAACGTCAAAGCCTCCGTAACATAAAATAAAAGTCTTCTTCAGTCCTATTAGATATAATACTTCTGGGACAATTGGATCAGACTGGATAAATTATAATGAATTAGCAAAATACTTTCTTATTAATTTAAAAATAAAAAAATGTTTTTTAATTATTGAATAATCGGTGGAAAGTAATGAAATAAAGAAATTGGACCTCCAGATCCCTGTACTAACCATATAAAACCTTATAAAGGCCAAGCAATGCATTTGTAATGCATAGGGCGTTACAGATGATACTGGGCGTTGTTGATTGCTTTCCATCAATAGACATGCTTGCTCGTTTGGTACCCTATCCCATAAAAAAACGCGACAACGAGTTAAAAGGTACCACGTGTTTTTTTTATCACCAGGGCGGGCGTAAAGATGCGCGAACAGTGTCTACCGATATTCCGGGAAGCTCGTCGTGACGTGCGTGAGGCGGGCATGAGTGATCTGAGCGGGACGGGTGATACGGCTGACGCGGTTGGAGCGCGATTTGGCTCCGCAGCACAGCACTCCAGCAGCGATAGTGAACCCACACAAGGTACACAAATATTCGCTCTGCCTCAACACACATGACACTCAAAACTAAGTTAAAAAAACAATGAAATTCGTACGTTGATCTTCTTAAGTTTCGGTCATTCATTATTATTATCAGTCCGACAGAATGGCAAAGTGGGGTTTCTCAACCACAAACCCCTTGTACGACTGTGGGAGATGCACACTTGACATCCTGCTCTCTGTGCCCTATTACCTGCTCAGCAGATGATCTTATGATGGCAATGGATGATGCGGTATCAATAGCCAAGTTCTGAGCTGGTAGCGATCAGCCCACGGTAGTCCACTGCTGAATATAGGCCTCCCCCAAAAAGCGTTACCTAGCCCGATCTTCAGCTACACACATAAAGTCTCTGCCAGCCGTCTAGGGCATATCGTTGCTCCATCTAGCAGGGAGGTGTGGCACACTACATTTCCCGAGACGTGGTCTCCACTCCAACAGTTGTCGTTTCACCGACAAACATGTTGCGCCTGTTGCTACTTCAGTCTACTAACTTGAAAAGCTATGTCGGTGATTCTGTTTCTCCGGTGAATTTCTTCGTTCCGAATTCTGTCCACCAGAGAAACTCCGAGCATCTCCGAGCCCTCTCTATCGCCCTCTGAGCTACTTTGAGCTTGTGAAGCAAATGGGCGATCAGCGTAGAGTGCAGGCAGAACGCACTAGTTAATACTCACAGTTCAGGTCAAAACTGTCCAAATAAAATACATTTCAGTCCATAACATTATTAGCTTGATTAAATGGTCGCATTTCATGTATTATTTAATTGGCTTATCTGTCAATAAAGATGTATATTTAGATTTTATAAAATCATCGTACATGTGAGAGGGAATGTATTTTCGTGTTTATTGCCCATTGATCCTATAACAATAAAAAAGGCTGATTGATAGAGTTAGGCGTCACTTTGCGGAAATCCATTACTATATGGACAGTCAGAATTTTAACTTGGCTAAGATCTGCAAAAATATAAGAATAATAATATGTGTTTTTTACTGGAAGAAGTTTTAAGGAAGATAACAAGGTTGTCTTCCGTAAAGTCCTGATGATGCCTCGTATGGAGGCGAAACACGTGTTGTGTACATTGTGAAAAAGTGTGTTTGGTGTTGTTGGCAGTAGTTGGGAGGTGGAGAGTTGCTGATGGCTGTTTTTTTGGTAAAATTTAGTTAAAGGTTCCTTCCACTTCTACATTATAATTTTGTTTGCTTGTCCCGGATCTTAGCAAAGTAAAAATACTGACTGTCCACATAATGAAAAAAACTTACTATAACAACTTCTAATTAAAGACTGGAGTCTTTATATTTATATAAAACGTTATGATTATTTTTTAATTATTATTATTATAAATTTGCAGATACAAGAAGTGAACGTGGCGTATCTGTAGCGCGTAGCGAGCGACGTCGCTCCAGCGTTCGCAGACTTTCCGATGACAATAATACGGTAACTCTATTGCTTTTGTCTTCTTCTTCTTCTTTCTATCTCTCCGTCTAGCAAAGATTGGCAGCCAATTCAACACAACTATTTCTATCTTTATTGAGGCGAAACCTCCTCCAACTAACTTTTGACTGCGATTTTTCCTGTCATGATTAGTTGTAACAATTTGTACCTGTTGTTTCATGATATGACACTAGCAACTTTTCTACATTTGACCGTTATAATACCCAGCGACTTCAACATTTAAATAACTTTAATATTCACTAAATTTTATATTCACATACCTGTACAAATATATGCGAAGTCAAGAAAAACATATTTATTTATAATATTATTAGATAATTTCTTTCAAATAATATTTTAAAAGTTGTATATTATTAAGGCTATCTTCGTAAGCCTACGGCAATCCACTTCTATATATCGGTTTCTCCCATGGCGAGCAAACTAGCCCGATTTTCCGCAAAGGAACAAAGGCCAGCAAAGAAACTTATTTCCACTTACCACTACCCTGTGGAATCAGCTATCTTCAGCGATGCTTCTGTACCGATTTGATATTGAAACCTTCAAAAAACAACCCAACACTTTTCTTAAAAGCCGGAGACCCTTGGTCTATGGCACTGCGGATGTCTATGGGCGGCGTTGATTGCTTTCTATCAGGTGACACGCCTGCTCTTTTGCCTTCTTACCCTATAAAATATGAGTATCAAATCTGGCGAATTATATGAAATCGAACTTAGAAGGTTTTAGTGATTTTTGTTTTTTTAATTAATGGATATTTTATTTATAGGGTGAGAAATCTCCATCGAATGCAAAGGTTGGAGTAAATAAAACGTGGCTGAGAGGCCGCGGTCGTGGGAGGGGCAGGAGGGGAAGGCGGGGGCGGGGACGAGGTAGTACAAGCCTCACGAAACCACCCACACGCAACCTTGGTAATTATTTTTGAACCTTTGATACTAATTATTACATACATACATATATTTATATCGCCACGCTTGTTTCCTGTAGAGGTAAGCAGAGACCACAGATTTCCACATGCTATGATCTCGGCATACCTTCCTTGCTTCCTCCACACTCATCACTCTTAACTTCACTCTCATTGCCGGTTAAGTGATCTCTTGTTAAGTGTTGTTGTTGGTAATAGAAAAAGATAAAAAGGACAGCAAATAAAGAGATGGGAAGACAATTTAGGAATGGAGAAGATTAAGTTGGGGACAGAGAAACGTGGAAGAAACTAGGATAGGCCTATGTAAAACGACAACCTAACAAGAAATATAGTTGCTGATGGCACAATATATTATATTAATTTATAGTGTGTGTTAATTATATTGTAAGTGTAAATACTCTGATAAACGAATAAAGTCTTATCCGTATCTTTGAAACTAATTATTTTTTGTGCATGCTTCTTACTGAAAACTGTACCAAATTAAAAGATTACTTCAACAGAGACACCCACGTCAGACTCTGAGACTCCATTTGCAAGAAAAAAGAGTGTGGAGCGTACCCACAAGCTGGCCACTCCGGAAAAGTCACCCTCGAAACAATCAGAACCTGTATCAAGTAAGCATTCAATGTATTAAGTCTTGATTATTTGTAATTATCTCAACTTGAAGTAAGAAATATATACAGTAAAAAATTTTGGGAATAAAATTATTTTATAATTCACTACCTGACCCGACAGACGTTGTCCTGTCTTAGGTATGAATAATCAATTGGAACCTTAATTATTTAAAAAAAAAGTTATTTCACGCGATATATATGTATATGTCAAACGCGCGAAGTTCAAAGCGAACTGTCAAATTCGCGAAGTTCATAGCGAACTGTCAAATGCGAAAGTTTCAATACTCATTATATTTTCTAAAATTTTTCAAGGTGCTGCGCAATTTTCTAAATACAGAATCCATTAAGAATCTTCTACAAATTATTAGGAAACTTCTTATTTATTAATATAAATATTTATAGGAAAAAAGATGAATGGAATCCGTATAGTCGTTCTCAAGTTATGGCGTAACAAAAAGATTCATTTTTTAATACATAGTATCAATTACTACATAGTATCAATTACTACATACATCTGTTGAAATTAACCAATATTAACTTTTAAAACACTGTTTACTTTTTTGTAAAGGGATGATTAAGTTTATATTTTAAGTATTTTATTACAATTTACCATACTTATTATTATTGTTATCCGTTAAGTATAAATATTATTAATGCAACGAATATTAAGATTGAATACTTTTAAACTTTTAACAGATATTGGACTTCTAGGCAGTGGTCTAAGAAAGCCAACACTTTTGGCACCACCTTCAGCTGTAGCAACTCCACCAAAGAGTTTTGGTTCTGATGGTAATTATTTTTAACTATAGTTTCATAATAAGTTATGGATCAGATAAAAGCTTAAAAAATAGAATATGTAAAGGTAAAGGACAAACCTTAGTTAAAAGGATAAGAATAACAGTGAATTAGTTAGTTGAAACAATTTGATGTGTTTAGCGAGTCGAATTTTTTTTAATGCTATTTGATTTTTGTGATTCTAGTAAAAAAGTAAAAATGTTCATAAAAAAAGTTGATAAATTGTCAATAAAATAGTATCTTTTTTAAAATTAAAATTAATAACGAGTATCACCTCCCCTTGCAACAATCACGACATGTAGTCGTCAAGTAATTTAAGCCTTAATTCATACCCTATTAAATAGCAGATGAAACATTGCACAATTAAATTGTAATCAAAGCCAACGTGCTATTTTCATATTATGTTGATGAAAGGCATTGCTTCACTCATGCAAGTGATTGTAGTCGTTATGTGGTAGGTAAGTTATTATTATGACGATATTGATAGTTAATATTGTGAAGGTTTGTTCCTTTTACTTCAGCCGCGTTACCAACCCTCTCCGCTAGTCTGGGCCGTTCAGCTCTTGAGACTTCGCCTCGTAAGAAGGGCCGCGGCAGACCCCGGAAACATGACAAGGACAAATCTATTTCATCGCCGGACTTGTTTAGGTAATACATTATTACTATTTTAAATAGACACATACACATAATCACGCTTGTTTCCCGTAAGGGTAGACAGAGATCACACACTTTCATTGTTTCATCCACACTCATCACTCTTCATACAAGCTCGTCGGTTATGGGCACTGGGACCTGGCCTTTCTTAAGAACTTCAGCACTTATTATTATTATTTTAATTTTATCGAATCGCTTTGTAACTAGTTTATGAACTAAACGATATACTCTTGCAACTTTAAAGAGACTTTCCAAAACAACGTATGCCATAGTCAGCTAGTAATACTATACTGATGTAATTTTCATTTTACACAATTTTTATTCTCCAGATCAATTCCGGGAACGGAAGGAAAGACTGTTACCACGCCAGTACCGGCCTCATTTCTACAGTATCGCGGTCCCCCGGGCGAAGTCGGCTCTGATAGCGATTTGGCTCTATCCAGGTAATTGATAAGTTATTGTATAACGGTACTTTTGCGTTAGCCGGGTACAAACGAAAAATCGCCAAATAATGTAGAATTCCGCTAAATTTCTTACAACCTTACCTTATATTTACGAAAAACTGAAAGCACTCTGAGTTTTTCATATGGATGGGGATTCAAAACGGTTTAAAAAAATAACACCAGATGGGTCAACCACAAAAACCCGACGGGCCGCAGATTGAGTAAATCTGGCTTAGTAGAACTAGATGTATATAGTAACCTGGTAGACCCAATTTAGCTAATTGATTGGTTCCAGGTCGTCCAGCAGTAGCTCAGTGTGGTCACAGTCGTGTTCGTCGTGCACTCACTACGACGACGACGAGAACGCCTCGGATCGTTCGTGTTCTTTTAGCTCCAGCGATGGGTGAGACACTCCTCAGCTGCGTTTCGTGGTAGCTGTAAATACACCGCAACTAAGTGCTGGAACAACTTGCCACCACCTCGTCGTGACTTACATACTATAAATATTTTTAAAAAATACAAATCACTACTTTTAAGTATGCAGACAGGAACTTGGTCTCTTAGTTGCGCTGGATTTATGACATGAATTAGTTGTGTTTAATGTATGATTTTATTGTATTATACGTGTATTTGCGTCTATCTATAAATATTTATATGTGTGTGTGTGTATGTGAGTGTGTGAGTGAGTGAGTGAGTGTCCGCGTGTGTGCGTGCGTGTTTACGTGTGTGCGTGCGTGTTTGCGTGTGTGCATGTGTGCATGCGTGCGTGCATGTGCGTGTGCGTTTCGTCACTGTGATCCGCAATCTGACCACGTTGGTTTTTGCTGAAAACCAGCGCCTCCGATAGAGCCTGGCATACGCTGAGCAAAAACCATTTTGTGACACTTTTTAGATTTGAATTATAACTTCTATATACTAAAATATATTTTTTTAATTCTATTGTTTTCCATAGAGTGACAACCCTGCTCGTTTATCTTCCTATCCTGTACAAAAAAACTGTGTTTTGTGAACTTCTTTGTAATGCGCCTCCTTTTACTTCATTAATACACAAGATCTAGTTACAACGAGACAATGGAGTCGGCCATAGAGGGCGCAAGCGGGGGCGAGCGACGGAGACGTTTACGACGCACCGCGAACGAACAGTCCGACAGGGATACGCCCACTACGCCCGTGAAGGTAGCGCATTATATTATACAGTAAACCCTTTTATAACGCGATTTCTTGTCCCTCGTATAACCCATTTTTCCCTAGTATAACCTAGTATAACGAGGATTTCCCAAGTCATATATGTGAAATTTATATTTTGACAGGGAATAATCAACTTTTTTACGTTTGCACATCTTGTTCTTATAAAATTAAATTATTAAGATTTTGTCCCAAGTTTTTAAGTTTTAGGAAATTCTAAAATTTGCCGAGTACTTCAAGATTCTGTTTTCTAATTCCGTTCGAAACTGAATTTTTTTAAGCATAAACAATAGTTTTCGTCTTTTTGGGTGTAATTTATTCATATTTTTCTTGAGGTTTATATATAAAACCAAACTATTCTGGCAAGAATCACGTTTTATGTAAGGTAATTCATGTTTTTTTGTCTATAGGGTCGCGGTACTAGATCGTCTACATCCAAGACTCCGGTGAAAAGTTCACAGCCTGATATACAACTTGAGCCACTACAACTTGTCTGGGCTAAATGCCGGTAAGAAATTGTTATTTTAAAACATTTTAGGGTACGGAACAGCTTAGATCGTTAGATATTCTTTATTGTAAATACACCAAAAACAAATTTATGACTTATTGATTGTATTATGTATATACAAATGCTATGGATCATTGATTGTAATATTTATATACAAATGGCTGTATTATTGCTAATATCGATTTCTTCCAGACAACCGTAGAATGGACACAGTGTTAAAAAGATATATTTATTTAATCATTGATTAATAAACAAAATTAATATCCATAAGCAAAATTATAAGTTATTATAATTATATAAGTTATTAGCTTATAGCTTTGTTTACAATTAAAATGTTATATGTAAAAATGTTATAAAACGGAAGAATGTTGTCAATAGAAGAATGAGAAATAAAAAGTTTGCACATTACGCTTTATCCGATGCATTATTATTACATAATTGAATATCGAACATTTTACTTGCTAAATAATTTGCTACCGTTTTATGAGCTTTACTGAAAACGACATTTCTTTGTTCCAGAGGGTATCCATGGTATCCTGCGCTCATCATAGATCCAAAGATACCCAAAGGTTTTATATACAACGGAGTACCTCTTCCAGTCCCACCACAAGATGTCCTTAATCTAAAAAAGAATCACTCACATGAACCAGTTCTGTATTTAGTGTTGTTCTTTGATGTAAAAAGAACCTGGCAATGGTTGCCACCTAACAAACTTGAGCTTTTAGGCATAGACAAAAGTGTAGATCAAGCAAAAATGGTTGAATCAAGGAAGCCCACAGAGAGGAAAGCTGTTAAAAAAGCTTATGGAGACGCTATGCAGTTCAGGAAGCAAGTGGATGGGGAAGACAAATGACAAAGGTATAGGTATCGCTCGAGGAAGGTAGCGAATAAATTCAGCTTTGGTAATTTCTCCACTATGCATATAAGAACTCCCATGGATACCACCGATTCCAGTGATTAAATTTTATTACATAAGAAATATCTTGGATATATATTTTTTTATAAATTTCCTAATGCTTTGTAGAAGTTTCTTTCGGAAAAATTTTGGAATTTTGCGCGGAAACTATAATAATATAGTATTGTATAATATAGACTGCGCATTTAACAGTTCGTTATGAACTTCGCGCGTTTGACAGTTCGCTTTGAACTTCGAGCGTTTGACAGTTCGCTTTGAACTTCGTGCGTTTGACATATACAAACAGTGTTTTTGTAATAACTTTAAGTTCGAATTGATTATTCATAGCTAAGACAGGACAATGTCTGTCGGGTCCACTAGTGTTTAAATAAAACTCGGCTGCTCAATTTCAAAATAAGTGAGAGACATAAGACATTTGTTCGGAGGGCCAAAACACGAGTTTTTTTATGTTTTTATACGGTACGATTGTGTAACTATTAGTTTTTTCAAATATTTTTTGACACTTTGGTGACGCGAATCGATGCTTTATGGAATATAATGCTGCACAATGCAAAATCCCATTATTCTTGAAGGTGTCCCTTACTAGGTTTTGGAATTAAACAGCCGAAATATTTTATTTAAAATATTTGTAGACGTACGTTTTGAATAACAAATTAACATAATGTGTGAGTAGCGCGTTACTGATGGCAATTAATGAGAATTTTCAATAATTTAACTAACAATCTAATTTTAATCTTAATCTCAAAAAAATTAAAATGTGTTTATGCTAAGACATTAACTTGTCAAGAAGTCTCACTTCTACATACATTATTTATGACATATGTATTTTTTACAGTTTGTCTACGTCTATACTTCGTTTATTTTGGTAGGACCAAAATAAATTATGTATAGACTTCTATATCTATATTTATAAGACAGTGTGAATTTTACATGAAGCTTGTTTCAAAGAGATCCGAGCTTTTTTTATACTGATATAAAAAACTAAAAATTCATAGTTGTCTATATTGGAAAATATATACAACGTTCGCTTACCGCAATATAAACTTTATTTTCAACTTACTGCCACAAGCCACCTATATAATATTTTATGCACCTTTTGTAATATATCTATAAAGCTAGAGGAGAATATTTTGTTTTGTACACTTTTGGCCACAATTCCCAAAATGTAATAATTCTGTTCTTATTTCATTATTTATCTTGTGCTAAATTTTATATACGTTTTATCATTGCAATTGGAACTTTTTTGATAATTCCGAAAAGTTAAAATTATAATTTAGTTGGTTTGAACAGTATTTGTATCTCTTCTAGATTAAAACCATAAATCAAAATTTTCTCAAAATGGTCGCTTTTATTTCATCTGAATGTTGTTTACATATTTAATGTAAATAATTTTAGGTGGAAAATATAATTATCACTATGCCATTCCTTACGCTCGAGAATTAAACTCATGGTGCCATTCTAAACGCTTATTTCGCTTTCTAGACGCTCCTACTGAATGCTTTAAATAGACCATAAAACACTATGAACACACCCTGACTGTGTCAAAACAAAGGGAACTGTGTTCTGCTTATCAAATAACATTCTTGCACGTTTTGTTTACTTCGCGCATGGCAAAAGCGTAAGCAGTAACGGATTATGGTATATAAAAATGGTTCAATAAAAGTTATTAAATATTACATAGAACTGTGCTTGTGTAGAAATCTTGTCTCGATTTAAATATATTACATATAATATTTACTAATTATTACATAACTATTATATCAATTAATGATTCATTATTTCCTTGGCAGTATAGAAAACTTTACGAGCCATCAGATTGGTAAAAATATTAGTTAATGTGAACTTTCAACAGTTGAATAGAGCAGAGTATTTATCCACTTTATGGAATGTAAGAAGCTTATAAATTTAATAAAAGCTACAACAAGGAAACACACCAATCATCATGGACACCTAGTCTCGGAATAAAGATAAGTAATCTTCTGCTGCACAATTACATATTTTATATATTTAAAAAAAATAGTATTTGCGTAAATCTAATTTACTTTGTATTATCTGAATTACAATAAAAGATGAAAGTATTTCATAATATAAAATGCAGATTTTTTTAATGACTACCGTTAACTATTAATTCATAAAGATAAAATTCATAATGTAGGAGATAAAAATAAATTGAAATAATAAATAAATAAAACGTCACATGCTTATAATAAACTGTTAGTTTCACAAGAACTCAACTATATGTAAAAATGTACTTTCATATTGTGAGATTTATTAATGTTGGTAGTCATGTACGCAATTTATTGATAGATACTAAGTAAATAATATGTCACTATTATATTACTTATTATGGCATTATGAAGTGTAGGTAATGAGAACACAATTAATAGTTACGGCATCATTAAATTTTCTTAGTTTTATAATATCCAAATCATTTTTGGGCAAAATTAAAAGAAATTGGTTTAATAATAATAACTAAGGGAAGAGCCTAATTTCCCAAGACACATGAGATCCTAGTGTGGGAACTGTAAAATGTAAAATTTTGGAAATAAGGGTATTTATTATTATTATAATAATATATACTACAATTAATTGTTTTCGTAATTAGAAAAGTTTTGTAGTTATTTAAGTTTTTGTGAATATTAAATAATCTGAAAATGTATTTTGTTTAATAATTTCATTTCTTCTAGAAATAAATGTAAGAACCTGATGTAAGAGGTTTTAAACATTTTTTTTTTCATTTCTAACGCCAACTTTTTGCCAGGAAAAGAAACTATTGTTACGTCAGGCTCAGTCGTCAACTGATAAACGACGAATAAGTCTCGAGTTATTTGCATATTGATATTGTGCATATGAGCTGAAAAAATAGTAATTGACTCCTTACATCAGGGATACTTTAAAATTTATTGGGGCGCACTTACAAGTTTAGAATTTTGTTTCGGCGCTCTAACTAGTTTAACCGTTTGAGTGGCACCTAAATGTGTCACGACCGCGATAGCGCCGCAGTTTTTGCACGTTCATCCAAATTTGAAACCTTAATCTCGTGCAAAATTGTGGACGTCAGTCACCATTCCAGAAATTACAGGATTTATTGCCGTTATACTGAAAATGGGCATCACAAGGAGGCCAACTATTTGTGACAAGGGTAAAAGACATCATTACTCTTGACACAAATAGAAAAGATTTCTTTAGCGTTTTTAAGTATATATGAGTAAAATCCAATGAAACTGTAAGGTTTAAATAGAGTAAGTACACTGACACTAGTTAAATAGGCACAAAAATTAAAACATCCACAATATGAAGTTGCATTTTATATTGACATACAAGTATACATTTTATTTAAGAAAAATAGGAAATAATATATAATAAGTGACTACGAAAACTTTTTTGTTTTTGTAAATATAGCAACTTCCCATTAAAAAAGTCATGGCGCATTAAAATAGAAAGGTGAAGTCCAAATAGCTATCATGATTCACAGCATCCCTGTTTGCTCTCTATAGTGCACCCTTTGGTATTATAGACACGAGAAATAAGTATAGGTATATATAGGTTTAACTACATTAAAAAAGAAATTGACAAGTGAGGAAAATACCTCCCACTCCAAGCTATTCATGGGCAATTAAAATTCTAATAGTTCATAGAACACCCATTTCTTCATTCCAGTTTTAGTTTGTTGTCCAGTTAAGCCAAATAAAATCAAATACATTTTGTATCTGTCGAATTATAAATCGAATTATATTATTTAGGTAATTTATGATAATAAAACTGCTCTCAGCACAAACTATATTTTAAATAATAATTTTACTTGAAATTACAATAAACTAATGTAGCTTTTTTATTCATAATGCTGATCCCATTTGAAGACATTTCCAGGCCTTGGAATCGAAATTGTAGCTTGTTTTGGAGTCCTGCAATATCAAAATATAGTTTAAAAATAAAATTTATAGTAGTATACATAAATTCAACATAATCTTGAAGCGTTGAAACTAATAGAGGAATTAAAATAAGTAGTAAATATATAAAAGAGTTTTAATTTAATATACTGTGTAAATTATATATTTTTGCCAGTAAAGTACAAGCTGCTAGAAAAATGTGGTTCAAAT
Organism: Baronia brevicornis; assembly: GCA_031353405.1. Taxonomy (NCBI): domain Eukaryota; kingdom Metazoa; phylum Arthropoda; class Insecta; order Lepidoptera; family Papilionidae; genus Baronia; species Baronia brevicornis. The sequence goes on from JASFAT010001617.1 coordinate 556,501, forward strand.
CAGTAGTCCACAAGAAAATATAAACCCAAAAATGTACATCTTAAACTCAATCTTTACCAAATTAGGTATTGCCACTTATAAGTATGTAATAAATATATATTATACTTTTACAGTCCTTCAATATTATTTGTGAAAGTAAAATAAGATACATAATTTAATAAAAGAGCTATTTGTAACAACTGAAATACATAAATCCTTACCCCTTTTCGGCCCCATCCGTTAAAAGTTTTTGGGTGATATCCAGTGGAGGTTGTACTTCACGACGAGCATCACGAGTGTAGTAATAATTGTGTGCATGCCTAAAAAGAACAAGTATACATAAAGAAGAAATAGGAAGGCCATAGTCTCTTTATGTTATCAATCATCAGTAAAGGGCATCTTATATTAGGAATAAATAATGTGAAAATGATAGATAAACCAAAACAGATTTAAATCCAGCATGTTGTCAATTGTCAGTGACAACAAAGAGGCATTTTGGGATAGTAAAAAAAAATACCTTTATCCTAATTGCCAAGTTTCAGCATAAATAAAAATAACTGATTTTTAGCAAAAGTTTTAGCTGGATTTTTTTACAAACAGTATATTACATAGATGGCAACTGGCAGAACTGAATGTGTGTATTGGAGCATTCCTTGGAATAGCCCTATGTCCAGTAGTGGACCACTGCAGACATGATGAAAGCTTAAGTGGTTAATTTATAATGTACATTCTAATCAACTTCAAATAAATCATATTAAGTTAACAATAATAGTTCTACTGGAATTTACATACTTGTGTGCTACTCCATCAGGAATCTGAGGTGGAGGCTGTGTTCTAGGTGACAATAATGGCTCAAATCTTAATGCCTGTGTATGTTTCCTCTGTACAGAAAACAAAAAACATCATCATATAAAACAGTGAAAGAAAAGCAGCCTCAATTACAAGCATTTTATTATCAATGCATTATGTTAGAAATCCCTGATTATAAATGGTCTGGATATAATAATAGAATTATCGAAACATTTATGATATTTGAAAAGGGTTAAACTATGTTTTGGTCTGATAATGACTTGCATATAAAACAGTTATTTCATGTGCAAGTCATTGATTTTAACCACTTACAGAGAATAGCCTCTCTTCGTGTTGTAGACTACTATAATCGCCTACTTATGATTAATCTCATCAAATAATACTTAAGTCTTAAGGTTACATAATACCTTACAAAAAATATAAAACGTAAATGTTGACATACCCCCAAAAGAAAGTTTCTAAGCGCCTGAAGAATGGGTGAAATGTCACGAAGAGGTATGTTAGCTTTACTCATTTTGTTTCTTTTCTAGAAAAACTGATGAAGATATTAAAATATATTGTTATGACATTTCTTCTGTCACTTACTTGTCACATTGCACTTAATGTTTTTCTTTTATTGCAATGGCAATATTTTGAGAAATTGAATTGTACCTAGTATATAAACCATTGTGCATTTTGAATCACAAATATCTTTTTATTTCAAGTTGAAAAACATACCAGTTTTTGTACAAATATCATAATAAAGTCTTACATTTTAATTTATACTTACACTAGCTGCTGCCCGCTGCTCGCCGCTTATTTCTTATCTCGTAAATACTGAGCTACTCTCTGTTAAAGCGATATTAAACAGTTATAATATAATAGTATTAACTTCATTCGGATTTTATTGAATGTAAACATTTGCTTAAATAAAATGCAAACTAATATAACAAATATTCAAAATATATTAAGCATATTTTCAAAAAGGAAATCATGGAAAGCAAGGAAACAAAAAAAATATTTTTTCAATACTTACTTTTCAATACTTACTTTTCAATACTTGTGTTCTTCCAGTGCCAACATGTGGCTGCCAGACGTGGGCTCTTACGAACAAAAACATCAAAAAGCTAGAACTCTGCCAAAGGTTAATGAAAAGAAGCATGCTGAATGTAAAGAGATCAGATAGGAAAAGGAATTCAGTCGGAAGGAACAAGACCAAATTTATAAATACTGATAGTATAAGGAAATATAAACGGCGTTGGACAGGACATACCCTTCAAGGAGAAAAGAAATGGAGTAAGACAATCACCCATTGGTACCCAAGGAACTGAAAAGGAAACGCCGAAGACAATACAAAAGATGGGACGACGAAATAAAAGAAATAACAGGAAAATTGTGGATTAGGAGAACCAGGCGTAAGAGTCAATGAAAAATGTTGGAAGAGGCCTTTGCCATTAGAAAAATAGATAACAAGGATGACGATGTATAACATTATTTTAGTATATTATGTATTTATCTGAATAAAGGCTTATATTATTATATTATAATCCTTTCTTAGTTGTATTTATATTTAAAGTAGAATTTGCGGGAGAAATAATTACGAAAAAGGCAGTACTTACTTGTTATTAAAATTTCATTCTATGCTATTTAAAATTCAAATTTTAAATGGCATTACTTGAGTCAGTTGGGATATATATTTATATACTTGTAATTCAATATTAAAAACAACCATATAATTAAAGAAGATTACATTAATTATAAAACAATAAAATTGAAGTTATACGGCAATGACGTTATAAATTTTGTCGTTCAATTATTTGTTACAAAATTAAATTGTGTTATACATAACATAGAGCATTAGGAATAAAACATGAAAAGCATCATACAAAAACTTAAATTATTTAATCAGCATGGATTAGTTAAATTGGTAAGCTTTTAGGTGAAGTAGATTTTGAAAATGAATTGAAATTGATAATCGCTGAAAAAAGACGTTGAGTAAGAATTTTTTTAAGGGATATTTAAATTGTCTCACATTTTATAAGGGTTATACAAAGTAATTCATTACAGTTATAATATACTTATGAGGTATCGTTTGAGAAGTAAGATTATTTATATTAATTTTAAATAAGAATATTCTATGATTGAAATAAAAATTAGTGAGTTGAAAACGAAGAATGATAACGTAATGAGAATATTTCTCTCATGTTGTGTTTGGTTTATTTTCAGCTATTTAAATATATGCTTTTATAAAAATATTTGGAAAAAATTTCTTAAAAATATTACTACCTAGAAAATTTCTCCATTACACATATTTCACACTACTATGCATAAATAAATTTGTAAATACATATGACTCATATTTGGTTTATAGGAATTAATTGCGTCAGCGTCATACTTTCACACTTCAAGGTCATATGTAATCCCTGATATTGCTGCTCTCTCTGATAAGTAAGTAATATATGTATTATATTTACATTTAAATAGTACCCAATCTAACAGTGCTTATTTTTATATCACTGACTAATTTGGGCAATGCATTAGCAGTGCACCTGCTATTATAGATGTCACACATGTGGGACATGTTAATTACACATCTGAAACATATTTTTTAATAATAAATAAACTTTGTCTTTATCATAGGAAGTCGAAACAAGATGTGTTATGCAGTTTTCGAAATACAGTGCAGCCAGTCAGTAATGACACAGCTCTAGCTGGGGAGCCGATATCTACAGAAACGTATGAAACAATGAGGTATAGTTTATAATGGCTAAGTAATTTTCGGAGCAAGCATTGACTATTATTTGATTTGATTAATTTCAAAATATTATATTTCATATTCACACAACAAATTTACGCGAATGATAGAAAATTCGTTGAAAAATAATAACTTTACACATATAGTTATACGCTATAAGTCGTAGCGGCTTACTATGAATGTTACAATTTATGGCGCTTGGCGCCACTCATTTGTCCAGCTGTACTACAATGTAGTGTAAGACATTAATTTCGCGGAAATGTCTGACAAAAAAAAGAATCTGGCACTATTCTTATTATCTCAATGACGATCGATGATCGGTACTTGTACAGTTATACTAGCCTAGTAGTAGTAGTTATGCTAGCGGGTACTACACTATTACACTAGTATAACTCTGCTCTGACCGGATAAAGCTTTCACGTTCAATAAATAATATTTCAAATAGGAGACAAATGAATAAGAGGTTATATCGCAATTATTTTTATTTTTTTAACAAGTACACGGGCTGTGTGTTTCTCTTTAGCCTAGCGTAAAATACCATAGAATCTGAGTTTACAAGCTAGATTCGATGATATTAATGTTGGTAGTCTGTTGGCTTTTACAGCTTTATCAGATTTGAAAGCTTATCGGTCTATTTATTCATAAGCAGTGCAACTGGATGTGACTTCAGTGATCGTTTGCATTATTATTTTTCAGAGATGAAGTATTACAAAAATGGAACGAAAAACCCCACAGAGACGTCAATAAAGACTGGATAAAATTCTCCATCCTTCACTAAAATGTTTCTCGATGGTGAATATTATAGTACAATAAAACTGATTATAACATAAAAATGATTTATTTATATTACAATTATAACAAATAATTTGGCCATATAATGGAGATTCTTAGCAATGTATTTATGTACAAAAAACAAATATATATTGTGTAATAAAAACATATATATTGTATATATAAAGTTTCGTAGTTGATGTACTAAACAAAGTACGTTATTAATATTCTATTGTTACACATTTTGTCTTGAGGTATTCGTTTAGCGCTTCTTGACCTGCAAATAAATAATAAATGATAAAGCAAACAATAAGAAATGTGATTTTTCTTTGCTGCGTAATTACCGACATAGAATAAGGTGGTCCCCTTATTCCATTCCCTGATTGTAGTCAGCTCTGAGGTAGATGTTCCACCCCTTGCTGATTTAATGGATTTCCAGAACACTTATATTTGCCCAGAAATCGTGAGACAACTTCCTATAAAACTCATTCTTGCCATCCTCTTTCCTTCTAATCAAAAGATTCTTAACTATCCTTTTCAATTTCTTGTATACTTCGAGCCCATCATTGACATGCTCATTCGAAACATTTTTCATTATTTTGTCAGCTTTTTTAGCCAACCAATCAAGCCATGCTTTCTTTTTACCGGTCACTGCTTCTTGCACTTCATTATCCATCCATATACTCCTCACCTTTTTTCGTTTCATGCGTTTGGCAACACCACAAACCACTGACAACTACTTCCCTAAATATCATCCAGAACTCTTCAACCTCATTCAGGTTATCAAATTTCCTCATCTCTTCCCTTTCATGCGTTTGGCAATACAATAAACCACTGACAACTCCATCCCTAAATATCATCCAGAACTCTTCAACCTCTTTAACATCATTCAGGTTATCAAATTTCCTCATCTCTTCCCTTTCATGCGTTTGGCAACACAATAAACCACTGACAACTCCATCCCTAAATATCATCCAGAACTCTTCAAACTCTTTAACATCATTCTACTTTTAAACTTTTACATTATTCGGTGATTTTTTTGCTTGCGTCCGGCTAACGGAAGTCCATGTATTGTTTTTATTCGAAAAAGCACACGTGTATACATACATACGTATCGTCACGCCTGTCTACCGCAAGGGTAGGCAGAGACCACAGATCTCCATCTACTACGATCTCGACATACTTCCCTTGCTTCCGCCACACTCATCATTTTCCTCATGCAAGCCCGCCGGTTGAGAGTACTCTTGACCTGACCTTTCATAAAAAGTTCAGCAATTTGGTCAAGGTATGTTTTTCATGGTCTTCCTTTACCAACCGAAAAAACACACGTGTATACATTATGCAAAAACAGTATTTACCCAGATCCTTCCCGAAACCCGATTGCTTAAAGCCGCCGAAGGGCGCGGCCACGTCCGTCTTGTTGTACGTGTTAACGAAGACTGTGCCCGCGTCGACGCGTTCGGCGAACGTGAGCGCGCGGGACACGTCGCGCGTGAACACGCCGCTCGCGAGCCCGTACTCCGTGTTGTTCGCGCGTCGGATCACCTCCTCTATGTTTCTACAACAACAACGACGGTGATATGATATATATATTTTTTATTTTTTTTAATATATTCACTTGATGGAAAGCAATCATCGCCGCCCACAGTGCCATAGGCATTGCAAGCGTTGCTGGCCTTTAAGAAAAGCGTAGACTTGTTTTTTGAAGGTTCCAATGTCGTATCAGGTCGAAAACATCGTTCGAGATAGCTAGTTTCATAGGATAGTGGTGCGTGGAAAGTAGTTTCTAGAAACACGCACTGTACTGGATCGTCATCCAGATGGTGGGGATGAAACTCTTCCTTGTGGCGAGTTATGCGGTAGGTGAATTCAGCGGCCGGAATTATCCCGAACAATTCCTCTGAACTAACTAACTCTACTGAACTTTTCCGTTAAGTTATCACACATTACAATTAGCAATTGGGTCACAGGTTAAGCGGGCGAAGGTGTATGGTAGAATAATGAGACGACTATTTCGGTGCCCGATATAAGTAGCTCATTCTCATTTTACATACTTGCTGCTAAATTTGCTAATGATCATTATAGGTCCGAATGACTCCTCTTTGGCGATATACATGTCGTCGGTGACATCGGTAAAGATGGTAGGCATGAAGAAGTATCCCTTGCGGTCCACTCGATGTCCACCGTACACTAATTTGGCGCCTTCTTTGACACCGGCTTCGCAAAACTGGAAAATTAGATTTTTATTGAAAAACAAATACATTTTTCTCGTATAAAAAAAAAACAACTATTTTTCCAACTTTTTTTTTAAAAATTTAAATAATGTTTAAACTAAAAATTCATCAATAAAAATAAAGGTTTAGATATCAAAGTGGAACTCAATATTTGGAACAAATGACGCAAAGTAAAGGGACCAATGACCTCTTTAAAAATAAAGGAAAAAATCTTTGACTTCACGCATATTATGTGTTGTATAAAAAAAATCATGTCTACACTGACATGCTGGGCATGTTTTTTATACCTCAATAAGTTTGTCCATGTGCGCTTTGTGGTTCTGTGGTCCGTGGGCCGTCCCCCTGTGTAGGGGGTCGCCGATAGAAATTTTCTTTGTTTCTTCAACGACGCGTCGCACAAATTCATCATGTATTCTCTCCTCTATGAATAGACGACCTGCTGCTATGCAGTTTTCTCCCTTGTTAAAGAATACTGAAGCCATTCCCTGTTGGCAAAGAGAACGATAACAGCGTTAACAATAGACAGAATATTTCGGCGTATTAGAATTAATGCAATTATTTTTTGCAATAGACCAAACTAATTTTTAATGTATGTTGGCGGCGCTATCTGTTAGCAAGTTAGGATATAAGGATAATGTTGGTTTGCTACAAAGTAATTGTAATTTGTGTAAAGTAAATTATTTAGAATTATCTAAAATTCATATTAATATGTAATTTGAATATGAAGCTGTATTTTAAGAATTGTTCTGCAATAATATAACTTATTTGTTAAAAAAAGATATTGTTGCTATTCTTTTCTTTCAAATCTGTTTTTAAATTAATTGTTCACTGTATATTATCTTTGCTTGCCTCCCGATTTTTGTATAAAAGTCGAAATTTAGCAGTAAATACACCAAATAAAATACACTAAATACAAAATGAAAAATATAAAAAAATAGAATACTTAAATCTAGAGATAGTACAATTGGCGGTCATATTGCTAACAGCGATTTTTTCAGACAACTTTTAAGATATATTAGATATATCTGAAATTTGCAATCTGTAAAATATTAAAAAAAAAAACATAACTGCGCGTTGAATAGGGAGGTCTAAAGTTTTTGATATTCACAAAGTTGTGTCAAAGGTAAGAGTCGGAAGAATCATTAATTTCGGCCTAAGGCCTTTGACCAAATACCATTTACTTAGAAGTCAGATACTCTACCTACCGAAACCAAGCGGTTCTCATTTATAGTTATAATAATATTATGATGTTTATAATGTACTTATGTGAGTTTTATATTTATAATGTGAGATTAAATATCTAAATAAAAAACTTAACATTGAATATCTGGAAAAAAGAGAAACGTCATAGGACGCTTGGTAAATGTGAAATATTTTGGCGGCGTGTAAGTGACTCTGTATAGAGTTGGTTGAGGGGAACGTAGCCTGAATCGAGATGACGTCTCGGTCGGATTTCACTCCTTTACCTCGCAATTAGATGTTTCACGTCAATAACAAAACTTTAAAGTAAATATCTGAATAATAATGTTCATCATTAAATATCTGAATAATAAATCTTACATTTCTGACAGCCTTGTCGAGATCGCAGTCTTCGAATACAACGAGCGGGGACTTGCCTCCGAGCTCGAGGGAGACCTTCTTCATGTTGGAGGCGGCGCATGACTTCATTATTGTTTGACCTGCAGTTAAACGTACACTTTACAGTATAAAGTTTGGAGTCTATGTCGCATAGTTTCATTATCGAGCACGATTAAAGTAACACCCAGTTGCGCTTATGGACACAGGGTTATTTATGTATTTAAAAATTGCAAGCTAACATAATGGATGGGGCATAGCAAGTCTCAATAGGCAGGCCCGCGGTGAAACTATCAATTCAGTCATTTGCCTTATACTAATTATACTTATACTAATAAATAAATATATATATATATGTATATGTATATATATATATATATATATATATATATATATATATATATCTATATATATCTATATATATATATATATATATATATATATATATATATATATATATATATATATATATACAGTGGTGGTCATATAATTAAGAACGCTGATATAATGGGAAGATTTTTTTCAAACTAAGTCGTATAACTAATTGCATGCATTTTTTTTTATTTCTCTCGTTATCATAAAACTTTTCCATAAAACCACTGAATTCATTGATACACATGATAAGCTAAAAATAAATGGGCAAACTTTTTTTACACTACTTCTTTAGAATGTTTACGTATAATAGTATTCCTATTTACTGGCTGGTCACGTAATTAAGAACGCTTTATAATTTATACATTTTATTCAAAATTCAAAAAGGGAACACTCGATTTGCAGTTCTATGTTACTGTTTGTGTAATTTAGGCGCCATTTAGTGTTGTAAAAGATTTCTTCTTATAAAAAAACAGTGGGAAAAAATAAAAGTTGTGATAAATCTACCAGGGAAGTAATAATAAAACTTCGCCGTAAAAATTGGTCTTATAAAAAGATAGCCGACCATCTGCAATGTTCAAAAACGATGATTTTCCACGCTGTAAAGCATTTTGCTACGTATGAAACTACTTCCAATGTTCCACGTGTACCTAGACAGAGAAAAACAACTACTCGAGATGACCGAAACATCGTTCGTATGGCGAAACAAAATCCTTTTAAAGGGACAAAAGAGCTAAGAAAAGAATATTTTGGTGAAAATAACCCTTCAGCAATCTCAGCACGCACTATTAGAAGACGTTTGGTAGAAAAAAAATTGCACGGAAGGATAGCAAGGAAGGTACCCATGTTGAAACTTTGCCATAGGCAAGCCCGGTTTGTATTTGCGAGAAAGTATGAAAACTGGACTGTGCGGCAGTGGAAAAATGTACTTTTTTCTGACGAGACGAAAATAAACAGAGTATGTTCTGATGGAAAACGATATGTACGACGTCCCCCGAATACAACATTCCACCCAAAGTAGACGAAAGTCACATTAAAACACGGTGGTGGAAATGTAAAAATTTAGGGGTGCTTTCTAGACATGGTGTTGGACCTGTAAAGTTAATAGAAGGTAACATGGATCAATTCCAATACAAAAATATACTGGAAGAAACAATGTTACCTTATACTGAAGAAGTTCTACCGGTTATTTGGACATTCCAACACGACAATGATCCAAAGCACACTGCATGCACCGTAAAGGAATTTCTTACAGCGCAATCAGTTTCTGTCTTAGACTGGCCAGCTAACAGCCCAGATCTAAACCCAATAGAGAATCTGTGGTTTGAAATAAAGAAAAAGGTTTCAAATTCACAGTGTGGGAATTTAAGAGCTGTACGACGTTTTTTTTAGAAGAATGGAACTCTATTTCTCTTGCGAAATGTTAAAAATTAATAGAGTCAATGACTCGTCGGTGTAAAGCAGTAATTAAAAGCCGTGGACATGCTATTAACTATTAATTTTAAGTTAAAAATGTATTAAATTGCTTGTTAAATTTTTCTCGCTACATATTATTGTGATTTTTTAAATGTAAATGTCATACAAAACAATTTCCGTTCAGTTTAATAAATCGTTCTTAATTATTTGTCCAGCTTCAGTACTATTTGAATGTGTTACTTTGGTAAAATAAATTAAATCTTAGAAAAAATAGTTGACAATTGTATTCTTTATTCCTAAGCCATGTTGCTCTATTAATGTGGCTATTTTATAACATGACTGGTTGCTTCTCAGAAGGTACACATTTCTGGGTATGACATTATATAAATGAAATCTTCTAGAACTTCAAATCGTTCTTAATTATATGACCACAACTGTATATATATATATATATATATATATATATTAGGTGTACAAATAAGTTTCCGCGGTTTGTCAAAAGATGGCCCCACCAGAAGGTTATGGAGAAATTGTCAGATGTAAAACGTAATATCCCAAGTTTAGTCATCTGGCAACACCATAACCTTAAAGTACTAGTGATTCCGTATCAGCATCACGTAATTTTTTTCGTGCAAAAATGTCAAGTTTTATTCCGAATAAGCATCATTTGCGGGAACTTTTGATTTACTTCTTTAATGTGAAAAAATCTGCAGCTGAGGCGCATCGATTGCTTCTAGAAGCATATGGTGAAGCTGCTTTAAGTGAGAGAAGTTGTCAGGAATGGTTTCAAAAGTTTAAGAACGGTGAGTTTGACGTTAAAGACAAAGAACGCAGTGGAAGGCCGAAAGTGTACGAAGACATGGAATTAGAAGTACTATTGGAGGAAGATTCGTCCCAAACGCAAAAAGAACTTGCACTTACTCTACAAGTGACTCAACAAGCAATTTCACATCGTTTAAAATCGTTAGGAATGATTCAAAAACAAGGAAATTGGGTTCCATATGAACTAAAGCCGAGAGACGTTGAACGCCGATTAAGCATGAGTGAAATGCTGCTTGCCAGGAATAAAAAAAGAGTTTTTTGCATCGTATAGTCACTGGTGACGAAAAATGGATTCACTACGATAATCCAAAGAAGAGAAAGTCATGGGTTAAGCCCGGCGAACCATCAACATCGACAGCTAAGCCGAATATTCATGGAAAAAAACTCATGCTGTGTATTTGGTGGGATCACCTTGGTGTCGTGTATTAAGAATTGCTGAAACCAAGCGAAACCATTACTGGAGCTCTCTACCGAACACAATTGATGAGATTGAGTCGGGCACTTAAGGAAAAACGCGCCCATTACTACTCCAGACACGACAAAATTATTCTTTTACACGATAATGCTCGTCCACATGTTGCGGCGCCGGTAAAAACATACTTGGAAACACTCAACTGGGAAGTTTTACCCCACCCGCCGTATTCACTAGACTTAGCCCCTTCTGATTATCACCTGTTCCGGTCGATGGCACATGGTCTGTCTGAGCAGCGCTTCACATCATATGAAGACACCAAAAATTGGGTAGATTTGTGGATAGCGTCAAAAGATGAAGAGTTTTTTCGACGGGGTATCCGAATGTTGCCAGAAAGATGGGGAAAAGTAGTGGCAAATGATGGAAAATACTTTGAATAAAACGTAATGTACTTTTCCTTTACAATAAATTCCTAATTTTTTATAAAAAACTGCGGAAACTTATTTGTACACCTAATATATATATATATATATATATATATATATATATATATATATATATATATATGTATGTATATATATAATAAATACTTTAAAATATACATACATATAAAATAATATACATAATAAATATAATAAAGACGACCAATTGGCGGGGTACCTCCGCCCGCGGGGTCAATGGTCGCGGGTTCGACCCTCGCATCGGAGTAAATATATGTATGGATTACAAATTATTCCGAGTCTGGAAACCCCGCCAATCCGCATTGGACAAGCGTGGTGGGTTGACGTCCGTTCCTCCAGAAATGGAGAGGCCCGTGCTTAGCAGTAGGATATGCATATATGGGCTGCTAAAAAAATACACAATAAATCACAGAAATATACATATAGAAAAGGTAGAGTAGATATGCTAATAGACTCCTTCAAAAAGTATAGATTACGCAAGCATTTTAAATAATTTGCGAAAGGTGGGAAAGAGGGAAGTAAATAATAAAAATAAAAACATTAAAGCAGCGATAGCTCGGTTGGCGACGTCGCGCTTACGATCTGAGATCGTGGGTTCTATTCTACAATTGGCCTATTGGTGTGAACTATATTTTCCTGCGGATTACTATAGGCGGCGTTGATTGTTTTCCATCAGGTGACACGCCTGCTTGTTTGCCTTCCTATTTCATAAAAAAACACAGTATTGGTTTAATTTGAATGGTTAACAGAAATGTTAGTAGTATCAAAATATTACTAATTTTCTTTACTTCTATTTTAATAAATAACAGCCATCGAACTATAACAATGTGATTTTTTAACCCCTTGCCGTACTTTAACGGGTCTGACTCGTGATGAAAATTTTGGGCCAAACATGAATATGACGAGCCAGGCTCTTGAATAGATATTCGGATCAAACGCAAACATCACGAGCCGAGGTCGTGTACAGATAGTCGGATCAAACATAAACATCATGAGCCTGGGTTGTGATTGAATGTTAGTTTCTATCAGTACGCCACTAGAGTTAGTCACGAGTCTCATAATTGCTGTTACAAAGTAGTTTATATATTGAAATTTAATAATAAACCCTTACAAAAGCAAAGAAAAAAAGGTTTAAGTGAAAAAAGTCTGATCTGTTTACCACGCGTTGACGCGTAACACTTGGGCCTGAGTTTCGTCGAGCTAAATGGCACGGCAGGAGTTAAAAAGTTAGTAGTGATCACGCACCTATCTCCGTGCTGCCGGTGAAGCCGAGTTTCCTCACGTGCGGATGGTCAGCTAGTGCCTGCCCACACACGGTCCCGCTGCCCGGCAGGATATTGATCACACCCGGTGGTATGCCCGCTCGGACTGACAGCTCCGCGAACTTCAACGCAGTCAGGGGACACACCTGACGACAAGGCAGGGTCATTAAATAATTAGCTATGATTTGCAAATACAGAATATACAGAAAATAATATGTAATACATTTGTATATCATTATTTGATTTATATAAAGTTTAAAAGACCTTTTACAACACCTCTTTGAACGGAACCAGTCCTACTAAAGGATAAGGTGCGATCCGCTAGCAAACTCCTGAAAAGGAACAAAGCAGTAGGAGTAGATGAAATCTACACCTACTGCTGCTGCTGCCTTCAGCTGCTTTGTACCGTCACGCTCACAAGTGGTCAGGAACAGAGAGAAATGGAGGAGCATCGTGAGACTCACGACACAAGACCCGACCGATTCGTGACCAAAACAAACCACATTAAGCGAGTAAGAAGAATTTGATTTTTTAGTCAATTTAGTAAAAGTAAGTGGTAGTTAATGTGGTAGTGGTGGTTAGATAATATGGTGTTTTTCAAAAAGTAGGGTCTCGTAGAAATCCTACACAACGAAAAAATTTCTATCAATATCTTTTTTATGACAAGAAACATTATAAACAACTATATAATTTAAATATTATACAAAGACATTACTTATTTCAAGATGATATATCTTCCAGTAGCCCAAACATAGGAGAGTAAACGTAAAAATATATACAAATAATATATGTACCATAAAAGGATATAAGTTACATAGAGTTTAGTGTCAGTTGGTTTGTATTGTTGTGTTGTGTTTGATATGTGTATGTATTAATGAGTGTGTGTGTGTGTGTGTGTGTGTGTGTGTGTGTGTGTATGTTTGCGTATGAGAAACGTAGGTGTCGTTTGTGAGTACATTTTTTTTTTAATTATTTTCTTTGGCGATTTGATCGTCAAACAGGATGCATCACACGCGCAAGTGAGGTTAACCTTTGAAGCAAAAAAATATACTTGCACCCCTTTTTTATCCCTACGGAGTCTAACGATAAATGAATGAATACATACGGCAGCGGGCTTCATAACGACAGTGTTCCCGGCCGCTAAACACGCAGCCATCTTCCACGACAGCATCATCAATGGATAGTTCCACGGTGTGATCAACGCACAAACACCAATTGGCTCTTTCTTGGTTATAGATAAATTTCTGTTTGGTCTAGCGTGGTTTATGGGTATCGTCGTCCCCTGGATCTTGTCGCACCAGCCCGCGAAATAGCGCCATGTGTCTATTGACATGCCTACGTGGGTCTTTAAGGCCAAGGTGTAGACCGCTCCGGAGTCAATGGATTCTATTGTTGCTAATTCTTCCTTGTGCTGCTCCATGAGATCTGCGAGTCTGTAAATTTGGTAATATATTCATTTAAACGACGATCTTTCATCTATTTAAACTTTTGCACGTAGTACACAGCAGGTGGACTTGATAACATTTTAACAAGAACTGAGGAAAGTGGTTTGGCTATTTGTAAAAAAAAACCGGTCGGTTTTGATTTTTCTACATTATTGGTAATAATTTAGTTCTAAAGAGGTTTTAATAGCAAAACTATCTTATTGACACTTAATAAAGAGTCTAGGTATGAAAAACAAGTTAATTCCAAATTCGAAACTTTTGTTTTTTAAGAAAATATTCCCTTTTTAGTTTGTGACTTTTTACTTACTTTTCGCCGGTTTATTGTTAGAAATTTTTCAGGCAACTAAAACTAACATATTGTTATTTCTAGTAGAAAAATTAATTCTTGTCGCATCATCATGCCTTAAAAATAAATTTGTAGTCATTTAACCTAGTGACATACATAAATACTAATATTATCCATAGAAAAGTCAATGATGAGAAAAAAATATTTGATAAAAGAAATATTTACGTTACTTGCAGTAAGTACTCTTATCCTAACGAAAAATTGTCGGAATTTGACTTTAAAAATGAATGTTTGAGGCTTTTTAATGTCAAGAGGAATGTCATTCCAAGCTTTATTGAAGTTAAGGCGAAGCATTTAGAAATAAAGCCTGTGTGGTGTGAAGGAGTAAGAAGTTTAAGATTATTCGTAGAACGGAGACAGATGTTATTAGAAATCCTCAGGCATTGGAACTTTGATTTCAGATACATTGGAGCATGAGGATTGTTTAAAATTGAGAAAAGAATGCAGAGTATTCTAATCTCTATTAAATCTTAACGGTTTTCTTACAATAACCGTAAATTTAAACATGTTATATACTTACTTAAACAACAGCTGACCCCTTTCCCTAGCACTGATCTTCGACCATTCACCTTCCTCGAACGCCTTTTTTGCCGAATTTACAGCTTTGTCCACATCTTTTACTGACGCACTCTGTACTTTACAAATAACCGATTCATCTGTAGGGTTGACAAGAGTCAGCATCTTTCCACTATCAGAATTAACAAACTCGCCGTTAATAAATAATTGG
This sequence comes from Baronia brevicornis, assembly GCA_031353405.1. Taxonomy (NCBI): domain Eukaryota; kingdom Metazoa; phylum Arthropoda; class Insecta; order Lepidoptera; family Papilionidae; genus Baronia; species Baronia brevicornis. The sequence continues at coordinate 571,867 of JASFAT010001617.1, forward strand.
GTTGGAAATTTGATTTTCATCTTGTTGACCTCCATTTCAATGCCCTCGTAAACTACTTCTTTGACCCCAGAACCACCTCTAGAATTTATTATAGCAATTTGGCAAAATTCTTCAAAGGTTGTATTCATATAAATATCTTCATTTTGAAGTTCTATATGTGCCAAGTCTTTTATTTCTTCTATCAGTCTGACAACGTCCATAGAACCAGCGCCAGAATCGAAGAAGTCTGTATCATCTTCTATGTCAATGCGAAGTATAGCTTTCCAAATGTCTCGAGCGTTTTCAACAAATTGTTTCTCTTCTGCATTAAGCTCAAGCGATACTTTGTTCTCGTTCGATTTGAAGAAGTTTTGTGCGTTAATCATTTTACCGTTTACTTTTAACCTCTGAATATTAATCTGTAATAGTCAATTTAAAACAAAGATAAGTGTACTACAAGTCAGTAGATTTATCAACATGTTTATTTATACTTATAACTTAAATGCAATTGTATATAAAGTATTAACCCAAGAATGTTCATTCACTCATTCCTTTGAATTATTAGCCTTCAATAGTGCCAAAATAGCACGGATGATTTCGCCAATGTCACGAAGAAGGGAGAAGACACAATGGAGATTATTCAGTGCGGTTGAGATAAGGAAGGAATATAATGCATAGGACACTTATGAGATTGAACGGTGCGGTTGGGGTAACAATGGACTAGAATGGAAAGGACACGAAGGAGATTAATCGGTACAGAGTGACACGAGATTACAAACTCAAGAATATTATTGAAAGAGTCTCGTTGTTGAAGTATTTAACAATAAAGATTGAAATATTAGGTGTACAAATAAGTTTCCGCGGTTTGTCAAAAGATGGCCCCACCAGAAGGTTATGGAGAAATTGTCAGATGTAAAACGTAATATCCCAAGTTTAGTCATCTGGCAACACCATAACCTTAAAGTACTAGTGATTCCGTATCAGCATCACGTAATTTTTTTCGTGCAAAAATGTCAAGTTTTATTCCGAATAAGCATCATTTGCGGGAACTTTTGATTTACTTCTTTAATGTGAAAAAATCTGCAGCTGAGGCGCATCGATTGCTTCTAGAAGCATATGGTGAAGCTGCTTTAAGTGAGAGAAGTTGTCAGGAATGGTTTCAAAAGTTTAAGAACGGTGAGTTTGACGTTAAAGACAAAGAACGCAGTGGAAGGCCGAAAGTGTACGAAGACATGGAATTAGAAGTACTATTGGAGGAAGATTCGTCCCAAACGCAAAAAGAACTTGCACTTACTCTACAAGTGACTCAACAAGCAATTTCACATCGTTTAAAATCGTTAGGAATGATTCAAAAACAAGGAAATTGGGTTCCATATGAACTAAAGCCGAGAGACGTTGAACGCCGATTATGCATGAGTGAAATGCTGCTTGCCAGGAATAAAAAAAAGAGTTTTTTGCATCGTATAGTCACTGGTGACGAAAAATGGATTCACTACGATAATCCAAAGAAGAGAAAGTCATGGGTTAAGCCCGGCGAACCATCAACATCGACAGCTAAGCCGAATATTCATGGAAAAAAACTCATGCTGTGTATTTGGTGGGATCAGCTTGGTGTCGTGTATTATGAATTGCTGAAACCAAGCGAAACCATTACTGGAGCTCTCTACCGAACACAATTGATGAGATTGAGTCGGGCACTTAAGGAAAAACGCGCCCATTACTACTCCAGACACGACAAAATTATTCTTTTACACGATAATGCTCGTCCACATGTTGCGGCGCCGGTAAAAACATACTTGGAAACACTCAACTGGGAAGTTTTACCCCACCCGCCGTATTCACCAGACTTAGCCCCTTCTGATTATCACCTGTTCCGGTCGATGGCACATGGTCTGTCTGAGCAGCGCTTCACATCATATGAAGACACCAAAAATTGGGTAGATTTGTGGATAGCGTCAAAAGATGAAGAGTTTTTTCGACGGGGTATCCGAATGTTGCCAGAAAGATGGGGAAAAGTAGTGGCAAATGATGGAAAATACTTTGAATAAAACGTAATGTACTTTTCCTTTACAATAAATTCCTAATTTTTTATAAAAAACTACGGAAACTTATTTGTACACCTAATAGTTTTTATCAAAACTTCATTAACAGTTTGTCGAGGAGTGCATCTAGTAATAAAAAAAATTCCATGTAAATATTACATGGATTTTTTTTAATCGAATCATTATTATCAGGAACTAGGAAATCACAAAGATTGTTGGTATTATTTTCTACATGCTATGATTTATTATATTTTCGAAGTTTAAAACAGTTCGTTTTGTAATTTAATAGATATTTACGATATGTACAACAAACATTTATGAAATATTATGTTATTTACTATTAAAGTATTTCTTGAAATAATCTCGATTAATGTCATTCATTAAAATTCTAGTTATTTTGATGGTATTTCTTTCTGAGTCTATTTTACATAAAAAATAAGTATTGCTTTTTTATTGTCTAAGTACATAACAATTTTAAGTTCGTGTTTACCTTAACACCATCGTTAGCAGTAATCAGCAATCCAGCTTCGTGTATAACCGCTGGGTTTTTAAGACCAGGTATCGCTAGTTTATCACCCTCTGTTTCATATTCGGCCTCCCAGAGGGACGATCCGAAAAATTTGATTTCTATATTAGTTTCGCTCTCTTCGTCTACTCCGTCTCTCGTCTGCGGTTTGATGAATGTTGTAGCGCCAGGGGACGAATCAAGACCGCGAATAAAGTTGTGTAATGCAACACCACCTTTGGACCAATCGATCTGTAACCATTTTAGTTTTATATAGCTTTTCTGGAAGAATAGCAAAACATGAATACGGCTTTATGGAATACAAACCAATCAAAATGACTCAAAAATTTGACTCAAATGAAGCAGCAGCAGAGATTCTGCTTCAGAACTTAAAGTCGCATCTCAAACTTAACAAATTAAATTGTCTATTATAACTAAAATTCCGAGTGTGGATATTAGTAATATAAAAAAGTTAATAAAAATACATATAATAACAATAGGATAAAGGGACAAAAGTTAGTTGTAATTCAAAGGACTTTATTACGATTATATTTTAGTATAATCAAGTAACAACATTTTAAGATTAAAAATATTTCGAAAGAATAACCATTTCGTTAGCAAGAAGCAACAGTAAATGCGTTTTAATATTTTGTACTCGTGTATCCACGTAATTTCAATTCCAAAAGGAATAAATTGAATTTATACACGAAGGCTGAAATTTAAAGACAATATGGGAACGTACGAAATAAATAAATAAATGTCACAAAATAACTTCGTTTTACGAACTACATAAATTTACCTGGTGCGTTTCTGGTTTGAACAGAGCTGGGTCATAAGTGGCGCCCTCTTCCGTCTGCGTGATTCTAGGAGCTGTGCCATTTGCTACCATATTAACGGATTCCGCTAAAGCTTTGATACCTGAAAAAGGTAGTTTAAACATAACATGGCGGGGTTCTGATTGGAGAATTTATGAAAAAGTACTTATAAGTGTTCTATTTTATAATTATATAGGTGTTTTATTTTTATCATCTTCCTCTCAAATTATTTTCCTGCCAAACTTGAGAGGTGGATGAAAAAAGCAAACAATCGTGGCAGGAATAGTCATGAGCAAAAAACGAATTGGTTAGAGAAATAATTCTTAGCTACATAATATCAGGGAGTGGACAGAGATAGTGAGTACTGACGAAGGGTTTTGCCTCGCTAAAGATATTTGTGCTGAACGCCAGCCAACCTTCGTAAGTCGGAAAGGCCTTAAAAGAAGTAAAAGACACCTATTATTTATTTGCTTACCTTCTGGATACAAATATTTATTGTACAGTGTGTCGACAGTGTCGTCTATAGTGACCGGGAAGGTCTTCTGTAGTAGTATGGGTCCGGTGTCGAGACCGTCGTCTGCCCAGAATATTGACAGTCCGCATGTTGTGTCTCCCTCTATCAATGTCCTGGATAAGCATAAATTAGACTTTAGAATGAATGGGCAAGGCATTTGGAGGGGACATTTATGACCCTCACAAAGCCGCCCGGCCAAAGGTTGGTTCTCATTACAGTTGTAACGAGAGTGTCTATTATTAAAATAACAAATATAGAGACGAAAACGACTTAGAGAGAGGTAGATATTTTGTACTGGTTTGGTTTAAATGATGTATTTTAAGCAATGTAAATTAGTCCATTTAACGAAAAGTTGTAAGACCGATAAGAGTTATTTGCGGAGATGCTCGCCAAATACTAAGATATAATAAAAATAGTTATAGAGTTAAACTAAACGCTTATAGTACCTACTGAATGTTATAAGATATTCAAATACTTTTGATAAATGATAAAAACATTACCAATTAATCGACGAAGCACCTCTATGTCTTGGTAGTATGCTAGGGTGGTAACAGATGCTTTGGTATTTTGGATACAAGATCACTTCCATTGGAATAAACTGCGTGCAGAATGGCAAAACATTGATATCAGCGTTGACCTGAAACAGACAATAAATAGTTTTATAATTATTAATACGCTCAATTTAATGTTATAGGAAGTTGTTGAATGCATGACAACTTTGTAATTGAGGTAAAACTGATATCGAAACCGAATCTGGTTCCCCGGCCTACCGCACTGAACAAACGTGGTGGGTTAATATTCCTCAAAAAATTGGGAGGTCCGAGCCCAGCTGTGAGATATATAGAGGTTGTGAAAAAAAATGTCGTAGGTTTCGGTTAGGAAATACCCCTGAAAGTAGTGGTAAAGCCTTGCTGTAGTCAAATATTTTGTCAGGAATGGCATAATATTTGTCTGTAGCATGAGAGGGCCGACTCGCCCGGGGAAGTACCCACTCCCGCAGATAACCGGCGTCTGAGTGGTAGCTTAGCTACCGCGCTTCGTATGGTGAGTGGCTGAGTTCTAGAGGCCCAACACCCTCCCCCTCCCACTCCCATAATGACACTTTCCTTAAAGGTCGGTAACGCTTCGGTACTGCCTATGGCGCTGCATGGCGCTCTATGGGCGGTGTTCCATCAGATGACACGCCTGCTCGTTTGCCTTCCTAACTCATAAAAAAATATTTTCTTGTAACAAGATAAAGGTAACGTATGTATTTCACTATCAGGTGCTATGTATATATGTATATATATATATATATATATATATATATATATATATATATATATATATATATATATATATATATATGTGACGCATGAGTTATGCACATTTTAGCTTATCAACAAATTAAATAGCACGGTGAAACCTGACACCTACGTAAAAATCCTCTAAATTCTTATCAAAATAAACGATATCAAATAACATAGATAAGAAATATCTATTACATAATGTAAGTTACGCTGTCAAAAAAAAAATAACAAAGATATAATATATTAGGTATATAATTCAGAGTTTAAAAGGGACTTATCACGCTAAGTCATTGTTTGTTAAATAAATTGCGCACCAAAATTGCTGCTACAATCATCTAAATTATGAAGACAATTTTTAACTAATTACAATGCCAAAAAATCGCTAGTGGAACTAACAAGTCAGGACATTTAAATACTTCGTAGTAGGATTGATTTTAGACACAAACAGCAAGTAGTAGACGGCTCTTTTCTATTTACTTTAAAACTATATTGTTTGTATTTATATATTAATTATTTGTGTAATAAATATTACTTAGTTACATATTATATATTGATGACCAATTGATTCAGTAGCAGGGCAGCCGCCAAAGGGGTCAATGGTCAATGGTCGTTCGATCCCTGCAAGGATAAATATATGTAGGGCCTACATATATCTATATATTGCGAGTCTGGTTACCCCGCCATTACGCATTGGATGAGATAAAAATATAGTTATCCAAAATAACCGTTCTTTCAGAAATGGTAAAGCCCGTGCCCAGTAATGGAACTTATGTGGGCTGAAGTATTTTAGTTTCTTTAAATTGGTTTTGCTGTACCACGTTCCTAATTCTCTCTGCTTTGTCAACTTACAGACAACTGTCAATAATTTGTTTTGTAATTAAGTCCACCTTATGTACTATTATGTACATAAAAGTTTAAATAAAAAAAAAACATACTTTACTTTGAACTTGTGGAACAGACGGACCATCAGTGTCCACATTTGAAACAAAAAGTAAATACTATGTGTATTAGTTATACGTAAGAAGCAGAAGAAATATAAAAGCCAAAGCTATAAGGATTCATAAAAAGGATTAAGATGAAAGGTGAGGGGTTCCTTCTATTCTTGTTTTAGAAGTCAAATGTTCTAACCACTAAGATCGTAATATAAGTTACATTGTTGACGTGTTTCGAAGCATTTTTAAGCAAATAAAACCAGACATTGCGATTCGTATTAGCACGCTAATGCCTACAGTATCGCAAAGTATATTTTTAAACCTTGAGTTAATTTGGCAACTGACGTACAGTCGTGATTTTCCTATCAGCTGACACTATTCACCCAACTCTATGGTATATGTCGATAAACTATGGGTTATCTTATATAACTACATATATCGGCCTTTCGTGATACGCCATAATCGCAGTTTATATCATTTTTATTGCTGTGATATTTTAACTTTTTTAAATGTTAGGCATAGAGCTCATAAGAATTTTGCGCAGGTACGTAGTAGGAGAACTAGCATCGTTTTGTTTATCTCATGGGATAAGTAAGAAAATGAGCAAGTGCGTCAACTTCTTTTTATACAGCCCATATTTGTCCTACTGCTGAGATCGAGGCCTGTCCATATTTTTATAGCTGAGCAGTCAAATGACCGGAGACATAGGACCATAAGTCAAGACCAGCATATGGTGGTGCTTATGTCTCTGAGGTGGAGCAGAGGGCGTCCACAGTGCTTCTCCACTGCGATCGGTCTTGTGCGACGCGTTTCACTTCAGGCCACGTAAACCCGATGGATATTATCTCGGCCGCTACGGAGCGCTTCCAGGTGTGTTTGGGTCACCGTTTGGAATATACGGGTCACCTGGTGTTAAGTGATTACCATCGCCCATAGACATCTGCTACATCAGAGGTGTGTCGGATACGTTGCCGCCATTTTGCAAACATATACGCTGGTTTGTTAAATGCCCTAATGCTGTAATCACGCAGAAACACCACAACTGACAAATTATTCCACATTTTCATCAGTTCGTAGTAGGAGTCTGTGTCTAAATCGGACGGTGGAGGAGCCATCCAGGTAATGGGGATGAAACCTACATATTTCTGGAGTAATGGATATTAACCCATAACACTTATCCAAAGCCAATTGGCCGGACACCCAAACACGAATTACTGTAGGGTATACATATATTTATCCTGTTGCGGAAATTTAATCTGCGATCCTTGATTCTGAAAACCGGACGTTTCGCCTCTGAATCACTGAGTTCAGTTTAAGCGGTACATTCGGTGAACATTAAGAATATAGATAATTTATTAATTAATAGATATAAGAGATTGTATGATAATTCTTTTGCTCTTAAAAAAATTAAAGTAATATATTATAAAATAAAACTACCCTCGACTTCCATAATTCTTCGTAACATGAATCGGCATTTTGATTGAAAAGGATTACATAGAAATAAAACTCAAGAAGCCGACTCTCTATACTCTCTACACAACATACGGTTTGTAGCTTACAATGTTAGTTTGTACATAACCGGTCTAACTAGTTTCGTGATATCACTGACGTCACGTTAATTGCCGACATGCATGCATTTTACTGATTGTATGTCTACTGCTCAGCGTCAGGGTGTGTGTCTTATGTCATTTGTGTTATAATGAAAGCCACGACACAGGAAAAATTCTAGTGTATAATAAGTATGTGTATATGAGTATAAAAGGTAGATAATAATACGTAGATGTGACTGAGGTGTTTAAATAGGTGATAAAAATTTAATAAATTTAAAATCTACATTTTGTACGGATTGACGTGATTGGCTAGTGCTTTTATAATAAAATTGATGGGTATGTCGTATGTTTGGGCTCTCTTATAATCAAGTCATTGTTAACTATTCAATTAATGTACATATTTTTCATATGATATGTAGGAGCGTTTGATTTCTGTACTCTATTAAGTCCGCTATTAATTCCTAAAGAATAATTTTAAAACTGTTATGCTTCTAGAAAGCAAAAAGTGTAATAACTATATCATACTACGTTCTGTTTATCTTTTACGAAATTAAGACACGAAATAGCAGCTGCAGATACTATTTAATATAGAGTTGTGTTATGCAGGTGATTAATTATTGCGCGGTTTGCGGTAAGGAAATTTTACAGGAAATGTATTATTGTGAGGCATTATATGATATAATGATAATGTCAGCTTCTAAGATACCATTCTATGGCATCACCTCCCTTCGACGGTATCTCCGGTCCGATACGATTTTGAAACCTTCAAAAAACAAGCCTACTTATATTATAGTCGGCATTTCTATGGGCGGCGTTGATTGCTTTTCATCAGGTGACACGCTTACTCGTTTGCCTCCATATTCCATAAAAAGTGCATATTTGTATCATTAGTAAATGTATCATTAGTAAAATGATTTAATCATTGTATCATTAGTAAAATGATTTTTTTATACAAGAGGAAGGCGAACCAGCCAGTGGGTCATTTGATATTAAGTCAACATTTCCATTCATGGTTACTTCTAATATCTGAAGTACCTTGAAAAAAAATGGTGGGAGACGTCGGGAGAAGGAAATAAGTAGAGCCTCTGGTTTTTATTGCTCACCATACGAGACGCAGTTACGAACCTAGAGGCTTGCAACATACTGTACCACAGTTTTACGGCTGTATTTTTTTAAACATAAACATCTTTTTATAATCTAATATATTATTTGTATATTACTTATTAATTGAAAAAAAATGAATGTAAATGCGGGCAAATTCGGGTACAACCGAATTTGCCCGGATTTCATTCTTTTTTTTGCTATGATCAACGATCTCGATAGCAACCGTTACTATGAAACCAAGTTTCATAACAATCGTCTGTTAATATGTGGGTACATGTATGTTGGCGTTGATGGTGCTATGTCACAAAACTTCACGTAAGCGCCAATAATAACGATATGAATCGCAATCGGCTGAACAATGAAAAAAAACCTTCCTCTTACATTCATCGCAGGGAAACGGCTTTCCGTTCGTCGCTTCTCGCCCTCATGGGAATCAGGACGTGACGGGTGGCGAACCTCGTCGCCATCATTTTTTAACGAATAATATAATGGAATATCTCTCATGTAATCTAAATCCCCGTTGCATAAATGAGAATTCGAGGGATAGAGTGAGTCCCATTATTATTCAAATTCAAATGCATACATGGTGAGTCTTGATTTCTGGAGGAATAGACACCTCACACGTATGTCGAAGTCAGGTTGGCGGGACAACCAGACTCGGTATAGAAATGTATCGCAAGCATTGATTTCAAAAGCAACTTCGCTACTGAACCATTAAATTCTTTTCTTTTTGCATTTACGTAAAATGACGGCGAGATGGTTCGCCACCGGTCACGTCCTGAATCGGAACGGAGAGCTGCTTCGCTACGATGAATGTGAGAGGCAGGATGGATGAAAAGATGGATGAGTATGAAGGAAGCAAGGAAGGTGTATCGGGATCGTAGCGGATGGAGATCTGTGGTCTCTGTCTAACCCTACAGGGAGACAGGCGTGACTATATGTATGTATGTAAGTAATTGTGTTCATAAAATACCAGTTAATAGAGGAGATCATTTTGTTATTATTTAGATTAAATTGTAACTGGCTCCACGAACGTTTCCTGCCACGTGTACCATTTATGGTACATGTTAAACTTCACTTTCAGGCCATGAATAGAACTACTCTCATCAAGTAAATTAATTTCGGATTAATGATATAATGATTGTGTGATAATATATCAATCTTATATCTAAGTGACAAGTGGGGCAAATGTGTTAACATATAATCATTTAATTTTAGAACATCTATAAAATAATAACTAAATTATAATTTTTTTGTGTCCATAACCTAATGAGGAAGATATAGGAGGCCAGAGATCAGGAGTACGGTAGTTAAGCAATTAAAATTATATGGACCAAGCATGCCTCGTAAATATGATCGCTATAATTCCTACAATATTTATATACCTAAATTTACTTTACATAAATAAACTATCCTCGAAGTTTATGCTAGGGTAATAAATTTTTCATTTTGAGGATTCAAATGGCGCTTTCTAAATCAAGGGTCAATGGTCTTTCAACGGAAACCTCGTGACCAGACTTCACTGCTGATGATGAATACCATGTTCAATCACAATTCATTCGTCATTCATTGGTTAACTTCGTATATATTCTAGAGAATTCTCTAATATGCAGTTTTCAAGCGATTTTTAATTTTCCTCACTGTATCAATTCGTACTTAAAATTGTGAATGAATGATAAATGACGGTGACGTGGTTCGCCACCCGTCACGTCCTGATTCTCACGAGGGCGAAAAGCGACCAATGACGAGCCGTTTCGCTGCCATGAATGGCAACGGATGGAGTTCTGTGGTCTCTGCCAACCCCTGCGGGGGATAGGCGTGAATATATAAAAAAAATGATAATTTCAGAGGCATCAGGTTTTTTTTAGCTCTATGAATTTGAGTTCATGAATCTAATAACCCTAGGGACCATAAATGGACTTTAAGGGAATTCGTACTTTATAGAAATAGTGCATTATACTATATTTAAATATCCGTTGTGAAAATACGTATTAAATTACGAAAAGTTTTTCTAAAAATCAAAAGATAATTATATAAAATTATAAATGTTTTATTTTACTCAAATTTTCTGTTTTATCACATTTATATAAAATATGCGTTGAATACCGGTTTTATTATTAAAAGAAAAAATAAACCGCGTAGCATGAAGTACATATAATATTAAGATAAAAAAAATGGAAACTATGTCTTCTTTAATACCAGAATCGTTGAAAAAGCGATGCTGGCCTTTGAGTAAGGCTTTTTAAAGGGGTTTAGAAATGCCACTTATGATAGCTGATTCCATGGATTGGTTGTGCGTAGAAAAATAATTTTGAGGAAAACTCAACATACTGGATCGCCACTCCAGTTAGATCTAAATAGAAATATATAAGAATAGGATAGATTTTTTTTAAATGAATATGATTTTACTCTAAAACAATACATGAGAGATTTTTTGTAAAAAATTGAATAAAACAAATGATTCTCTAGAAATTAAATTTAAGTAAAATGCTTACTGTTACTTACAGATTTGTAATCTTCAAACACTTCTGGTATCACTTTCCCTTTCACTCGCCATGTTTTATATTTGAATACAGGTATGCTACTTTGAGCTGCTATAGTAGCTGCAAAACCAAAATGTCTCTTTCTTTAAGAAGTTTTTTCAAGCACAAATCCAATTTGTGATCCGCTATAGGCATTAGCCATTCTTTTTTTTCTTTTAAAAAGTAACAAAAATTAAATATGTCAATTAATCAGAGCTTATATAATAGTATAGTGTCCTTGTTTGGAATAAGTAAATAAAATAGTTAAAAGAGTACATTATTTATTTAAATTGTTTGAATGACAGTTTTCAATTATTAGTTTTTCAGCTTGTGTATTTATTAACTTTCATTCATATGAGAATCAAAAATAGAGAGAAAAACTTACCCAGTGGATCTTCTCTGTTGCCTTTGTCTAGGACTGTGAAAACACCAACCACTTGATGTCCTTCTCTCTGAAGTAATTTAAAAACCTCTGCCGCGAAAGTACTCTGTCCAATTATAGCAACACGAAGCTGCTTTTTAGGTGCCTATAAAACAACCCTTTTTTGAAAACATATTTTTCTTTAATGACTTTAGCGACATATTTTTCTTAAATAATGTTTATCACAAAAAATGATTACCTTTTGTACACAAAAATTTAGGGTTTTATTACAAAGTTTTTTTATTATTTTATAATATTTACCTAAAACGACATATCTTATTACATTATAAATAAAAAAATTAATAATTATGTTGCACATTAAACAAAGTTACAATAAAATAGATATTTAATTCTATAATTAATTAAACATAGTAAATATAAAAGTTTCTTTAATTAAATCTATTTCATAACATTTGTTTACCTCATCAGGCACAGCTACAGGTGGCATTTTAAATATTACACAAGATTTTATTTTATTGCAGCGCACAACCAACCTGCCGGTAGATCACGATCGGACTAACTTAAATTCATCAGCACGTTGCTATTTAATGAACCCTCTTCAGCATCTCCTCAACCTTGACATCACATATCACGGGTGATAACATAAAACAAAATATGTCATTGTTTTATAAAAAGGCGCCAAACTTACGTTTAATTTAGCAGCTGACACTTGCTGTTAAGTGATTCCAATTCTGCCAATTCTGCCAATCAAATAAAAACAAACGAATCAAAATGACGCGTAATTACAATTTTGGCATAATTTTAGCACAGTTGGTAATTATTTTAGATTTGTAAAAAAAGACGTCCATTGACGTCGTAGACCTAGAGCTTATATAACTTTGTAAACACTCATTACACTTAAATATTTAATACTCACTATTTAAAACAATTTTAAGCAGTAGTAATTACGCTGTAAGATATAATAAGTTATATAAGAATTACGCTGCAATTTTTCTCGTACAAAGAGTTGGCTACTTTTTTCGTTTTATGGTAGATTTTACTGAATTGGATTTTAAAAAGTGTCACGTTGACTTTAATAATAACCGCTCTCTTTATTATATTACGTACGTCACGGTTACAAAGTTTGTGGGCTTTTATGATCTTAAGTTGAAATATTTTATATAATAAAATATACTGGTAAATTGACCATAAAAAGTTATGAATATCTCATCGAGCGCCAGAATGAGTATCGATTACCTGCCTCTCAAACATACATATCGCTATATGCCTACATACTATTTATAAATTAGCTGTGATTACCTATTTCTCTTAGATTGACGGAAGGTAAAAAATTTAAATGTTCATAGGTATAATCATCAGCATCAGCCTGTGGCAATTTACTAGTGGCCATTAGCTTTACCATACGCTTTTTTTAAATAAAGGAAGTTTTTAAAAATGGAGGAAGGAAATGTTTCATTTAAAAAATATTGAATTTAAAGCTCAGCGCATGGCAATGGCAATATGATTTTCGAACGAGCTTTTGATAGGGGACAAGAGTATTTGTTTGTTTTGTTATTATGTAAATTTAAAATTGTATAATGATTGGCTTTTATCACTGATTATTTTTGAATTATATAACGACATATCAACGTAATGTGTGTATTTATATAATGTATCATAGTTTTATTTTTTAGAAAAAATCGTTCAATATTTGTTGAAATAATGTGATACATGTGATATATTATGTGACATATTCAATAAAATATTCGTTGGCTTCACGCATCCAGTTTCTGCCATTGCTCTGCGCGGATAATCGCCCGACCGGGACCAACATTTTCCAAAACGTGCTCTCCATTCCAGCACTCTTCCTCGTTCCACACTTTAGTTCTTTGGCGGATTTTTTAATTTCGACGCGGAAAAGTCCAAACTTAGACCTATTTATACATCGTTAAGTGACTTCAAGGTAGTATACATAATACTGTAATTAAATCTAAAAGAAAGGCTAAACAGTTTTTCAGGCTGAACCCAAACCTACTTTAAAGTCAACTCAGTGAAATTAGGTAGATGTACTGGAAGTATAACATAAAATAGGACCATCCCATTTTTTTGTTTGCCATGCGTGGGAAATACAGGAAGAGGTTATTGCCATGCGTAATTTCCAATTAGAGCAAGAAGCTGGATATTCGCCTCTCTGACATTTGTGAGAGAGGCGAATATCCAGCTGTGGACTATTCCGGCTATATTGATGATGACGATGATAGTAGTAGACTTATCATATACATCTCATATATATCTATCATATATATCTTATACATCTAGAACTTTATTCGTCGTAAAAGAAAATGACATATGTAATTATCACATAATTCTGTGTAGTTCAGATACTTTGCTGACCTTTTTATTATTAAATCTTAAACAGCTTATAACCAGTTTCCATTTACCAGTTCTAATTTTCATTATAAATATATTATTATCATACGTAACTATTGTGTATATGATTTGTTTAAAAATCGTATCATATTCATTTCTTTATTTTCAATATTTATTTCTAATAATTTATAATTATTATGAAGTTTAAATTAAATATAAAATTATATGCCTTAATTAAAAAAAGAAAGTATAACTAAACAGATAAGAATAAAATATTTTTGCTAGAAAATATCAAATTATTGATTGACAATTAAAATAATCACAGAATGTAAAAAAATCACTTATTTTTTATTAGAGACACTGAGAATCGAAATGCTTATAATACTCAGAAATTACTATTCTATATTGCTTTACATATTTACCACAAAATATACATAAACTGTTTTCATGCTCAAATAAGTCAATCAAATTAAAACTTTTATTACGTACATATTTGAATAATCAAATTTTTTTAAAACTATATATACTCACTTGACATTATGTCACATTGTTAGTGGCAAATGCAGAGTATAATAGCCTTATTTAAACTATTCACAATGCTCTCTGTTATCATCTTTAACAGTCCTTTAGTAGTCCACGGCTAGAGAATGGCCTCTCCCAACCTGGGAAGTGTCGATTTCGTTGAGTTGGTTCTTATACCAGTAATGTTGTAGGCCGTTTCTGGCTTATGATTATATATTGAATAATAATTTAAATTATTCGGTGTATGTATCCAAAATAGGGAAATTAAACAAAGGATAATAAAAAGTCATGGTACAGCACAGACAGCCTGGCTCGAAGTACACTCACAGAATATCGGCATAGATTATGATACTGCGTTTTGCACGGTGAGTGTAATGATACGATCCAACGTTTTACCCAATCCTTTACTTTCTTCTTCGTTTCCCATTATTTCCTTATTCTGCTCCTATTATTCAATTATTATCCTGAGGTAATATATGAATTTATTCCTTAGTGTTGTAGATATCCATGGGTGATAAACATTACTCATAATCAGGTGTCTAGTTTACTTATTTGCTTATCTTTTCCCTAAAAAAAATTCACTCCATTCGATTATTGTTATTGTCCTAGTAAAACATATGTTTTCAGTTTAAACTACGTTAAGAAACTTGTATCATGTAATACGATGTAGTGAAGAAATTACTTTAATTACTTCGAAATTTACAGAACGCCGCTGTGTGCCAATGTGCAATAGATATCTCCGACCTGACCGGTTCAATCCGGTTTGATGCGTGCCTTTCTGTAGTTACTGGATGTTGTGCCAATCACTTGACCCGCGCTAATCAAATGAAATGTCTGAATATATTTTTGTGTTGTCATTTGATACTGCACACTGTGTATGTGTAAGTAAACGAATAATTTAAGATATTTCCGTATCGATTAATGTATTTCAAATAAGACATCTCATTAATAATTATTTTATCAAATAAACATGATTCACGTTTAGTATACACGTGGACTCGAAATAATAGCATGAAGAGCCACTACTATACGGCACGAATGAGCTGGTCCGACCGGGAAAGTATCACCCAACGTAACAGATAATAGGCGTTAAGTGGTAGTACTTTTCAATGGTGTTTCGTACGATGTGTGCAGGAATCCACACTCAACTCCTTTCTCTTCATTTACTTTCCTTTTTCCCCTTTTCTCTTCCATTATTTACAGCCTATTTTACGTACGCAACAAAACTGCATGTCTATCGGTAGTGATGATTACCTTCTGAAAACATGATTGGCTTGAAAAATGCAGTCTCTCCAAATTCTCATCCCAAAAATTTTACTTAAACTTATATAACCAAATTGGGTCATCAACTCAATAACAGTTAAGTCTGTAGCCGATTACTTACTCTCTTCTTGGGCTCACTTCGACCTTTAGACCAAACTTTGAATCGAGTCTCCATTTTTTATTAAAAGTATTATACAATACTATTTTGAAAAAGGAGGTTTAAAACCCCCAACTCCGCAGGCTTTGGCCTTGGTCAACAGCATTTTTTTTAATTAAACGTATATTTGCTCCCCATAATCTTATTCTATGCCGGAAATCACACTACACTAGGTTTCAATAGTTTACCTACTTAATATATATCGAATAAAGTACAGCTATAAATAAACAATATAAAAAATGTAAACAAAACTGTTGCATAAATGCATTACCGCATAGCATTTAAGCTTGTAACTTTATTGGCTTCATTTCTTACATTTCCCGGAGGGCTTGTCATCTGATGTTTGCGATATAACAACCGATTGTAATAATACCATTGTTTGTGGTGGAACAATACAGACTACATTGTTATTAACTGACGTATCGTCTGATCCCGTTTAGTTCTATTTGCTCATTGATTTCGGTTCTTCGTGCTATATATATATTTTTAATAAGTGCACAAAAATTTATGTAGTGATGGCCGTCAGAGTATCGATAGTGTTATTAATTTTGGCGATAATAGAGGTAGTTAATACGCTCAATTTAACCTTAAATTTTCCCATGATATGTAAATTAGGCTTGACCACGTGCACTTTTAATTTTAATTTTAAATTTGACCTTTTGAGTTAATTTCTAACAAATGTTACAAAGTATGATTTATAAAAAAATGTGTATAATTTTTTTTTATGGAGAACTTAAACTAAACAAGAAAAAAATTACAACAACAAAAATATAAATAAAAAAATAAGTTTTATATTTTTTAATCTATTTCATTATACTATTTACTATTTATTTGAAAATTCGTAATTAAATAAAACTGTCATTTTTATATGTTGTTCATGTTTTGGATAACTCACTTCTTGTCTTCTGTGTTTTATTAAAATAAGTTCAACGTGGGTATTATTTTTGGTGTATTTTGAGTAAATAAACTCAAGGCTATTATAATTATTAGCAATGTGTTGATGAGTGGTCTTCACTAAAACTTTCAAAAGGTTAGTTTTAAATAGTTTAATTTAGAATTTAAAATTAATAAATATTAATAATAAATGATGATAATAATAATGATGATGATAATAATGATGATGATGATGTACACTTATCATATCTCATAATATGACCCAGATAAGCAACTTTCCTACTGTTGACAATCTGCAGCAGTTCGCGTTTTAGCTTGGCTTGTCGGTAAACTTCCTCATTTGTCACTTTATAAGTCAAACTAATACTGAGTATCGGTCTATATCCTATTTAGAATACTAATACACGTTTTCAATTAGCACTTTACCAAATACCCACGACATCAACACTCACACGCACCCCGGCTCTAGCCGAGCAGCTAGTAGGGAACACTTCTACACCGGCCGCTTTTCCGGCCGAGATTCTCACCCCCTAGACCTTAGGGCTATGGGACTAATAGGGACTGTAGTTACTTAAGTCCAATCCTCCTCTACATGTTTAACGTAGAATCATGACGAATTTAAAATCAGCACACAAACATATGTGTACCTCCGACACGGCGTCGAGCCGATGGAGTCTGCGATTTGCGCAGATTCCCAATTATAATTTACTTGCCTGTATTGTAATTGTAAAATTCATTTTTTTATAAAAGCTACAAAAAGCTTATTGTTAATATTAGCTTATTATACTTGATTGATTCGAAGATGTTAATGCTGGTAGCCTATTGGCTTTAACAGCTTTATCGTATTCAGGGCCCGCGGGCTGAAAGCCCGCGGGCTAGCCTTATACTTGATTGACATTATAGTTGATTCGACACACGTTTTCCTGTCCAAATTTCAAAAAAATTGTGTATTTATGAATTGATAGTGAATTTATGAATTTTGGTTTTATATTAATAAAACGGTTCCGAAAATGGAGAATCGAGATAATTCCGAGAAAAGTGAAGCAATTTACTTCTCAAGGGGCACCAGTAGAGACTCCCACAAACGAGGCGGCCGACTCTTAGATATCACTCTCTTTGGCAGACCTATCCCGTGGAAAATGTCTGTCAAATATTTAGGCGTCACCCTCGACAATCACCTGAATTTTACTAAACACATTCAAAACGCTCGATCCAAAGCGGCCTTCGTCTTAGGTCGTCTTCACCCTTTAATTAACGCCCGCAGCAAACTGTCCCTCAGACGCAAGTTGCTTCTTTACAAAACATGCGTCCGGCCAATCATTTCCTACGCAAGTGTCGCCTTCGCGCACGTGTATAAAAGAATAATAAATAAACTTCAATTGATACAAAATCGCTTCATTCGTCGAGCCACCGGTGCTCAGTGGTTCCAGCGCAATATCGACCTCCACTGCGACCTTAACTTGCCGAGCTTCAAACAACACTTTAAAACACTCTCTAAGAAATATTTTGAGAGATCCGAATCCCATCAGAATCCACTGGTGGTACAATCGGTAAATTATTCACCCGATTTAAACGCGCGCCCGAAAAGAAGACGCCCGCGTAACTTGTTACACGATACGGACAACGAAACAGCGTCGTTCAGATCCACTCACGACACCAACACTCACACGCACCCCGGCTCTAGCCGAGCACGTAGAGTAGGGAACACTTCTACACCGGCCGCTTACACGAGATTCTCTCACGTACCCGGTCGGTTCTCACCCCCTAGACCTTAGGGTCTATGGGACTAATAGGGACTATAGTTACTAAAGTTCAATCCTCCCCTACATGTTTAACGTAGAATCATGACGAGTTTAAAATCAGCACACACACATGTGTACCTCCGACTGCGATTTGCGTCTGGAGTCTGCGATTTGCGCAGATTCCCAATTATATTTTACTTGCCCTATATTGTATTATATTTTACGGGCCCTGAATACGATAAAGCTGTTAAAGCCAATAGGCTACCAGCATTAACATCTTCGAATCCAATTAATAAAACAAAAAATCTTTACGTATATCTATATTTTAGTGTTTCGGTGTCAGCGTGAGGAATTTAAAGATTTTGAAGAATTTGAGTATGAATGATTTTCCATTGACAAAATCCTTGGGGTTCTCTCTTGATAGTAAACTTAGCAAGCAGCTAGAAGACGCAATGTTCAATCAAGGCTTCTTGGAACAGTATAAAAAAGTTGTTAGAGCGAGCCGTGAATCCTTTGAAAGTTTGGAAGACAACAATCCAAAGAAGATCGAGAAGAAGATTAACCTGACAGAACACGGTATATACGGTGTGTTTCCTTTATAAATATTAATACAACCGTAACAGTTCACTGCTAGACTTTAACCTCTCACAGAAATAAATAGTATTGCCGTAATCCCCACGGTTGGCAAGGGGTGAAGGGATTGCAGACTTGTTTTTATTATTCAAGTAGACGTTACTGCCGACCTTTTGATATTTGCTTTCTTTCATTTTTGCTTTCCATTTATTGTCGGGAACTACACAATAACTTCTATGCAGGGAATAACACACTTTATTTAGGGACGAATTAAATGTTTCAAATTAATTTGAAACATTTAGTTCGTCCATCTTTAGGTGAGTATAAGTTCTTATCACTTTTTCAGTAAAAAAAATTTTGTACGTGCCGTTAACATTTGTCTATCTGCTGTTCTTAAAACTTGTGCCAATGTTGCCCAAAATATCTTTGTAAAGTACAAAATGACAATATTTGTCTGCAAATTTTCGCAACAAAGTTTGTACTATAAAAGTTTAAATAGGCGAAATTTGTTCATTGATTTTCACGAGGTTAATAAGCTACTTTCTTCTCATATAGATTTAGTAAACGCCATTCTGCAGCCCATATATATCCCACTGCTAAGCATGGGCCTCTCCATCTGGAACGGACCATAACCCACCACGTTTGTCCAATGCGGAATGGCGGTGTTACCAGACTCGGAATATATATCTGTAAGCTGTACATATATTTATTCCGATGCGGGTATCGAACCAGCGACCATTGATTCCGTGGGTGGGGGCCCCGCCACTGAGCCAATTGGTCGTAAACGCCATTGTATGTTACAATTTAAACTATAGCTAGTAGTACATATTTATAACAGTTATTATTTATATATCCAGGAGTACCAAAGCGACGTCGTAGCGCGCAACGCTTCCATTCAGAAGCTGGACGTAGACGCGCCAGATCCCAAGCCCTACGACGTGACAAACTTATTAGTCAGAGCCTTAGAAGTCATCTCTCGCACTCCCGACAGTCCACCTTATCTGACCAAGAGCTTTGGGTTTATAACTAAACATATGTATCAACACAAACTGTTTCTTATGATCTAATAAACTTTTTACGTTTAATTATTTTTTATTTTTTTACTATGTACACCATGACTTCATAACGAAACATGCAGGTTATTTCAATGACTTTTAATGTAATTAAATGTATTATGTAATACATTAATAAACTTGGCAAACATTATTAAAAAGTATATAATTTTTAATAACGTCATGTATACAGTCATGTATAGTATCTAAACTTTAGATCAAAATAAAAAACAAGATCAATTAGTTCTATATGACGACTCATTCTATATGTTATATGTATTATATATTCGTTAAACAAATATAATCGCCAATTGTACCCAGGCACTGATCTAGGGGGCATGTCAAATCAGTTAAGTAGTTAATATTTTGATAATATTTTACTGCCTTAGTGCTAAAAAATTATCAAAATATTAAAATTCTTAACGGGTTTTGATTTAGTAATCGTAAAAAATAGACTAAAGGCAAAAATAAACAATAAAGTTAAAAATTGCGCATGTTACAAAATAACTAAGTACTTAAAACGAATAAGTACTTACTTATTTTATATTATAATTTATAGAACATGTATTTTATTTACAAGTATGTAACAGTTTTGAGTAAAAATATTAATCATTATCATTACTCATAAAATTTTTAGTTATCAGTTTTTAATCCATAAAGTTTTATGGATTAAAGATCGATAAAATAAGTACTAACCATACAAATCAGTGTTAACCACTCCATTTTAAATAGAACAGACTGAATATATCTGCCTCTCTTTCCAATTAATGCAGTGAAATAAAAGGAAAGGCAAGATAACATCATATTTATTTGATATATCTAGCTCTATCGGCCCTTATCATATAAAATTTTATACTTTCCTACTACTACGAATCAATTAAGGGTATCAATATATTTATTGTGTATCTGACGGGAATACGTTCACATACCTGTGACGTTTTAATACAATGGCATTTTACGGAAAAATATTTGCCGTTGACAAAGAAGACAATTACGATGCGTTCATTAAGTCTTTTGGTATGTTTATTTCTATTATAATTTGTTTTAATTAATATGTCACTACATATAAGATATATTAAGTGAAGAAGATGTTTTTTCATGAACTCGAAAAACAGTATTGTTGTGGTCTGAACGATTTTAACCAGAATTGCTATCGTCAGTAGCAAAATTAACAACGTTGCTCAGTATACCTTGAGCGTTTATATAGAACATCTTCCGTCGCTAAATGGTACGCCCAGTTTATGTATACCAGTTATGTACGCCCAGTTTATGTACGCCCAGTATTTACGTGACGATTATGGGCAAATTCTCCAGGCTTGAGAAAGGTTTATGTCCAGTAGTGTTATGATTTATGTTCTTGACGATGATAAAATTCCAATAAAACGACAAAAATATTCTGTTGTATGTTAAAACTCACAATCCATCTATCCGTAAGCATACATTCACTTTAGGGAATATGATCCGCTAACCATGGGTATTATATGTACAGACTATGGGAGCAAATGACAGTAGATGCGCAGCAGTGTCTATTTGAGTAATAGAAACCAATCAGTCTGCTAAGGGCAAAACCCTTTATATCTGAGGGAGGTAATTGTCCAAGGGTAGACTGTTATGGTTGTATTGATGATGATGTAATAAATGATCCAATTAAATTTGTTTATAATTATTTTATAGTGGCTAGGCAAGGATATTCCCTGAGCAGTTAAGTTAATTTATATTTTTTGCATAAACAAAACGCTTGGCAAACTAGGATCACTAATATCACGTTTGGACTTTTCCCGCCAACTTACATCAGTGACGTGTTTTTATTTCATATTCATAATCTTATAATTTTATGATTTTATGATTTATATTGTTTAATTATGGTGGCGTATTTTACAATAGTTCGATTAAGACTTTTAAGTGAAGTGATATGAAATAAATGCATGTATCGTGACTTTTTAAGTTGATTGAAAAAGTCCATAGAAGGTTTTGATAGAATAGCCACCATTTTATCAAGACTTAACTGACAAACTGACTAGACATTCAAAATCAAAAGATTTGATATTATTCCATTTTACTTAACACTGGCATAATATCTTTAACTAATTGCTATCAAAGAATAGAATATCACATTTTTTACAAGTTTA
This sequence comes from Baronia brevicornis, assembly GCA_031353405.1. Classification (NCBI taxonomy): domain Eukaryota; kingdom Metazoa; phylum Arthropoda; class Insecta; order Lepidoptera; family Papilionidae; genus Baronia; species Baronia brevicornis. The sequence continues at coordinate 594,182 of JASFAT010001617.1, forward strand.
CCTTAACGTTACAGACTGTGTTAGATATCTTATCTTTGCTTATATATTGTTAGTTGCTATACAGCTTATCTTGTGTATTGTAATATATTTTTTAATTTAATTGATTAATCATGATAATAAGCTGCACATTTCTTTCAACGGGCTTTCAGACAAGACTACACGCTGATTGTGCATGAATGCGCAAGAATCATTCAAATATAATATAACATTTTTTTTTCTATGAATTTTTTAATTATAGTATGAATATTAGCTTATTCAACAGCATTTATATAAAAATAATAATAAGAGGTGGAGGGTCAGTGAGATACAGGCTTCTTCTTAATTCAGGCACTTGTACGCACAAAAGAATTACTTGTAGGTTTATGAATTTCTGAAATATAAACGATTTTTTTATTATTTATAAAATGACGGCGGTTAATTTGTGACATTGTGGGGGACATAAGCCTCCCCAAGGTGCACCACATAGCTCTATCTTCGACAACAGGTATCCATATATGAAATTTCATAATCGCAACAAAACAGAACGCACACGTTTATTTAAAATTTATACATTTTTATTTTGTAGGCCTCCCCGAAGATAAAGTTAAAGGCTTTCAAAATAGTAAACCAAAACAAAAGTTTGACAAAAATGGTGACGAGTTTTCTCTGACATACTATCTGCCTAATGGAATGGAAAAAATCTTCAAGTTTAAATCTGGAGTCGAATTTGAAGACGAAATACGTGGTAATGCGGTGAGTTTGCATATAAATATTTACAGGGAAAATGCTTGACTTATTGACAGATGTCTTTTTTACCCTAATAAGGATGTGGATAATGTAATTTAAGAATTAAATAAAAGAACGGGAAAGGAGTTGGGTCTATACTGGGTTGGGTAGGGTCGATAATATAAAAAAAAGGTGGTACTTCTCCGATCGTCGGTCTGTTAATGCATGTCTCTACCACTAATCGTTGTCCCTCAGGCATATCAATCGCCTTTAATATGAAATAAATATATTATATTAAAAACAATTTATGTATGCCACCTTAGATAAATATCTGCAAGTCCAAATCAATAGTTTAAGTCTAAGTACTGTATTGTATTCATTTCACCACTAGGAATTGGAACTCTTTAAATTTTACGACAGGCTTCATAGCAATATAGCATGGGGACCATTCCCGATTGAAAACCTTCACATACTTTTCATATATTACTCAGAAGACGATTTTCTTTCCGTTTTGTAAATCTGCATTTACGATTCTCAATTAATATTATTTTACCTATGCATAAGACTATCTCATATAAATAGAATTCTGCGTGAAATCTTTACTATAATCTTATTGCGTTTCTTTCCCTAATCGATGTGTGAGTGGAATGTCAAACCTCTTCCTCTCCATTCCTCCTACTCTCTTGCCGTGATTGCTGAGTAGATAATGAAGTTGCCAAGGTGCATATACATTCCGTTAAAATGAATATTTGCGTATCATCGTGAAATCGTCACTGACTCATAACTATATTATTATCGATACTTATCATCTATAAATGTGCTACCAAGTAATTATTATGAAATATTTGTACATTATTTCATATTTCAGGCAAAGCTCACAATTACCGTAAATGGCAACAACGTAATTCAGGTGGTTAAATTCGACATAGGTTTTACTGTAACTATCAAAAGAGAATATTCCAATGATAAGCTTACCGAGGTAAAAAGAAATTATACCTTATTTGTGTTTTAATACCAAAATATCCTTACGTAAAAGCATTTGAGTATTCAATATTTAATTTATTCTTACAGGAAATTAGCCGAAACGGATGGAATGGTGTAGCTTACAGATATTACAAGACCGAATAAGATTCAAGATTTTTATTTTTTGTTTAAGTTATATAATACATATTAGTATGAGATAATATTTGGACGATATATTTAAAATAAATTATATGCTTTATACAAAATATTTTATAAATCATTTATCCTTTTATTAAATTTCGTATCGTATTAAATGGAGATGAATTAATATAGAATTTGTCTCAATTTAATTCATCAGCTAAAGTTTGGCCGCTGCGATCGTTATTGCTCCTTAGTCGTTCGCGACAGCAATCTTTTTAGAATTACTTCGGTGAATACCTTTTTAAATTAATACTGTTGATTGTTTTGCCAATGACAATAGATATATCCAGCTCGAAGGACTATTTTCCCAAGCCTTAAGAAGCTGATTTATATTAAATCACCATATTATATGATTTCTATTTTAATTTTGTTTTCTGCTGCTGTTTGAATTGAATTCATTTGATGAATATTAATATTTAATAAACATTTAAATTATTTTACAATATAAATAAATGAATAAAATATGCTTTTGTAATTTAGAATTGCCGTAATACATGGTTACCTATTCATCATAATCCTCATGTACTATTTTCTTTTTATAAAAACCATTTTCCTTGAAGAATATTACTTTCATTTTTGGTTTTAATATACAATTCAGTAATACAAATTCGGAAAATGATATATTAACATAAACAAACAGTTAATAAAGTTAAGTTTATGTTAATTGTAGTTGTGCTTACTTTATAAGTCACTTCTTTTCTTTATAAGCACGATCTTACACACAGGTCTTGGAACAAAACCCATTTTCAGTGGTGAGAGATTAGTACGATCGTGTCATAACTTTTCTTTCGCGTCAACGCCGCTGTACGTCGTTGCTATCGATGGCTGCACGCCGGTTGAGTGACAAGCGACTGTAAACGGCTTGTTCTATTAGTTTATCACTTCATTATAATTAGTCATATTTTAAAACATAAAAGGCACAAAAGAGACAGAATCCTATTCTGTTCTAGTTGCACAGCACACCCATCTATCGTTATGCCTCTGGCGCCCGAAATTGAAAAGAATAGTGCAACCATTAAGCCAGCGTATTGTTGTTGCAAGATCGTGGTTTTATGCCCATGCCGAAATCTGAAAAATATATTTATAAAATTAATTAGAATTAAGTGTTAAAATTAATAAAAATTATATAAAAATACTTTACATAAAAATAAAAATATGGCGAACAGTTTTCTCATTTGCCGTCACTGTCAATCTTTCTGAGAGTACAGGTAGAAGAGACTAGTCGAAAACTTTCGTCTTCAGGTTCTGTGTTATGGGCGAGAAGACTTGATGGATCTTTATAAATGCTGCTCAGCCTAGCGGAATCCTTCTATTTTTTTAAAGTTGTCTCCACTCAGACTTATAACTTGCCCGAAGTAGATATATTCCTAAATAACTTCGAGAGTGTTCGATGATAGTCGATTGTGAATCAAAATGATTATTGGCTATAATTTTGGTTTTATTCAAGTATAAGGCCAAACCGACTTATTGTAAGAATATTTATTGAAATCTATATTAAGATGTATAATTAAAATATTATATAAACTAATATAGATTTATATTAAAATCTACATGTATATTATTGCATAATTTTAATATATACATACAACGAACAATAAACGACATCGTTTCCTCTTTGGCAGAAGGTGTAGTGGCCATTGTTTTATAAATAAATAAAAAACAAATTAAGAAGTAAAAATGTCATAATAAAGAGTAAAGGCACGAGCGCTAAGCACATTGATGTTTTATACTTATTAACCTTAGATTATCAACCGATATATTACAATCGTTAATTAAATATGGGAAAACGTCGTCACAATGCGAAAGCCAGGGCGGTTGTGAAAATAGATGTTGATAACTCTACTACACAAAAAGTAACAAATTTCTATTTATTTTATAAATGCTTAAGATTAATTGATTCACATTGTACTATTAATTTTATATATATATATATATATATATATATATATATATATATATATATATATATATATATATTTTTTTTTTTTTCTTTTTTTTTCCGCGGATCTTGTCTATCTTTATTTTATTTTAGGGAAAACATGGGCCGTTCTTTTGTCCCATCTGATGAATGTATTTGATGCAAAAAAGCAAAACTTAGTAAACCGTAAAATGGATACCTGCCACCAGAACCAAAAAAATATTTCTGAAACAATTTTATCCAATCCCTTAAAAACAGCCAGCTTTATAGTTATTTATTTTCTATGAAAATTCAGACCATTCAAAAGAGATTATTTTTGATCTGCAATTTACAGTGTTTTCTTTTTTTTGTTATATGTATCACCTACAGGTATTTATCTTGAATCTGCCTTAGAGTGGGCTTAGCATCTGATCTTCCAGAAATGGAAAAGCCCATACCCAGCAGTGGGATGGGTATGAGCTGTAGAAATAAAATTATTATTTTATATATAAATAACAAGTGGCTCTGTTAATAAATAAACATGTTCATAAAAATATACTAAATATTTGTATGTATAATTAAATACATATGTGGATAGTCAGAATTCTTACTTAGCTAAGATAAAAAAAGATAGAAAATATAATGCTTTACAAGCAAAGATCAAGAAATAAGAATGTGTTTTTTTTAAATACCATTCTTCCACAACACAACTGGTATTTAAAAAAAAACACATTCTTATTTTTTTATCTTTGCTTGTAAAGCATTATATTTTCTATCTTTTTTTATCTTAGCTAAGTAAGAATTCTGACTATCCACATATGTATTTAATTATACATACAAATATTTAGTATATTTTTATGAACATGTTTATTTATTAACAGAGCCACTTGTTATTTATATATAAAATAATAATTTTATTTCTACAGCTCATACCCATCCCACTGCTGGGTATGGGCTTTTCCATTTCTGGAAGATCAGATGCTAAGCCCACTCTAAGGCAGATTCAAGATAAATACCTGTAGGTGATACATATAACAAAAAAAAGAAAACACTGTAAATTGCAGATCAAAAATAATCTCTTTTGAATGGTCTGAATTTTCATAGAAAATAAATAACTATAAAGCTGGCTGTTTTTAAGGGATTGGATAAAATTGTTTCAGAAATATTTTTTTGGTTCTGGTGGCAGGTATCCATTTTACGGTTTACTAAGTTTTGCTTTTTTGCATCAAATACATTCATCAGATGGGACAAAAGAACGGCCCATGTTTTCCCTAAAATAAAATAAAGATAGACAAGATCCGCGGAAAAAAAAAGAAAAAAAAAAAAATATATATATATATATATATATATATATATATATATATATATATATATATATATATATAAAATTAATAGTACAATGTGAATCAATTAATCTTAAGCATTTATAAAATAAATAGAAATTTGTTACTTTTTGTGTAGTAGAGTTATCAACATCTATTTTCACAACCGCCCTGGCTTTCGCATTGTGACGACGTTTTCCCATATTTAATTAACGATTGTAATATATCGGTTGATAATCTAAGGTTAATAAGTATAAAACATCAATGTGCTTAGCGCTCGTGCCTTTACTCTTTATTATGACATTTTTACTTCTTAATTTGTTTTTTATTTATTTATAAAACAATGGCCACTACACCTTCTGCCAAAGAGGAAACGATGTCGTTTATTGTTCGTTGTATGTATATATTAAAATTATGCAATAATATACATGTAGATTTTAATATAAATCTATATTAGTTTATATAATATTTTAATTATACATCTTAATATAGATTTCAATAAATATTCTTACAATAAGTCGGTTTGGCCTTATACTTGAATAAAACCAAAATTATAGCCAATAATCATTTTGATTCACAATCGACTATCATCGAACACTCTCGAAGTTATTTAGGAATATATCTACTTCGGGCAAGTTATAAGTCTGAGTGGAGACAACTTTAAAAAAATAGAAGGATTCCGCTAGGCTGAGCAGCATTTATAAAGATCCATCAAGTCTTCTCGCCCATAACACAGAACCTGAAGACGAAAGTTTTCGACTAGTCTCTTCTACCTGTACTCTCAGAAAGATTGACAGTGACGGCAAATGAGAAAACTGTTCGCCATATTTTTATTTTTATGTAAAGTATTTTTATATAATTTTTATTAATTTTAACACTTAATTCTAATTAATTTTATAAATATATTTTTCAGATTTCGGCATGGGCATAAAACCACGATCTTGCAACAACAATACGCTGGCTTAATGGTTGCACTATTCTTTTCAATTTCGGGCGCCAGAGGCATAACGATAGATGGGTGTGCTGTGCAACTAGAACAGAATAGGATTCTGTCTCTTTTGTGCCTTTTATGTTTTAAAATATGACTAATTATAATGAAGTGATAAACTAATAGAACAAGCCGTTTACAGTCGCTTGTCACTCAACCGGCGTGCAGCCATCGATAGCAACGACGTACAGCGGCGTTGACGCGAAAGAAAAGTTATGACACGATCGTACTAATCTCTCACCACTGAAAATGGGTTTTGTTCCAAGACCTGTGTGTAAGATCGTGCTTATAAAGAAAAGAAGTGACTTATAAAGTAAGCACAACTACAATTAACATAAACTTAACTTTATTAACTGTTTGTTTATGTTAATATATCATTTTCCGAATTTGTATTACTGAATTGTATATTAAAACCAAAAATGAAAGTAATATTCTTCAAGGAAAATGGTTTTTATAAAAAGAAAATAGTACATGAGGATTATGATGAATAGGTAACCATGTATTACGGCAATTCTAAATTACAAAAGCATATTTTATTCATTTATTTATATTGTAAAATAATTTAAATGTTTATTAAATATTAATATTCATCAAATGAATTCAATTCAAACAGCAGCAGAAAACAAAATTAAAATAGAAATCATATAATATGGTGATTTAATATAAATCAGCTTCTTAAGGCTTGGGAAAATAGTCCTTCGAGCTGGATATATCTATTGTCATTGGCAAAACAATCAACAGTATTAATTTAAAAAGGTATTCACCGAAGTAATTCTAAAAAGATTGCTGTCGCGAACGACTAAGGAGCAATAACGATCGCAGCGGCCAAACTTTAGCTGATGAATTAAATTGAGACAAATTCTATATTAATTCATCTCCATTTAATACGATACGAAATTTAATAAAAGGATAAATGATTTATAAAATATTTTGTATAAAGCATATAATTTATTTTAAATATATCGTCCAAATATTATCTCATACTAATATGTATTATATAACTTAAACAAAAAATAAAAATCTTGAATCTTATTCGGTCTTGTAATATCTGTAAGCTACACCATTCCATCCGTTTCGGCTAATTTCCTGTAAGAATAAATTAAATATTGAATACTCAAATGCTTTTACGTAAGGATATTTTGGTATTAAAACACAAATAAGGTATAATTTCTTTTTACCTCGGTAAGCTTATCATTGGAATATTCTCTTTTGATAGTTACAGTAAAACCTATGTCGAATTTAACCACCTGAATTACGTTGTTGCCATTTACGGTAATTGTGAGCTTTGCCTGAAATATGAAATAATGTACAAATATTTCATAATAATTACTTGGTAGCACATTTATAGATGATAAGTATCGATAATAATATAGTTATGAGTCAGTGACGATTTCACGATGATACGCAAATATTCATTTTAACGGAATGTATATGCACCTTGGCAACTTCATTATCTACTCAGCAATCACGGCAAGAGAGTAGGAGGAATGGAGAGGAAGAGGTTTGACATTCCACTCACACATCGATTAGGGAAAGAAACGCAATAAGATTATAGTAAAGATTTCACGCAGAATTCTATTTATATGAGATAGTCTTATGCATAGGTAAAATAATATTAATTGAGAATCGTAAATGCAGATTTACAAAACGGAAAGAAAATCGTCTTCTGAGTAATATATGAAAAGTATGTGAAGGTTTTCAATCGGGAATGGTCCCCATGCTATATTGCTATGAAGCCTGTCGTAAAATTTAAAGAGTTCCAATTCCTAGTGGTGAAATGAATACAATACAGTACTTAGACTTAAACTATTGATTTGGACTTGCAGATATTTATCTAAGGTGGCATACATAAATTGTTTTTAATATAATATATTTATTTCATATTAAAGGCGATTGATATGCCTGAGGGACAACGATTAGTGGTAGAGACATGCATTAACAGACCGACGATCGGAGAAGTACCACCTTTTTTTTATATTATCGACCCTACCCAACCCAGTATAGACCCAACTCCTTTCCCGTTCTTTTATTTAATTCTTAAATTACATTATCCACATCCTTATTAGGGTAAAAAAGACATCTGTCAATAAGTCAAGCATTTTCCCTGTAAATATTTATATGCAAACTCACCGCATTACCACGTATTTCGTCTTCAAATTCGACTCCAGATTTAAACTTGAAGATTTTTTCCATTCCATTAGGCAGATAGTATGTCAGAGAAAACTCGTCACCATTTTTGTCAAACTTTTGTTTTGGTTTACTATTTTGAAAGCCTTTAACTTTATCTTCGGGGAGGCCTACAAAATAAAAATGTATAAATTTTAAATAAACGTGTGCGTTCTGTTTTGTTGCGATTATGAAATTTCATATATGGATACCTGTTGTCGAAGATAGAGCTATGTGGTGCACCTTGGGGAGGCTTATGTCCCCCACAATGTCACAAATTAACCGCCGTCATTTTATAAATAATAAAAAAATCGTTTATATTTCAGAAATTCATAAACCTACAAGTAATTCTTTTGTGCGTACAAGTGCCTGAATTAAGAAGAAGCCTGTATCTCACTGACCCTCCACCTCTTATTATTATTTTTATATAAATGCTGTTGAATAAGCTAATATTCATACTATAATTAAAAAATTCATAGAAAAAAAAATGTTATATTATATTTGAATGATTCTTGCGCATTCATGCACAATCAGCGTGTAGTCTTGTCTGAAAGCCCGTTGAAAGAAATGTGCAGCTTATTATCATGATTAATCAATTAAATTAAAAAATATATTACAATACACAAGATAAGCTGTATAGCAACTAACAATATATAAGCAAAGATAAGATATCTAACACAGTCTGTAACGTTAAGGTAAACTTGTAAAAAATGTGATATTCTATTCTTTGATAGCAATTAGTTAAAGATATTATGCCAGTGTTAAGTAAAATGGAATAATATCAAATCTTTTGATTTTGAATGTCTAGTCAGTTTGTCAGTTAAGTCTTGATAAAATGGTGGCTATTCTATCAAAACCTTCTATGGACTTTTTCAATCAACTTAAAAAGTCACGATACATGCATTTATTTCATATCACTTCACTTAAAAGTCTTAATCGAACTATTGTAAAATACGCCACCATAATTAAACAATATAAATCATAAAATCATAAAATTATAAGATTATGAATATGAAATAAAAACACGTCACTGATGTAAGTTGGCGGGAAAAGTCCAAACGTGATATTAGTGATCCTAGTTTGCCAAGCGTTTTGTTTATGCAAAAAATATAAATTAACTTAACTGCTCAGGGAATATCCTTGCCTAGCCACTATAAAATAATTATAAACAAATTTAATTGGATCATTTATTACATCATCATCAATACAACCATAACAGTCTACCCTTGGACAATTACCTCCCTCAGATATAAAGGGTTTTGCCCTTAGCAGACTGATTGGTTTCTATTACTCAAATAGACACTGCTGCGCATCTACTGTCATTTGCTCCCATAGTCTGTACATATAATACCCATGGTTAGCGGATCATATTCCCTAAAGTGAATGTATGCTTACGGATAGATGGATTGTGAGTTTTAACATACAACAGAATATTTTTGTCGTTTTATTGGAATTTTATCATCGTCAAGAACATAAATCATAACACTACTGGACATAAACCTTTCTCAAGCCTGGAGAATTTGCCCATAATCGTCACGTAAATACTGGGCGTACATAAACTGGGCGTACATAACTGGTATACATAAACTGGGCGTACCATTTAGCGACGGAAGATGTTCTATATAAACGCTCAAGGTATACTGAGCAACGTTGTTAATTTTGCTACTGACGATAGCAATTCTGGTTAAAATCGTTCAGACCACAACAATACTGTTTTTCGAGTTCATGAAAAAACATCTTCTTCACTTAATATATCTTATATGTAGTGACATATTAATTAAAACAAATTATAATAGAAATAAACATACCAAAAGACTTAATGAACGCATCGTAATTGTCTTCTTTGTCAACGGCAAATATTTTTCCGTAAAATGCCATTGTATTAAAACGTCACAGGTATGTGAACGTATTCCCGTCAGATACACAATAAATATATTGATACCCTTAATTGATTCGTAGTAGTAGGAAAGTATAAAATTTTATATGATAAGGGCCGATAGAGCTAGATATATCAAATAAATATGATGTTATCTTGCCTTTCCTTTTATTTCACTGCATTAATTGGAAAGAGAGGCAGATATATTCAGTCTGTTCTATTTAAAATGGAGTGGTTAACACTGATTTGTATGGTTAGTACTTATTTTATCGATCTTTAATCCATAAAACTTTATGGATTAAAAACTGATAACTAAAAATTTTATGAGTAATGATAATGATTAATATTTTTACTCAAAACTGTTACATACTTGTAAATAAAATACATGTTCTATAAATTATAATATAAAATAAGTAAGTACTTATTCGTTTTAAGTACTTAGTTATTTTGTAACATGCGCAATTTTTAACTTTATTGTTTATTTTTGCCTTTAGTCTATTTTTTACGATTACTAAATCAAAACCCGTTAAGAATTTTAATATTTTGATAATTTTTTAGCACTAAGGCAGTAAAATATTATCAAAATATTAACTACTTAACTGATTTGACATGCCCCCTAGATCAGTGCCTGGGTACAATTGGCGATTATATTTGTTTAACGAATATATAATACATATAACATATAGAATGAGTCGTCATATAGAACTAATTGATCTTGTTTTTTATTTTGATCTAAAGTTTAGATACTATACATGACTGTATACATGACGTTATTAAAAATTATATACTTTTTAATAATGTTTGCCAAGTTTATTAATGTATTACATAATACATTTAATTACATTAAAAGTCATTGAAATAACCTGCATGTTTCGTTATGAAGTCATGGTGTACATAGTAAAAAAATAAAAAATAATTAAACGTAAAAAGTTTATTAGATCATAAGAAACAGTTTGTGTTGATACATATGTTTAGTTATAAACCCAAAGCTCTTGGTCAGATAAGGTGG